>JAKSZT010054435.1:189947-233014 GCA_026826555.1 Tolypeutes matacus | reverse complement strand
CCCCCCCCGCCGCTCATGGGCGGGTTCCCTCCCTCCTGGGTGTGCTGACCTCCTGCCCCCCCCCAGGTGTGCTGACCTCCTGACCCCCAGGTGTGTGACCTTGTGCTCCCCCAGGTGTCCTGTCCCCCAAGGTGTGTGACATCCTTCCCCCCCAGGTGTGTGACCTCCTGCACCTCCCAAGTGTGCTGGCAAGAATGTGCTCCCCCACATGCTGATGTCCAGCACCCCCAGGTGTGACAACCTGCCCACCCAGGAGTGAGACAACATGCCCATGAGGTGTGCTGATAACCTGGTCCCCAGGTGTGCTAGGAAGGATGGGCCCTGAGCACCTCCCAGGGCCCTGAGATCAGCGCAGGAGTGGTGGGAGGGCCAAGCACATCCGCTCTGCTCCCAGGGAGGTGAAACACTCTGATTAGGCAGGACCAGAGGACAGCCAGCACCCAGCACAGCCCTCCCCGTCCACAGAGCCCAGCATCCAGCCCATTCTTCTGTACCATCAACATACTTGGCAGCATTCTAAAGGCTCTGACAAGTCCTGCATCTCCCTTTGTTCAACCAAGAACTTCCCAAAACTTCTTGCCTGGGAACTCTCTTTCACACCCACAAAAAGCCTCTAGCTTCACATTTTCAGGAATGCTGATCTAGATACCCCCCTCAATTTGACAAGTGGGGAAACTGAGGCCCAGGGAAGGGAAGGGATTTGTTCCAAATCCCACAATGAGCCAGGACTAGAACCCAGGGCCCTGGTCCCTGATACCTCCTATGCCCAAAGCTGGAAATGTTTTCCAAAGGGCTCTGGGGCATTGGGCCTTACATCCCAGCTTCAGGGACCATCCTCCGAAGGCTCTCCTCCTCCCTTCTCTACCCAGGCCCAGGAGGCTGAGGGCAGAGCAGGACTGGCCCCAAGTGGGCTTCCTCCCTGGCTCAGGCCCTGCCCAGCCACTCTGGAACCTGCCTTGGCCTCCATCTCTCCCTTCCTCTGACCTGGCCACCAGCACCAGCCCCTCCCCTGGGTGTCTGCCTCTCCCTCTGCCCTAAGACCCCCAGGATGTCATCCAGCACAGGCCAGGTGCACATTGGTGGCAGGAGGCAGCTTCCAGGCATAGCACCTTCCTCAGCAACATACAAGTCAGGAATGCAGGACCCATAGACTGTAACGAGCTGTGACAAGAGTGTGCTGGCTGCACCTTGGCCGGCCCTCCCTCCTGCCCTCCACCCCAGCATGCCCACACATTTCTTGCCTCATGCCGCGCGGATCCTGAGCTACTCCAGGTCCTTCTTAAGTATGAGGTAGAGGATAATAAAAAGAGCAAACCGTAGGGCATGCTCACTTCTGAAGGCTTCCTGGACAGGCAGGGTGAGCCTCGGCCAAGGGAGGGCTCCCAAGCCCACCACAGCAGACACGGTACCCTCAACTACCAGCCTGCAGTCCACCTGTCCTTGGGCCACTGCGGAGCTGGGGCCGCTGCACCCCAATGTGGCGGCTCAGACAACATGGTGGATGCCCTGGAGGTGAGAAGAGGCCACTCTGTGCGCAGCAGCTTCCTCCCTCTGCCTGGCAGCTGCAGGGCCAGGACCTTGAGGCTGGGCTGACTGACAAGGCCAGTTTGGGTACCAATGCCTCTGCCACCAAGGCCAGCCGGGCCCTCCCGAGGCCAGTTCCCTGGGCAGCACGGACTTGGGCCTTGGCTGCCTCCGCCCTCAAGTAGAAGCTGCCCTTTCACCCTCCTGGGGGTGGCAGGGACTCAGGGGTCATCAGGTGATTGAGTCAGAATCAGAACCCAAAGACAGCACCCACCCCTCTGTGCCCAGCCCTGAGCACCCACCCTGAGCAATCACCCCATACCTTGTGTCCGACAACCTACTAAAGCAGTTGAAGAAACTGAGGCACAGAGAGCTAATGAGACTTCACCAGGTCCAAGGCTCTTAGCTCCCTGTGAGACCAGCATCCCTAGTGCTCCCCAGGGAATCCCTCATTGAGGACAGCTTCTCCATGCTCCCCACACACTGCCCCCATGAGTCCAGGCCCCTTGCAATTGATCAAAGCTCCTCAGGCCAAGGTTGAGCCCATGGATCCGACAAGGCCTGGCTTCTCAGGCCCGGCATGGGGAGGTCAGCCCACCTGGCAGGAGAGCACAGCTACCTGGGGCTGTTGTGGGGCCCCCAGACCCTCACCCTCTCACATCACCTGGCAGGAACTTGTGCTAAACACCCCAGGCACAGAACCCACCCACTCACTCAGCAGAAAACAGATGAGAGCACAGAAGCAGGGCTCAACAGGGAAGGGCCACAGCAAAGCACCGCAGGCACTTGCCTCTGTGCTGGTGGTATCTGTTTCCCACCCTCAGAGTACCCAGAGAGCTCCTGGTGCACCGACCACGCACACAGAAAACCCCGCCTGGAAGAGGAGCAGAGGCCCTGGTTGGCAGAAGGCCTCGATGTCTGGCCAACCCCTGACCTCTCCGGAGATTGCTCATGGAGGGACCTCCTCACGAGGGAGGGAAGGGAAACCAAGGCTGTGGGCCGCAGGTAGCACAAGGAGGGAGCACCCAGGAACAGTCCGTCTGCCTATCTCTGGAGCACCTGCACCCCTGCCCTGCCCAGCACCCCACCCCAGCCCCTGGGCATAGCCACTCACCTGCCCACAGCAGAATGACCTGATCATCCAGTGGCAGCTCCGAGAAGTGTGGGATGCACTTGGCCCACTCCACCAGCATGAAGAACTGCTTGTCTGCCGCTTGGCAAATGTTGATGACAGGGCCGTTCTGCTATGGCGGAGAAACAGGCATCACGTCAGGTCCACGCCACCATCGTGTTTGTGGAGAACATGGCCCAGACGTGCTCACCCCCATGGTGGTGGAAGAAAGGCCCCAAAGCTGCCCATGCCCTGACCCCAGAGCCGGGACATTGTTCATTCCACATGAGTAACCTGATGGATGGGGCTAAATTAAACATCTTGCTATGGAAGATGAGCCTGGATTATCCAGGTGGCCCGAAGTCACCCCAGAGTGCTTATATAGGGAGGCAGGAGGTCAGAGCCAGAGAGGGACACCAGGATGGACACAGAGGTAGCGAGGAGAGAAGTGGCGCCACAGCTGACCTTGGAGGCAGAGGACGGGGCCGTGAGCAAGGGATGGGGCAGGAGCCACAGGACCCAGGAAAACAGAGCCCCCAGTGCATCTGGGAGGGAAGCAGCCCTGCCTGCAGCTCAACTGTCACCTGGTGATGCCCATTTCAGACTTTTAACCTCCAGAACAGACAGAGAGGACTTCGCGGGTGTTAAGCCACCGTGTCTGTGACAATTTGTCACAGCAGAAGGAGGACACACACACAACCACGTGGCCCACACGCTCCCTGCCACAGCCCAGGGCAGGTGCAGAGTGCCCCAGGCCAGAGAGGAGAAAGCCAGACACCGAGGGGGACTGGTCGCTCACAGTCCATGGTGGTGGGAGCAGGGGTGCTGGCCCCTCGGGTGGGCCTGGAGGTGAAAGCTCAGAGTAGGTCAGGGAATTAACTGGGCTGAGACACCAGAAACATGCCTTCAGGCCTTCTGGAATGTTCTATCCAGAGGTGCGAATCCAGTCATTCTCCAAGGGAACCTCGGCTGCCCCAAGGCCACAAACACAATCTCAGGGTCCTGAGCAAGATGGGACAGAGATGGCTTACCTGGCCATGGCAGGGCCAGTGCCATGAGCCCGATGCAGGAGGCCCTCCCCTCAGATACCACATGGCACCGCGCTGGAGGAAACGCCTCCCTTTAATTCCCATAAGCAGACACGCAGTCTAAAGACGGCCGATCCTGCTGGAAGGGCGTGCTATGAGGTTAAGTGGGGAGGTCCACTGACAAATGGGGCATTGGGCCCATGGGGCGTGCGCAGGGCTGGTGGGGAGGGGCTGAGAGGTGCACAGAGGGGGACTGGGGCTGCAGGAAGAGGAAGTCAGCACAGCCTGGGTTGTAAGGACAGAGCAGCCCCTGGACCCCAAGTAGGATGGGTGGGCAGAAGGCCACCTCTGCTGGGGAACCCTCCTGGAATGTCCTCCATGCAGAAACGCCCCACCTCCAAAGTCTTAATGGCTGGTTGAAGCGTGCCTCGCTCGCTCCCAGCAAACCTTATGGAGTGGTCACGAGAACCCTGAGACCTCACCAGGGCCCAGATCTGTGCCCTCAGATCTCACACAGGGCTGTGGACAGAGCCAGGTGACCACTACCCTGCCAGGGCCTGGGGCCAGCCTAAAACGGCAGTCAGCATGGCTGGACCAGGCCCTCTCCATACTTGCCTGCCTGTCCCAAGACCTCCAGCCACCCCTGGAACCCACCTATCCCGAGACCCCCAGCCACACCTGGAGCCCAGGCTGCTGACACTGTCTGCCCCAACACCTCACCCTAAGTCCTGGAAGGGTGGAGTCTTCCTCTCCACACTCGGGGTCCCCACCCCTAATGTGGTGGACAGTTTCCATAGTACTGCCTGAGACCATGGCACATGTCAACTCCTGCTCATGCTGCTTTCCAGCACCCTAAGTCCTGAAAAAATGAAGAGCTGGTGCAGGAGGCAATGAGGAGAGGCCTCTGCCAGGCCGTGGAAGGCTTGGGGTCCTGCGTCACTGCTCACAGACACAGGGATGTGCCCACCCCATCATGGAGAGCATGGAGGCCAGTCCCAGGCTCCCACAGGAATGAATTAACTTGAATAACATGCTTTTCTAAGGGGACAAACAGCTTCAAGCCATCATACCCCATCCTCTGTATTAGTCAGGTTTCTCTAGGTAGACAGAAACAACAGAAGATATAATAATTATTATGGAATTTTTATAAGAATTGTCTCATGTGACTGTGGGGATGGGCAAGTCCAAATGCCATAGGGAATGCTACAAACTTAGACTTCAATGAAGTATTTCCATGAATTCCCCAGGAGAAGCTGGCTGGCTGAATTAGAGACAGAAAGTCTTTCTTCTGACTACTGAAATCATCACTTCTCCTTTAAAGCTTTTATTTGATTGGATACATCTTTTCTCATTGTTGAAGGAAATCTCTTTAGTTGATTGTAGATGTAATAAGCCATAGTTGCAATCAATTTACTGTTAACTCTAGTACACAAAATATCCTCATAGTACCAATCAACCTGTGCTTGCTTAACCAAATAATTGGGCACAATAACCTCACAAATTTGATACATGAACTTAACTATCACAGTCTACCTCTTCTCAACTACACACTCATGTCCTTCTCCATAAACCATACTTAATCTCAAACACATTCAGCTCATTCAAACAAATACATTCATATTTCCACCTAACAATATTCAACTGACCTATATACATCCAGAAACACACTAACTCTCCCCAGGGTAAGGTGAAAATACTTGAGTAATAGTCACTCATAAACTTAATATTCTATCACTTAAATAATACGACATGAAACTAATACAACTAATGTAAGATGAAAGGAGGATAATATATTTGCCTTATGTATATATACGGACATATTTATTACAAAACCAAGCAGGCATATTTTTTACCATTATCATTTTGTAACTGATCACCAGACATATTTTTTACCATTATCATTTTAGCTCATATTTGTAATTAACTTCTTCCACTATCCATTTCATGTTCCCTTTACCCTCAGAAAGCACCTTTGCTGGCTGTGATTCTTTGTCTAGTGCTGTGACCCAAATCTTCATTCTTGAAGTTTCTGGGCCATTGGTAGTCTTCCCTGGATTGGGTTCTTGAAATTTTCCACTAACTCTAATAACAGCGCATAATATGACAAAGAGACACTCTAGGGGATCTCCAGAATTCTATGTAAATTCATCTTTACCTCCATTGTATACTTGCACTGTGGTGCTATTTCACCTTTATAGTTAAGATCAATCTCTCCAGACAGTACTTTAATCCTGTCTCTTCCTGTTGATTCAGAGACTTATGGAGCCTACAGTGGCCAAGTGACAGTCTTAAACTTCCAGTTCAATTGAATCATTGTTGTGTCTCCTAGTGGAGGCACTCCTACTTTTGGAACTAGGACTGATAGAGCAGGAGAGCTTAAGGTAGCAAAAATTGTTCTAAAGGATCACTAGAGGAAATAGTGAGTGGTGACACTCCACTCACATATACACACCTTGATTCCTGTACCCAAGGATCCTGGCTAAGAGAGAAACAACACCAAAGAGTGAATGCTGATTTAGAGCTTCCTGTAGAACGCTGCCCTAGCCCTGCAGGGTATTGTCACTTAGTTGGCAGCATAATTGAGTTTTCAATGCCCATTCCACTGTTCTATCAACCAAACTGTTTCAGGATGATGGGGTATATTGTAAGACCAGTGAATTACACGATCATGTCCATTGCCAACTTTCATTTGATGTGAAGTGGTTTCTTTCATCAGAAGCAATACTATGTGGAATAACATTATGGTGAATATGGCATTCTGTAAGTCCATGGATGATAGTTTTGGGAAAAGCATTGCATGTAAGGAAGGTAAAGCTGTATCTGTATAATGTGTCTACTATGGTTAGAAAAAAATTCTGCCCCTGATGGAAGTGTTCCAATGTCATCAACTTGCCATCATGTAGCAGGCTGTTTATCTGGGGAATGGTGCCATATCAGAGACTGAGTGTTGATCTCTGATGCTGGCAGACTAGCCACTTAGAAGTGTCTGTAGCCAGGGCAGACTTGGTGAGTAGAAGGCAATGCTGTTCAGCCCATATATAACCTCCATCCCTACCACTCTGGCCACTTTGTTCATAAACCCCATTGGGCAATGACAGGAGTGGCGTTAAAAAGAAGCTCACTTGTATTCACAGACTGGGTCACTTACCCACATGATTATTAAAATTTTCCTTTGCTGAAATCAACCTTTGGTAAGCATTCATGTGGAACACAAATAACTTCATGTTTTTTCCCACTCAGGATATCTATCCATATACCTATTCATAACATTTTGTCAACAATTATCTGATCATCTTCCTTTCAATTCCCTGATAATCAAACCAAATTATGTATTGTTACTCCTTTTGGAAGTAGGTGAGAGTGTTCCAAGAATGCAGTAATATCAAGGACTACTGATCTGGTGAAACAATAATAATAGTAAAAATCCTGCAGAGCAACAAACTGGCAATTTATTGATATGTAGTTCAAGAGGGTAAACTGATTAAAAGAAGTTTCTCTGCCTTTGTATAAAATGTAGGTCTACCTCCAGAACAATTTCTGCTGTCCTGTTTACCATTACTCATGAATGATTAATGAAATCATTATCAGTAAAGAGAACAAAATAATTTTGTGTGAAGGTCTGACCTGTAAGAAAAGTTGAAATGTGAATCTAACTTATCCAAATTTGTAGTTGTGGTGGTTTGAAACTGTTTGTTCCTCAGGGAACAAACTGTTTGTTCCTTTAAGCTAATCTATTTCTATGGGTGTAACCCCATTAAAAGTGGGTAACTTGGGAAATAGCAGAGCAACCACATAAAACAAACCTGGGCCCCAGCATTACCTCAAAGAAAAGGGCCACCCACAAATCCAAGCCAGATAAAGTCTGCACAGTTACACATAAGGATGATACTTTCCATTTATTGAGCTGCTCTGTTTCTGAAGCCCTTTCTTAAACACCAACCAGCCTGTACCTGACTAATACAGGTTCTCTCCCCAACCCAATCACATCACCTGATAAATGTCTTTCTATTACACAGTTCTTTTCTTCTGAAAATAGGACTATGCATGTATATTTGAGAACATTTATTAGCTATCTCCAAATTGCACTGTCTTCTATTAGCACCCACAGAGAGGTCAGCAAGCAACATACACATTTCATCCCTATATTTGTTAATACTTTATAATATAATAAAGTAACGTATTATATGTCTTAAACTCTGATAAGAGAAGTATAATTTTGTAAAAAAAAATTCATATGATAAAGTGGTGATTAAGAATGTGAACTCTAAAGTCAAACTGAATAGGCTCTCTTTGAGCTTGTTCATAAATTGTTGACTGACCATGAACAAGCCATGAAAGATCTCCGTGCATCAGTACCAACATCTGTAAAATTCAATCATTCAAATACATTTATTAAGGCACTCTTTTAGGTGTAGGGACTACAGCATTGAATGTTACTGGAAAAAATATTGTGCTCATAGAGGTTTCAATGTGGAGGAAAAGAGTAAACAAAAGGCATAATCAAAATACATACAATGTTAGATGAGGTAACAATAGGTGGTAAGGGATGGTTTTATGAGGGAAAGAATGAGAAAAGACTCATGCAGCTATCTGGGGAAAGGGAATTTCAAGAAGAAGAAACACTGGAATATTCCAGGCAGCTTCAGAATAATGTGTATAGGAGGTCAATATTGATGCTCCAAAATGAGAGTGATAGACACAATGATAAAGGATGGTTTCATAGAAGTAAGGAGCAGGGGCAAGATCATGTTGGATCTGTAGGCTCTTGTAAAAAAAATTTTATTTTGACTTAATTTTATGGCAATACTTGTGGGTTTTGTGAAGAAAAGTGATATGACAATCTACCTTTTAGCAGTATCACAGGTCCCACACTGAAATTAGACTTAAAGAATATAAAGCAGAACAGAAAAAGATAATCTAGAAGTCTATGGAATAACTTAAAGACAGAGATGATTCTTTGGTTCAGATTGTAAGCAGAGGAAGTGTTTAAAAATAGTTACACACCAAATATATTCTGCGAATCACTATAATATGCTGATGGACTTGATGTCAGTTGTGTGATGTAGAGAAAATTCCAGGATGATTCTTAGGCCTTTACCTGAACAAACAGGAGATGGCATTTCATCACCTGAGACTAAATTTTAGATATTGCAAGTATCTACCTGAGAGTTATCTTGTAAAGATAATCTTCACAAGAAGTTAATTACATATCTAAAGTCCTTTGAAAATTGTCTGGCATTCAGTAGGTACTCTGTAAATATAATACATTTTTATAGCATTAATCATTTCCATACAAATCTATTGTTTGTATTTTGTCATGCACATTCCAGTCTTATTTCTTTATCATTTCCCAATAGTACAACTTGTATAATACATAAAATTTTGACATACTAACATGGATGAAATTACTTTGTCTTAAAAATACTTCAGACCACATCTTACATAAAATATGATATGCACTGATGTAGAGAAATTGTAAATAGTCTAGAGTTTCTATATTGCCCAAGTTTATATGACATTCATTAAATAACATTAACAGTGCTTTCTAGAATTTATTATGAGAGGGCAGGCTAGGTTGAATTTTCTGAACATATTATTGTGTGAAAAATTAAAGAAACTGTTGATCATTGTTGCCAACAAAAACCAAATGAATATATTTTCTAAGTAATAGAAATGTACATAAATGAAAGAAAGACTAACACAGGTCAGAAAAAAAGTCCAGAAAATGTAAAGGGTGTCCACTGCACCCCATTTGTGCACTGTGTGCACTGTGTCCACCTTGGGAGCTCATGAGGGTGGTAGGCAGAAAAAAGACTCCAGGCAGAAAGGGAAGTTGTTCATACCAGCAGAGCTGCTGTCGCTCCAGACACACAGGCATGCTCTTTCTTAGACTCACAGGCAAGCAAGCATGCATGCATGCAGGCAGGCAGTCAAGCAGGCAGGCCCCTCTTTATTTACAGGGTTATACATACACCATTGTTATCACTTAAATGTTACATAAAAGGAACACAAAATGCAACTTTCCAGAACCATTTCTGCTGTGCCCAGGGAGTATGAATTAGATACAAGGCCTACTGAGCCAGAGGACAAAGGGTGCTGTGAACTAATAGCTAATTCAACAGTCGGACTGCTGCCTGGGTAGTTGGGCCAGTGCCCAGGTCTTCAACCTTCACAGTTTAACTCTTACAGTTTAACCCTCACAGGCTGCTGCCTGAGTCTCAACCCTTAAAAAGGGCCAATAAATATAAGAAAAGACATGATATATGTCCAAGAGGAGAGATTCATTTTAAAAATATAGTATTATGAGGTGGAGCCAGTGGCCACTTGACAGTTTTTGGGTAGGGAGGGGATGAGCAGTTGAGATACAGGGGCTTCTTTGGGAGTTGGAGGTTGTCCTGAGTACTGTTGTGGCGATGGATGTGGGCCATTTTGGATCAGCACACACCGCTCAGGGCTGAGTGGGGGAGAGTGTGGTCTGCGGTGTGGACTGTGGTCTGTGGTTGGTGGCGGGGCTCCAGGATGTGTGGGTTCATTGAGGTTGGTGGGCCACACTGTGGGAGATGTTTGTGTGGGATGTGGTGGGAGGTGTGGGAGGTGGGCAACATGGGAATCCCAGTGGGTTCCGTGTACTGTTTTGGGTAATCTAAGCACCTCTTAAAATATATGCATATATATATATAAATAACATTTTTGTAAGCAAATACACATATTTGCATATATATTTATATATCATTTTACAAATGTTTGTATGTATTGTGAGAATTTTGATTTTTACCCATAATAAAAAAAAAAAAATATATATATATATATATATAGTATTAAAAACAAATGTTTTTCTAAAACAGATAATTGTAAACAAAGTAGAGCAATTGTAATAAGTATAGATTCTAGACAACATAAAGTTCAGAGCAAACTAAATCTTTTTTTAAAATTTTATTTTAACTTCAAAAAATAAAATGACAGACAAAAAGCAGCTTAACAAATTATGGAAGCATTAATTTTAAAAGCCTTGTCCAGGCACATTTACCTTATTTAATCCTAAAAACACACTCAATTAATTTCTGTTGCCTTGAAAGATGAATAAATGAGCACAGATTATTTAAATGACATGACCAAGATCTCCTTGTTAATGAAGAAAATGAAAAAAAAGCTTTCTCATATTCACATCTCATAAAACTAAATCCCAAATTCTTTTTTATTAAAAAATCAATATAGACATTTATGTGGATATTATATATGTTACAATTTTTATATGATTTCCATATGTAGAGGAAAGTAATATACATCTTAACTATTTGAATAAATTAATAAACAATGAAGAACTTGTAAGAATTCATTAAAATTTTAATTCTAAAACAGGATAAATTTTAATATTTCAAAATTAATTTAATAAATTGAACGAATCTAATTTTACAAAGAAAACCTTGGTAAAAATTAAAAGAATGCAAGTCACTTGAAGGCAAAAAGTATATCTAATAACCATTGCTTAAATGCAAGTAAAAATAATAAAAATAGGAAAATGAAGAAACAGTTCTTAACTACACATAGAATAACAAAGAAAATTAAAACTGTAATTCCAGATTATGTAAAGGCATTTTAAAAAGGAAATATTAATTAATGCTTAAAATATACAGGGTTCCTATCTGGGATAATGTAAATGTTTGGGTACATTTTATACTTAAGATTTGTCTAGAAGACCATGAACAAAACTTTCAAAAATGATTACGATTTTTCCATTTTCTGTAAAAAAATTTAAAATATTTGCCAAATTTCTTCAATGTTCATGCATATTTTTTCTATAACAATTCTATAAAAATATTTTACTATTCTCTAAGAACAAATATTGAAGTGCTTTTTCCCATTTCATCTGTTTCTTTGTTTAGGGAATAAAATTAACCAAAAATATTTATAAAGCACCAGTTGGCATTTCATCAAAAAGCTGTTGTGTATCAAAAATTTATCAAGAATATATGCATTCTGATGATCTTAGTCAAAATGTATTAGTATTGCATTAAATTTTTCCATTCATCATATGATTTCATCTACAAAATAACTGTAGATTCAGATTTGTCTTATATAGTGGAAGAAACTAGATTTAAATTTTCAGTTACTTGCTAAGGGCTATATGCCTAAAAACATGACAGATCTAGAATCTAACTCTGGATTTTCCAGTCCAAACAACACTATTTAAGACTATGTTAAATTTCTTCTTTACAGAATAAATTGTATAATTTCTGAAAGAGCATTCCATAATACAATATTCTGAAATTTAAATATGTGTTGGTATTTCTATCATACAATTTGAAGAATAACACCGATTTTTTTCATTGCACATTAATTGCCCTTTAAATCACATATATTTAAACCACAGAATTAACACATACATCAATGCTTCCAATTACTAAAATGATTTCTAAAATACATTCTTGGAAATGTTCCAGATCATGCATGGTTTAATAGAGGAAGTCTCAATATAAATGAAAACTATTTAAAGGATGATGCTATGTTTAGAGACAGGCCAATAAATACCTAAATAGGAAAGAAAGAAAAATGAGTTTAAATGTTCAGCATCACTGTCATTTCAATTGCCAGGAGCTCTCTCTTTTCTACATGATTCTAATGAGAGCATTTTTCACTTCTTTGTTCTTAAGACTATAAATGAGTGGATTCAGCATGGGGATCATCATAGTATAAAACACAGAGGCCACTAGATCCTTTCCCAAGGAGTAGGACTTCTTTGGTTTTAAATAAGTAAAAATTGTAGTGCCATAATAGATGGTGACTCCCAGGAGGTGGGAAGCACCAGTTGAGAAGGCTTTGTGTTTTCTTGAAGTGGAATTAATTTTCAGGATAGTAGACAGAATGGACCCATAAGACACAGAGATTTTGCTAAGAGATACAATTACATTTAAACTAGCAAAAAATTAATATCATTATTTCACTGTCATAAGTGTCAGTGCAGGACAGGGCTAAAATTGGTGTTAAGCCACAGAAGAAGTGATAGATCACATTGGAGTTGCAGAAATGCAAACTGTTCGTGAAAAGAAGGTTGACTAATGATTCAGTGAAACCAATCATGTAAGACCCAGTGATGAGTGCATGACAGAGTTTTCTGGACAGAACTGGGTAGTTTAGAGGATTGCAGATAGCCACAGAGTGGTCATAGGCCATTGAAGAGAGAAGGAAAAATTCAGTAATAGCCAAGATGAAAAAAAAGCTATCTGTGTGAAGCAACCCATGAATGAAATAGACTTGTTGAAAGTCAGTAAGCACTCTAAGGTTTTAGGTGTGATGACCATTGAGTAACTGAAGTCAAGTAATGACAGGTGACTGAGGAAAAAGTACATGGGGGTGTGAAGCTGGAGATCAGGTGAATTATCATTATCATCCCTGCATTCCCCAACAAGGTAATAAGGTATATCAGGAGAAATAGCATAAAGAGGACTTGCCTGATCACTTCAGAGTCTGTAAGTCCAATAAGGATGAAGTCAGGAACGTTTGTTTTATTCTTACTTTCCATAATACCATTCAATTTTTGCAAATTGTTGAGAAATACAAGATGATACTTGGCATGAATGGCTTCAAAACTGTTTTTGTTTATAGGAATCAATGGAATTAAAAAAAAATCAGTTTAGTGATTCTAGAAATACATAATAAAAAGTAGTTTGCAAAATATGAATGAAATAGTCTTAGTTTGTCAATTATAAATTACGTTAAATCAACATTTGGATATAATAGAAACTCATATATACATATCTACATTGCATAAGTAGAATGAACATGACAAATATTTCTTTTCATTAACACTTTTATCTAAATGAAAATATTATACCACAGGTATTTACATTGTACATATTTTTAGATGGTAATATGTGGAGGAAGTTAAGTAACTTACCCATTGTCAAAACCATTAAGTATTATTGACTCTATGATTCTAACTAGATTAGTTGCATCCAGAGATCATGCTGATAACACTCTAATCCTACTTATATTTAATTTCAGCATATCAAAATATGCTAGTTATGTAAAACAATGATAGAGTTTTAATGCCTCATTTATTGTTCTTTTCTATGCAATATTATTTAGCACAAATGACAAGTCAGAAATTAAAACCTTAGCTGTATTAATATTATAGAACACATATTACTATTAATTTTTGGACATGTTTTTTCAACAGATTATTTCATCAAATTTCTTTGGAAAATTTTATTTTTAATATATGTATATTGCTTGATGACCCTGATTCCATTAGTTCTATATTTCCAATTCTACAAATTTTGGGATTGCTTAAGTGAGGTATACGTGATACATATATGCATATTCATATCTTTCTAATAATATCCCAATTTTTAGATAAACTGTAATGCTGAAACATTCAGATTAATATTTACCAGTATTCAAAGTGGGTGAAAAACTTCCACCAGCTTTATCCTTCTAGAAAGTTTTCAACCTTAAATTTTTCTCACAAATATGTAAACCATTAGAAGCCTGAATTTTCTGCAATATTATAATTGTTTCCATTAAGATTACATAAATTTAATTTTAAAATTATTTTGAATTTCAAAGTAGAATAAATCAACCTAAAAATTTTGTTCAGGTCCTGGACAAAGAGTAATTTCACCTGGAAATTATGTCTCACTAGGAAGCTATGGTGAACACTAACATGGAAAGTATCCTTTGCCTTTCACCTTAATTATGCAATCCTCTTATTTTGAGGATTGCTGGTAATGTAATATTTGCTCATCTTTGGGACTAATTTCCAAGGAAGATTTCTTGGCATGGTGCCAAGGATAAAAGTTCAAGGAGTAATGCGTGCATGTTAATTTGAAACAGAGAGTTGATTTCCCCTTAGTAGTCATACTATGTTGAGCAGTATTCCTGGTATTGCTTTGGGATGCTCTATTTTATGATTGGGTAAAATGAAAGTATTTCTAGAGAAATAGTTAATCTCTGACTGATAGGGCAGATCATTAACCACCAAGGATGGAATAATACCTTTCTCACAATAAAACATTTTTATATTTAAAAGTGTGACACTATCATCAGATTAAACATTATACATTACCCACAAATTATTTTGCAATAAATTCAAAAGAAGAAATGAAAATATTTATAAATATTGTTATTCTTTTGATATATTTTCATCCAAATATTCTCCTTTGTGCATGTAAAGCTTATGTGTATATATATGTATTTATGTGTTTACATAATTTTATCCCACTGAATATTCTGCTTTTAGTATTAAATATTTATAATACATTTTGACCTATGTTAAAATAGACTTTTGTAAAACCCACATTTTCATATATTTTGCATTGACTGGTACAGTATACCTAACTTCTTTCTAGGAGTGTGCAACAGTTGATGAATGGGAGTTTTTTAGGTATCAAAAGGAAAACATGATGGAGTTTCTCCAGTCAGACTTGAGAATATCAACTAATTCCTAAACACATGATAGGTATTGTTGTGTTTAGCCACACCAATATTTGTGCATCTCATTTTATAATTTTATTGTATTGCCTTTTATTATATTAAAAGAAATATGTGAGAAGAAAGTAAAAATCATTGCTGAGATGAGTAAGAATTTATAATTATATTAATGGCCAAAAGCTTACTTCACCTATGTACAACTAGATGAAATCCATTCTTATGAATATTTCACTAATTCATGGTAGTGAAATCTATGTTCATGTAGATTTAGAAGCAACTCCTACAAGAAAATGTTTATACTGCTGAATTTCAAGAGAGAATATGAAGGTTTGGATCAAGGAATTATGAAGCAATATATTATCATTTGATGAAATTTTGTATGTAAAATTATTCAATTTATAAAAAGTACAGTGAGACTAAGAAAATTTTGGTGGGAACATACTAATCGCTGTGGGCATATTAGAGTGCATGTCTGTGGGTTCCCTTCTATTACCCAGTGGCAGCCTGAATGCCTAATTCAGGAGTCCCATTTCCCTCTTGCTCTTCTCAGAACTTACCCTGCAGGTAACAACACATTGTAGACAGTTAAAGGAATATAAAAAAACAATCAATTCAAAGCCACCTAGGGCAAAGGATTCCTGATTTTAATACCTACAATAGAGCACTCTAAAGGGGGGAATTTCTATTTCACAGAGATGAAGGAAGCATTCTGTTTGCAGGAAACAGGAGTATTTCTAAGGCCCAGAAGGAAGCCCAGAAGAAGACAGACTCAGAAAAAGAAAGGACTCCACACTTCTACCTTAGTCTGATCTTCTTGATAGCAGAGTGTCAGCCAAAACAGAACAAATCTTCAAAAGACAGTGAAAAAAGTGTTGTATGACTTGATTTTTTTTGCAGTGATAATATATCACTCAATGATATATTTGGCATATAACCAGCTGAATACAAACTTAAGAATCAGGTATCTCACAGACTAAATCCCATACTTAAAACATTAAAATATTAAAATTTACATTGTGAAAAAAAGTTTACAAGACAAAGATGCAAGAAATCATAGGCCATCCAAAGGAATAAGATAAAATATCATGTCATCAAAGAATATCAGATGTTGGATATACAGAAGAAAGAATCAGATAAATTGAAGACAGCACATTTAAAATTATTCAGGTTGAAGAGGAGAAAGAAAAAAGTTGAAAAAAGTGAACATGTAAGGACAACCTCAAGAATAACAATAGGGAGGCAGCTGTGGCTCAATCAGTGGGGCTCCCGTTTGCCATGTGGGAGGCCCCGGGTTCGGTTCCCGGGGCCTCCTGGTGGGGGCGGGCCCGCCTGCGGTGGTTGGCTGGCCCGGTGAGCGCAGGCAGCAGGTGGGGGATGGATGAATGAATGAATAAAATCTTAAAAAAAAAAAAAGAATAACAATATAGCCATAACAGGTGTCCTAGAAGAAAAAAAAGGTGGGGTGGGGTGGGGTGGGGGGTGGGGGGTGGGGGGGAATATTCAAAGAAATAATGACAGAAATCTTCTCTAGTTTAATGAAATACACACACATTCTAAAAGACCAGGAAAAACAAACAGGATAAACTTGAGGAAAACCATGCCCAGACGGTAAAACTGCAGAATGAAAGGGCAAGGAAAGAATTATGAAAGCTGCAAGAGAAAAACAACATGTTATGTAAAAGGCAGTCACAATAAAAATTAAATGTTGATTCTCAGCAAAAACTATGGAGGCATGAGGGAGTGGATGACAGAATTAAGTGCTAAATAAAAATAATTTCAACAGGGAATTTTATACCTGGCAAGACCGTCTTAAAAATGAAGGAAAAATCAAGATATTCCCAGATAAATAAAAATTGAAGGAATTCATCACTGCAAGACCTGTTGTATAAGCAATGTTACAGGAAGCTCTTCAGAGTGGATTGAAGCAGCATAAAAGAATAACAATTTCTGATAATGGTAACCATATGGGTAATTATAAATATTTGTATTATATTATATTTTATTTTTTATGTAACTCCAATTTTATTTGAACAAGTTCTGAAAAGCATGTGCTTAAAAATGATGGCAATTCTAAAGTTTAGGATATTTGTGTAAAAATAAATTTCTAACATATATAACGAAAAAGTGGGGTTGGTGTGGGGTGTAGGAACAATGTTTGTGTCAAACCAAATAAGACTATTATAGATTAAGGATGTAGTATTTAGGCACAATAATAACCACAAAAATATTTGGAAAATGAAGGAAATGAGAAGGGACTCAAAATTCTACAAAACAAAAAGTCAAATAGATATGAAAATAGACCTTAATGGAAAAAATAAAAGACAAAAATGTGTAAAATAAACAATGTGCAAAAAGCAAAAATGGCAGTTCATTCTGCATTATTAGTAACTAGTTTAAATGGAATTCGACTAAACTCTCCACCTAAAGGCAGAGACTGTACAATGGTTAAAACTATATACTTTTTTACAAGAGACTCAAATTCAGAGACACACGATGGTTGAAAGTGAAAGGATGGAAAAATATCCCATGCAAATAGCAACCCAAAGAAAGCTAGGGTGGCAATACTGATTTCAGATAAAATAATCTTCAAGTCCAAAACTGTTAAAAAGGACAAATGAGTACACTATGTATGGATGAAGTGGTCAATTCAATGAGAAAACAAAACAGTTATAAATATATATGCACTGAAACAGCAGAGAACCACAATAATGAAACAAATATTGAAACTTTTGAAAGCAGAAATAGATGATTCTATGATCTAGTAATAGATTTCAATATATAATAGTTAATAATGAATAGAACATCTTGATAAAAGAATAAGTAAATGGAATACTTGAGCAATACTATAAACAATCTAGAGCTAGCATATGTGCAGAACATTTCACCCAACAAGATCAGAATGCACATTCTTCTCTAGAGCATATGTCATTCTTCAAAACAGACTATATGCTAGGTCACGAAACAAGATTTAATAAATTTTTAAAAATTGAAATCATACAATGAATCTTCTCTGACAAAACTGAAATGATACTAAAAATCAATAACAGAGAGATAACTGGAAAATTTACTGATATATGGAAATTAAAACATACAATTAAAAAAAACTGGGTCAACGGAGAAATCACAAAGGCAATTGGTAAATATCTTGAGGCAAGTGAACAAAAACAAAACATACAGAGAGAAGTTATAAATGCAGAAAAGCAATGCAGAGAAGGAAATTTATACCGCTGAATGGTTACAATAACAACAAAAAGAAAGATCTCAAATGGGAAACCTAAATTTACCACTTTGAGTACAAGAAATAGAAGAACACAAAAAATTCAATAAGAGCAGTTGGAACAAAATTACAAATATTATATTGGAAACAAATGAAATAGAAATGAGAGGCCCAATGAAATCAAAAGCTCTTTCTTTGTAAAGATCAATAAAATCAGCATGACTTTAGCAATTCTGACAATGACAAAATAAAGGTGGACATAACTAAATTCAGAAATGAAAGGAGGAACATTCCATCAACCCCTCAGAAATAAAATGGCGCATAGGAGCACATTTTACTCAATTTTGCCCCAATAAAATAAACTAGATGAAATTGGATAAATTTCTACAAATATAAAAAATACCTATACTGACTCAAGAAGACATAGATCTCAACTGACCAAAAACAACTAAAAAGATCAAATCAGTGATTAAAACCTCATAACAAAGAAAATCACAGGACCAGATGGGTTCACTGGTGAATTTCACCAACATTCCAACAATACCAATCCTGCTTATTTTCCTCCAAAAATTGAACAGTGTAAAAACATCCTAACTCACTGTATGTGGTTAAGATCACACTAATTTCAAAGCCAGATAAAGATATCAAAATAAAATAAAATTTAAAATTCTACAGCAAACATCATTTTCAGGGATAATACAAAGAGGTTTACAGTCACCAAAATTATTCAGCATTGCTGTGTAAGCTCTATCCAGACTGATTTGTGAAGAAAAATAAATAACTAAAAGGCATCCAAATTGGAAAGGAAGCAGTGAAACTTTCCCAGACTTTAGATGATATAATCCTATTTATAGATAATTCTGAAAAAGCCTAAACAAAGTTAAAAGCTAATAACTAATTCAGCAAATTGGAGGCTACAAGTCAACATAAAAAATAAGGGATGTTTCAATAGATTTGTAATGAACAATTTTACAAGGAAACCAATAACAAAATTCCTTAAACAAGAGCAACTGTAAATTTTTTTTTAGTTTAAAAAAATTAGAATATCAGCCAAGGTTGTAAAAGAATTTTACACAGAAAACTGAAAAACATTGCAGATAGTATTTTCAAAAGCCCTAAATAACTGTAAAAAATATTCCATGTTCTTGTATTTGAAGACTAAATATTGTTAAGGTGTCAATTCTACCCAAGGAGGATAGCTTGGCATGTTCCAATAACTAATGTATCCATGTTAAGCTTGTGCCAGAGAGTTCCTTATCTCTTAGAAACCACACAATATTGTACACCCTTTTTTGTTATTCCTTTGTGATGCACTAATTGATGACTGGTTAAAAGAGATGGTATTTCTATAGAAATAGTTAATCTGTGGCATACAGGCCAGAAAATTAACCACCAGGGATGGAATAGCACATTTTTCTCAATGAAACATTTTTCTATTTAAAAGTATGACACTATCACAGATGTAAACATTGTTCATTACATAAAAAATTGAATACAACAAAATTCAAAGGAGAAAATGAAAATTGTTCATAAATGTTGATCTTTAGATGCATTTGTGTATATTACTTATTATATATATATATACTGATGTTTACATAAATTTTTGTTGTACTGTATTTTCAGAAACATACTGACTTTATTATTAAATATTTATAATTCACCTTGATCTATGTTATATTAAACATTTCTAAAACCAAAATTTAATGTATTTTCCATTTATTACAATGCTAACTACTTTCTAGCCACGTGCACCAGTTGATGGGTGGGTAATTTTGAGGTATTACAAGGAAAATAGGTGGAATTTCCCCAGTAAATTTGGCAGTGCCATCTAATTGATCTACACAGTAAATATATTTTTGTATTTGACACAATAATGTTTGTGCAATCCATTTTATTATTTTAATGTATTAGTTTAGTATATTAAAAGAAACATGGGAGAAGAAGGTAAAGATCAGTGCAGAATCAGTAAATATTTTATAATTAATTTAATGGCCAATATATAACCAGGTGAATTGTTTTCTTGTGAATTTTACACTAATTAACAGTAATGAAATAATTTTTAAATAGATTTAGAAGCAAGTCCTTTTACAACAGAAACTAAACTCTTGAGTAGCAGGAGAGAATTTTATGGTATATATCAAGGAGTTAAAAATAATATTTGTTTGATGAATTTTTAAAGCACAATTCTTCTCTTCAGCAAAAATTCAGTGATACTGAGATAAGCTTAGTTAGTGATTAAGCCAGCATCAGGAAGTGGATGTGGCTTAAGAGATTGGGCTCCAATCTACCATATGGGAGGCCCTGGGTTTGGTTCCTGGAGCCTCCTGGTGAGGGCAAGTTTGCCCACACCTGTGGAGAGCCGACAGCCCATGCCCATGGAGAGCTGGTGCAGCAAGATGATGTAACAAAGGGAGACAAGCAGACACTGAGGAAATTGCAGCAAATGGACACAGAAAGCAGACAGCGAGCACAAGCAGCAAGGTCAGGGGGGGTGGGAATAAATAAATAAACATATATTTTTAAAAAGCAGCTTTGATTTATTTCATAATTGGTGACCTCGGGGTTTAAGCTACATGAGAAACTGCAGATTTTTTTTTATGTCAATGCCAACTCAATAGGCTCTGCTTACTCCTTGAAAAATCATCAAGACCAAGTATCTCCACATAGCATTGAAATCAGTTTTTTATAGTCACAAATGCACTTTCAAATAATATAAGTAAAAGTTGAAGAAAGAATAATTTACAAACTAATTCATGATTACAATTTTTTTGCTGAATCTGTTTTGCTGGGATTCCAATATATCACCTCTAATAAAAAAATAATCTTAGCAGTAATGAGGAGTGAGAAACAGAAAGGTACATGATTTCTACCTTTCAACAAAATTAGAACTTTATCCCTCACAACATTCAGTCATGATTATTTTTTTTAAATTCTATTCCACCTTTTTAGAAAATTCTGTTCTATGTGTTTTGAAATTTTGTTAAAAATTTTTTTTAAATTTTCTGAAAAACTGGGTCTGTGGTTATTTTATAGTGTCTTTCATATCTCTGGAATATAGAGGTCTACTTTTTCCAATAGTACTATGTTGAACAGTAGTATTTCTATACCTATATTTACAGATATGTGTTTGTATATCCTTTTAGTATTTGCCTACTATAGATATCACATTAACTTTTAAAAGACTCAATTACTGTGAAAAATTATTAAATAAGTTATAGAGTAATTTTAAAATCCTTGGATATTATCTCAAACTTAGGTTTACCATGAAATATGTATTAACATTTTTCCATTAATATGGTTCACATTTTCTTACTTTGTGTTATGTTTGGTAATTTAAATTTATAACTAATGTACTGTAAAAATGATATATTGGAAGGGGTCCAGATTATTTTGTCTTTCAATAAGGAGTGCTGAGATTTACTCTGGCTGGCAATAAATTACTGACAATGCCTTTTGAAACATTCATGCTTCACAGTACTTTTTGTTAAGGGGATCTCTTTGGTGTCATTTCAGGCTTAAGGTATACTATTTACTGAAGGGACAGGGTCTTTACAGTTCTAATGTGTGTGTGTGTGTTGGTTTTAACATCATGCTTGCATTTAATCAAATATATTTGTTACACTGGCTGGACCATAAATCCAGCTTCTTCCAGTCCTTCATTAACTCTGGTATTTACGTTCTGCTCTCAGCACTGTTGTATCTCCCTTCCTAGGTTTTGTGCTAATCCATCTGCACATATACAGCTCAGAATTGAGCTAAGTACTCACAGGGAATTCCAATACTGATTTTCAGGGCACATCATTTTCATACCCCAACTTTATTGTTACTCCTTCTTCAACTGGAGGAAACTTCAATGTCTGCCTCTTCAGCTCTCCAAGAACTTTATACTCTGCTGGTACTCGGCATGCCCTTCATCAGCAAGCAGTACAGAAGGGCAGGATAATCTTGATTCTTTTCTCATATATTTCCATTATATCATGGATAATTGGCCTGTTATGCCTCTTGTCTAATGCCTGAAAACAGTTTTAAATGCATTTTATTCAACTTTAGAGTTGTTTATCATGAAGCGGGATTCTTGTACCACTCACAGTATCATGACAGAAGCCAAAATCTGACCTACATTTTTATATCTCTTCTGATTTAATTGATACATTTTGATCCTATAGGTCATTATATTTTTCCCTATATTACTTATCTGTCTCTTTTATCTTCTGCTGGATTATTACTGTTTTTCTTTTTTGGTTATTTTTATATCATATAAAACAGTGGCTCTTTATCCTTCTATCCATTTTGATGTTTTAAGTTAGGAAATTTTCAGCTTCTACTATCATAATAGGGGACTTTAATACACCGTTAGACAGAGCATCTTGAGAGAGGATTAACAAAGAAACAGACTTTGAATAATATTTTAGAGGAACTTGACCTAATAGACAGATACAGACACAACACCCAAATACAGCAGGCTACACCTTCTCAAGTGCATTCTCCAGACCCCATGCTAGGTGACAGAACAAGTCTCAACTAATTAAGAAAGACTGAAATTATACAAAGTAATTTCTCTGACCACAGAGATGGAATGTAGCTAGAAATTAATAAGGGGCAGAGAACCAGAATAGATGTAAATATATGGAAGTTAAACAACACACTCTTAGATAATCAGTGGGTCAAGGAGGAATTTACTTGCATGAAATGGAGAAATTTCTAGAAACACACAAGCCACCTATACTGATGAAAGAAGAAATAGAATGCAACAGTCCAACCACAAATAATGAGATTGAATTAGTCATCAAAATCCTCCCAAACAAACAAACAAACAAAAAAAAAAAAACCAGGACCAGATGGCTTAACAGGTGAATTCTGCCAATCATTCTGGAAAGAACTAACACCAGGCTTGCTTAAATTTTTACAAAAAATACAAGTGGAAGAAACATTGCCTAACTCATTCTATGCTGACAACATCACCCCAATACCAAAACCACATAAAGATACCACAGGAAAACTACAGACCAATCCCTCTTAAGAACTTAGATGCTAAAATCCTCAAAAAATATTTGCTAATAGCATTCAACAACACATCAAATGAATTATACACTATGATCGAGTGAGTTGTATTCCAGGTATGCAAGGGTGGTTCAACATAAGAAAATCAAACATTGTAATATACCACATTAACAGATCAAAAGAAAAAAATCACACGGTCATCTTTATTGATTCAGAAAAAGCATTTGACAAGATACAGCATCCTTTCTTGATAAAAAACACTTTGAAAGTTAGGAATAGAAGGAAACTTCCTCAACATGATAAAGAGTATATATGAAAACCCCACAGCTAACACCATACTCAATGGTGAAATGCTAAAATCTTTCCCTCTAAGATCTGGAACAAGACAAAGATGCTCATTATCACTGTTGTTATTTAACATTGTATTAGCCCAGTGAGTTCTGTGTAATATTTTAGGTAATCTAAGCACCTCTTAAAATATATGTATATATATAAATAAAATTTTTGTAAAACAAACAAACAAACAAACAAAAAAACATTGTATTAGAAGTATGTGATCAAGCACTTAGGCAAAATCAAACAAACAAACAAACAAAAAAAAAAAAACACCAAATCCAAATTGCAAAAGGAGAAGTAAAACTTTCACTATTTATAGAAGACATAATACTATACATGAAAAGCCCTGAAAACCTGCAAAAAAGCTTCTAGAGCTGATAAACAAGTTCAGTAAATTGGTAAGATATAAGATTAACACAAAACTCAGTAGCATTTCTGTACATTAATAATGAGCAATCTGAGGAGAAAATCAAGAAAAAATTCCATTTAGAATAGCAGTTAAAAAATCAAATATCTAGAAATAAACTTAACTAAGAATATGAAGGGCTTGTACACAGAAAACTAAACATCATTGTTAAAGGAAATCAAATAAGATCTAAATAAATGGGAGAATATTACCTGTTTATGGATTGGAAGACTATCATTAAGATGTCTACCCTATTCAAATTGATTTACAGATTTAACACAATTCCTGTAAAGACTCCTACAGCAGTTTTACTGAACTGGAAAAGCCAATTATAAAATGTATTTGTAAGAGCAAGGGGTCCCAAATAGCGAAAACCATATGGAAAAAGAAAAATAAAATTGGAGGAAACAAGCTACCTCACTTTAAATCATACTATAAAAACTACAGTGGTCAAAACTGCAAGGATAGACATACTAATCAATGGAAGTGCATTGAGAGTTCTGATATGGATCCACACATATAAGACTAACTGATACTTGACAAGGTCACCAAGCTCACTCTACTGGGACAAAATAACCTCTTCAACAAGTGGTGCTGGAAGAAGGGAATAGCCATATGCAAAAGAATGAGAAAGGATCATCATCTCATGCACTATACAAAGTAAATAATAACTATTTCTTATACATTACTTTCTGAAAACCTTCTTGCTACTAAAAAGTGCTCTCTCTCTAAACCAAACTCAGCTTGACTTAAATCTTATGTCTGTTCATACGCTCGTTGAGCCCTGAATCTCAGAAGTGTTGTGGCCAACACCTACTCTCCAGTTCATAGGACTCACCCAGGACAACTAACAAATTATGATTATAGATAATCCCCATTTCTAAAAAACAGAGAATATCTACAAGTGCAAGCAAACAGTTCTTTCTATCTGCCCCATAATATCTGAGCCCCTTCTCAATCTGAGAGAGAGTGGGCATCACCATCCCCAAATCCTCAAGTTTGAGGAATGAACAAACATAAGGGAGGAATGCAAGCACGGGCAAAGTAAACTTACTAATATTGTAGTATGGCAGAATATGTAATACTGATATAAAGATAGTGTTTGCCAGAGGTTCTGAGGGAAGGGGGAAGAAATAATAGTGGAACAATGGGCAATTTTAGGCCATTGGAATTAAGTGTAAACCACAATGTAAACTATAGACCTTGGTTGGTAGTGATGCTTCAATATTTATTCATCAATTGTAACAAATGTACTGCACCATTGTAAGATGTTATTAATAGGGGAAAATATGGGATGTGGAGGGGTTGTGGAATATGGGAATCCCTTACACTTTCACGTAACTTTTCTGTAATCTAAAACCTCTTTTAAAAGTTTATTATATTAAATAAAGAAAAAGTGTGTCCATGGAATGAAAACATTAGACATTTGATTAAAGACTTGAAGGGAAGAAGAATTAGCCACATAGGTACATGGAAAGAGAGTGATATAACAGGGGGAACACAATTGCAAACGCCCTGTGAAGGGGGGTGGGAAACATACAGTATTAGAAACAGCAGAAGACCTATCTAACAAGAATGTCATTCTGTTGTGCTCTTTTCATGACTGCTAACACAACAGCCTTTCTTTAGCACATGGAATAAATTAACCAATTTCATATATTTTGATGATGATGAGTGGTATGGAGCAAAACTAAATGGAAGGGCTGTATAGAGACATTTGGGCTTGCTCTTAAAATAAAGGTTTCAGGTTAGTTTTAGGGCAAGGTCACATTTGAACAACCTGAAAGACGTGAATACAAAAACCTGGAGGAAATGAGTTTCAAGCAAATGGAATTGTAAAAATAAATTTCTTCAGAATTAAGTTCTTTATATCCTTCAATGTTGATCTTTTTCATCACTTTATTTTATTAAAAGTTGTGTGAAAAAAAATGCAATTATCTTAGATTTTCTATTTTAACTCACACTGATAATCTTTTTCTTTTTTAGGATTTATTCTGCATAATAAAAATAAAATTAATAATTTCTATTAAATATGAAATTTCATTATATTACTATTTCTAATTTCCTTTTTGATATATTTTCTTTCCTTTGCTCTCTTTTTTATTTGTTTTCTTTAACCATTTAGATAGTTGCTCTACTGCCCTCCCACCCCCTCTCTATATTTTGAAGGGCAAATACCCTAACTAACCTACCCTATACTATGTTCTCCAAATATTTACAAAATTCTTGACTTCATTTTTGAATGAAGCTCCAATCTTCATGTGTGGATATAAGAATCAGTTTAAATCTACATGGTACAAAAAGTCAATTTCTTCTCATTGAATACTTCACTAGAGTTTTTCAAGAATGCCTGAAATACCTCTTACATAATATTAGTTAAGAAAAATAATTTTTATGTTGATATAAAGGTACCTTACAGGTAGCTAAATAGAAAATAAGCTCAAAGAAAACAAATGATTAACAGAAACATTGCCAGAAAATGCAAGACTTAAGAGAATGAATAATATAGGTGACATTACTGTGAAACTTGATATATATATATATAAAATACATTTAAATTGAGTGTTTTTATCAGAATATTCAGAAGGACATGGTATCTGTCAAATTTCAAACTGAGGGTTAGTTGATCACATGGTGTGGGAGAGAATAAGAGCATTAGAAAAGTCAGGCAGAGGGGAAGAGTGGAAAAGATGCAAAAAATGTATGGTTAATTTTAGAATGTTCAGTATTATAGGGGAGATTTAGGGAAGGTCCGGAAAGTGAGGTTAAAGAAAGATTGGGAGGTTGCAGTGCCAAATATGAAAAGCACACTGAGAATAGTTAATTTGAGTATTTAAACATCATTTTATGCAAACAAAGTATTTTACTGCTTGTTATGATCAATCGCCAAGTAAAATGCACCATGAATTTGCTCCTACAGATTGAATAACTGGAAAATATTAACAAATTTTACAGAAAAATTAGTCAATGCTTTAAAAATATTAAATAAGTGTACAAGCTACTTAAATTTTTTGTATAATAATACATATTCAGGGCAATTGAAGGAAAATAGTTCATAAAATTAGGACCACAATAAATATAAATAAGGAGTGAGTGTCATGATATTTCTCAAAATTATTCAAAACCAAGCATGATATTTAGAATAAATGAATGAAAACATTCAGTAAAAATAGAAATGAATAAAATAATCAGTTTAATAATTCTCAGTGATGAGAAGGAAAAATCTTCAGGGCAACCAAACTTAATTAGATTCCATGGTTGGAATGAAAAATCTAAGCTAAATAGTGAGTGAGTGTACAGATAGATAGTAATCTCAATATATCTCTAAAATAAGGCATTAACATTTAGTTTTTTCCTTCTTTATAACATTCACTATTATATATTATTATATCGTAAATTGATGTGTGCAGTGTCAGATCCTTATAAAGTAGATAAGAGAAGAAAATAAAACCGAAAAGCAAATGTATAATATGTATACATGTACATACATACACAAAGATCTCATCACATGAGCTGTATTCAGTCATTCCCAAGACCAAAGACTGAGATTTCCAATGAGATGAATGCTCTTTTCATGACTGCTAACACAACAGCCTTTCTTTAGCACATGGAATAAGCAGTGGGTTACATCAAAAAGAATTACAAGACTTTGACCCAATTTAAGAAGAAGTCTCTAATGAAACCCAAAGAAAACAGTCAAGACAAAACCGAAGACACCAAAAGAAGCTTTTTGCATTGCAACTTACAGCTGCAGGAAACAATAAACTCAGCCAAACTCTGAACCAGATAAACTGAAGATTTCACACTAAATTTGATTTACTTCCGTTTCTCCTAGCTGATACAGCATGCCTTGCTTTCAACAATAAATCACAAAACAAACTAAAAGGCAAACCACAGTCTAAAGATCAGGGTAAGCGTCAGAACTTGATGCAGATATGATAGAGATGTTGGAATTATCAGACAAAGAATTTAAAGGAATTATTATTGTTATGCTAGGGACTAACGAAAATGAAAGCAACCATCTAATTTGAAGCACACTGATTGATGGCTACAAATATTACCTTTACATTTTATTTTTTCTATGTTGTTTTCCAGTAAGTTTGGAGTTCCAATTCTTATGTAGAACTCTACATAAATCAGGTCTTGATGGACCATTTCTAGTTGTCTATGCAATAGGGAAGAACTCAAGGATTTAGAACCAGGGATTTCATACCATATTTGAACTTAATATTTTATATTCTATATCCAAAAATAGTCTGCAAATTATCTGAAAATTCTGCTTACTTGTGGAATAATAGTCAGGTGTAGTTTATACTTTGAATATGTCCACTTAGCTATTTATAGATTGTTTATATTCACTTAGCTATTAAAAGCCACAGGAGATGCCTCAAGGGGCATATGTTCCAATTACCTTCTGGTTCAAAACAATAAGAGGATTTTATCAATATAAAAAATATATGGTTTTAAAAATGATAAACTACATGATGACATTAGTTCAATGAATAAAATTCTTTGCTCAGTCACTTAAAATATCTTAGAAAATACATACAGACATGTTTTAACATTATATAAGAAATCTAGTGATATGAGATATAAATGTATATGATAAGCTCTGGCATGGGTTAGCTCTTAATTTCTCTGAAGCCTAATTTCTCCTCCTGGCAGTGTCACCCATATTTTATTACACCAAATTAATAAATATGATAAACTAATAATGTTACACCACAGTATATCTCATGAAGAATCTAACAGATACATTTAAAGTTATCCAAATTCAGTAACCTTCTATTTTAAATTATGAAGTGCTATGTTTGGAGTGTTTAAGCTATACTTTTTAAGGTTACTCAAATAATATTGTTCCAAATGATAACAAAACTGCAAAACGATATAGGCATGTGGAGATTAGTACATCAAAATTATAAAGCATTGGAGTGTTGTAATCTTGTGAATTTAGAATACTAATGTATAGTTACACAATGAATTAGTGCACACACACTCACAGGCCCAAATAGAGACATTTAAAATTGATAGACAAGAGAGTCTACAGAATTTTTCTTTTTAATTCTCTAGATGTTCCTTATAAGTTATTTCTTCATAACACTTTTGAGGACCTAACTGTAGGCATGAAACACAACAAATAAAATGTTGTGAACTGGAAATATCATGAGAAGCAAAACCAAAAAACATACAAGAAAATGGCCTTGTGGTGGTGTTGGAGATCTTACATATTTCAGAGTGTGTGTGACGTGAACCTCCATGATAAGGTGACATTGGAACCACAATCCGAAACTAGGGATGAAACATGACACTCTCTCCCACACAGTTCCGCATGTTATATGATGATATCAAATGGCCTGTATCTGTCATTGCAATGTCACTCAGGATAATTCCCAAGTCACAAAAAAGCCCCTGTATGACAACTGCTTTTCCCTCTCCCTGCCCCCAGAGCCTCCAGTGGCCCTGGCTCCACATCAATGCTGCAATTTCTTCCATTGCTTGAATCACAATATGTCTATAGTAGAATAAAAGTAAGTCCAATCTAGACCATAGCTCTTCCCCCCATCCTGAGGAGCCTGGGATGGTGATGTCCACTTCAACCTCCAATTGAGAGGGGGCTTATATCCCATGGGGAAGATGGATGGGATTATCCTGCCTGCAGCTGCAGACGCCCTCCATTCCCTGGTATGGCCATTGTCCATCATCATCTCCATGCCAGTTGTCCTGGGTGAGTCCAATGAGCTGTAGAGTAGGAGTAGGAGTTGCTGCTCGACCGAGGTTCTGGGTCAGCTGGCACATGGACAGCCCAAAAACTCAAGTCTCTGCAAGACACCTCCAAGCTCCAGCACCTAGTATAGGTTTGAATAGAAGGGACAGATGAGTCATGTGCAGGGAAGACATAGTTGAGTCCAACTCTGTCACTCTCAGGAGCACAAACTCCAAAGTAGGGCCCACTGGCAAGGCACAAAACTCTGGGCTTCTCCATTTGAGTTATTGTTGGTCACTATGACCCCTAAAACAATAAAAGTATCTACCGCATCTCTGGACATGCTCCTTAAGTGGATAGAAAGAATGTTGCTGTTTTGAACCTCTGTGGCAGCTGGTGATGGCTTGATATGATACACTGCCTCCAGACTTGCTCTATTTCATAGTGCTGAAGGACGCTATGCACCAGGCTGGTGAAACATTGGAACTTCCCTCCATGGGCCAACAGTGTTGCAGCATGCTGACTGTGTAAAGAACACACCAAGTGGAGCAATAATGACCAGAGTAATGTGAGTAGAACTTAAACAAACACTATTAGCATTATGGCCTTCTCCCATAGAGAGATAACGTATATGGTATGCACACCTAGAGCTTAGATCTATTAACTGGAGCTCAAAGAGGAACTTGAGAATTAATTGGTGTATTAACTAGAATAACTACTGTACCTATATGCCTGATGAATATAATAATAGCTCTTCTATTTTAGATTATATACAGAAGGATATTGAACAGTTAAAAGTCCTGGTAAACTTACTATTTTCTAAGTAGTTAATGAATGTGCCTATAAGATAAAACAATGGCTCTCTTAAGTACTGTCATTATTTTGCTTTCCCAATGCTTGTCTCGTGGTTGCCTATTGTTGTGCTGAAAATAAAACAAACAGACTTTTAAAAAAAGAAGTAATAGGTATAAAATAGAAAAATAAAACCATTTTTGTTTCATTGGGGGAAAAAAAAGAATTCCTTTCAGGAGTAGATGTGGCTCAAGCAATTGTGCACCCACCTCCCACATGGGAGGTGTCAGGTTCGGTTCCTGGTGCCTCCTAAAGAAGATGAGCAGATGTCGCAAAGAACACATGCTTCAACCAGCAGATGCTGCAATGAGCAGATGCCACAACCAAACGTACTGCAGATACCACAAAATGCAGCCACAATAACCAGCAGACGCCGCAACCAGCAGATGTGACAACCAGTAGGTGTTGCAAAGAGCAGATGCTGTAATGAGAAGATGCCACAACTGCTGCAGTGAGGAGTCACCACAACCAGCAGATGCTGCAATGAGCAGATGCTGCAACCATCAGATGACACAACCAGCAGACAACACAGCAAGCAGGGAGCAGAAGTTGCTCAAGTGGTTGTACACTCACCTCTACATGGAGGTCCCATGTTCAGTTTCCGGTGCCTCCTAAAGAAGATGAGCAGACAACAAGCAGATGAGGGTGCCAACTCAGGAGGTGGGAAAGTGAATAAACAAACAAACAAACAAATAAATAAATTAAAAAAATAAGTATTTAAAAAAAAATTTCTTTCAGTGACCCACTTTAAAAGATGAACAGATAATAAAGATTACTGGATATTTGAGTAAACACTGTATTTGGGAGAGAGAAAAGAAATAAATGTTAAAATGAAAATTGAATGAAACTGAGACAAACTAAGCAGAAGAAAATTGATAAGGAAAGAAACACTGGAAGGAAAGCTTCAAATAAGGGAAGGAGTTCTGGGGGATATAGGTCTCAAAGTACTGTTACACAAACATATGAGGTCTAAAGTGCAGAGAAGTACTTAGGAAGGTAAGACTTGTATAGCTGTGGGAATCAAAGGAAAGTGCTCATGAATCAAGCATAAGGCTGAGGGTTAAATTAGAACAAAATAAGAAACTATTTTAAGGCCATCATAAAAATACAAGAGTGATTCCTGAGCATGAACCTGGATAAACTACTTTGACCAATCCCTAAGCTACATCTGTACCTCTTTCTGATAGTCAAAATGTCTATCACATTTAACATGGGAGAATAGAACAATTACAATTAACTCCATATAATGGTGTTTAATGTGCAAAATGATGAAAAGAAGAAATAATATTCCTAAAGTTACAAGCATGAAAGCATAAAATAAAACCTTACGGCAGGCAAATGAATACATTCATTTATTATATTAAAATAGTATGAAATAAAATAAGAATCAGAGAGCATCATGAAAATTATATTTATCTGATATGAGATGGACACATCTCAAGGACTTGAAAACATGATTCAAAGAACTTAGAAATTAAATTTTTAAAAAAGGAAGTAAAAAAAATTCAGTAAATTACACCATATCAAGCACTGTTAAGGAACAAAAAATTGCAAAGTACTGATAGGAAAAAAATTCAATTTTAAATAAGAATGAATAATTTGTGAAAAACTGACAGACTTCAAAAGTGCTAGCCTATAATTGTCAAAATGTGAAAAACTTAATTCTTACAAATATGAAATGAATACATGGAGAAAATTCATTCACTATTTCATTAATAGAAGAATCAGTAAGTTGATAACACTAATTCAAAGAACACATGAGTAACATGGGTTTATGGAATTTCAATAGAAAAGGAACAACAAAATAAGCATTTCTCTACATTTAATTTTTATTGTGCCCCAAAAGAACTGAAAGCAGGATTTGGGCAGCTTTTGCTACAGCAATGTCCATCTCAGCATGATAACCAACAGCCAAAAGGCAGAAGTAACCCGTGTCCATCAACAGATGAATGGATCCCCAAAATATGGTCTATACACACTATGGAATTTTAAGGAGCCATAAAAAAAGTGAAGCACTGGTACATGCTAACAAGATGGATGAAACTTGAAGACATCATGTTGGGTGAAATAAGCCAGACACAAAAGGATAAATATTGTGTGATTTCTCTTATATTAAATACTTGGAATAAGCAAATTCATAGAGAAAGAAAGCAGAATAGTAGTTGTCAGGAGTGAGGGAAGATTGGAGTGAAGAGTTATTGCTAAATGATTAGGAGTTCCAGTTTGGAGTGCTTAAGAGAGTCTGGAAATAGTTAATGTTGAAAGTGTTACAGTATTTGTCAGTACTTATCGTCAAAGAATTGTCCACTTAAAATGGTTAGAATGGTTTTTATGTTACATATATTTCATCACAACTAAAAATAAATATGTATTTTAAAGAGTGTATTTCATGTGGTCAAAAATTATTGTGAATCATAAGCCCATAGTCAAGTCCAGATATCATTAATGTAAAGCTTACTGAGATTTCATGACCAAGTCTAGGAAGCAGAACACTGCCAACACACAGAGCACTCCCGTATGTTGTCTTGTTGTCACTATCTTCCCTATAAAGGTTACTTCCCTTCTGTAACAAACATTAATTTATGTAGTAGGTAGTTTTAAAGTTGTGTTATTTTAATATAAATACATAAAACCCCACCATTTCTATGTGCTACTTACATGAATTTTACAAATGTCTACAATTGCATAACAACAAAAAAGTTACAATTTTCAAAATTGCCCTGCATATTTTTCCTTTCACTGTACTTCCTCGTATCTTTCCAATTGCCGTTTTGTCTTTGACACTCTCCAGTAGATATTTTTGAATGTGTTCCATAGACTCTTGTAAAGAGACAATGGTGAGGGGCTGAAAGGGGGAGAGAAAGAGAATGGGAGAGCAAAGGTAGGGTAGCAAGAAAAAGAATGAGAATTTTTTGTTACAGAAATATAATTTTGTTATCACCAAAATACACTATTATATATTTGAATTATTAATTGATTCTCTATAGCCAATCAAACTAAATTAGAAATTATGACACACTTTGTTCTGTGCATGAATGCTTTTACAAGACCTAGGCAAATTGTTTAAATTTACCTTCCTGAATGAATAGCATGTAAGTTCTGATCCAGCAGGTCTATTTTGTTCACTTTGAGAAAGAAACATTAGAAAGCATTGCTTCATTAGCTTTGTCTAAGCAATAATATTTCTGAAAATATGGGTTTAATTTTCTAATTATAATTTTAGAGCATAATCTAAGAAATTAAAAAAATTATTAAATTGAATTTGTTAATTTACCATCTAAAATTATCTGGGAATCCACTACAAATATGCTTACTAAACAAAGTGAAATGAACCTCTAAAGCAGGGGGTCTACTTAACTTTGAATACTTTACTAATATCATTATTTCCTCTTCTCTGAAGTATACATCAAACACGTTGAACTAACAAATTTTAATCAGACTCATATTTTCTTTATCATTAATTTCACAATTCTTCTCCCTTTATTTTAAAGGCTAGTACTTCCAAACCTTAAAGGAAGAGCTCAACTATATTATGTACAAACTCTACTGGATTATACACAATGAGGAATACTCTGTAACTCATTCTAGGAGGTCAATATAACCTTGTTTTTTCACAAAGATATAAACAACATTGTGGCCCATCATTTCATATACATAGTTTTAAAAGTCCTGAACAATATCAATATATCATTAATAAAAACATTAAAAGATAACCTCTAATCATGTCTATGAATTTGTTTATTCTAAATATCTCATATTGCAAATAGTCCTGAGATTGATAAATTGGTCAGATTAAGATCATCCTATTTCTATTTAAAGGACAGAGGGGCAAAAGAGGGAAATAGGGAGAAAGGAAAGAAGACTTGTGTATGACTCTAAAAATACATCAGGACTGTGAGTCTTTGGGTGAGTTTATCAACAGAGCTAGGTACACAAATTGTGTATCTACAGAGCTTCTTACAAAAATTATATTACGATTATAAAACAGAAAGGACAAACACCCATACCACTCTCATCCAACATAGCTAAAAATGCCAAGAGCCCTTATAAATAGTACACTCTTTATTGGGTAGAATACAGTCCTTTACCTCAATAAGGAAACACTAAGTATACAGTACAGAGACATTGGTGTATGGTAAAAAAATTTGTGGATGAATATCAAATCACCATTATGCTTGTGATCTTTGAAGATTTTCTTTTTTATATATGATTCTTCATTGTAATTTTATCCCATTATGCCAGATTTTCAAATAGATGGGCAATGTCATATGGGGTGAGCTACATGGCTTGCATTGCATCTGTGTGATGTAACAGGTATGGAGGTGTCTCATTTTTTTTCCATCCTCAAACATAGTTTTCCCTCATTACCTGTGATATGTAAAATTTGTAACATGGGTTACTGATCAGGATGAATGCTTCCCTCAATGCTTTTAGGTATATTATGAGAAGGGAAAGGGGAAACCCAATCCCAGACCTATGGAAAATTTAAGGCTTGTCAAGATCACCAATACAGAAAATTAGCATATACTCCACTCCCTTGACATAATTCATCAAAAGACTAACCTTCCCTAATGCTTTAATTTTTCTGATATGAAACTCAGTTTGTCCCTCATTAGAAATATATTCAAGACCCTTCTAAGTCTTGAACCTCACTATACATATGGAAACATATGCAAATTTAATTCAAAATAATAGATTATTAGGGATTCTATTACTACACTCTGATTAATACATTAGCTAGACCTAAATGTTTGATATTTTGTTTAGATTTTGTCATCAACTATTACAAATTTCACTGTTACAGAAATATTGGGTCTCCCCATTCCCTATCACATTGTGCCACTTCTAATGTGGCCTGCAGTTGTGTCTAAGCTGCAGCTTCATCTACTTTACTTGGGACAATTCCAATGAGATTTCTGCACTACTCATCAAAACATTTTAAGATACTGAGTCTTACAGCAGTAACTTGTTCTCTGCTGTATACATTGTTAGCTTTTTTCTTTTTTCCCTTCTGTTTCACAGTCCCCATTTCCTCATTGATGCCTCTGGGAATTACTTTACAATAAGCACCATATACCCAAGAAAAAATGAATTTAGTAAATGAGGATAGTTACAGATTTTAGCAATTTAATAATATTACTATAATATTAGTGGAGAAGAAAGGGCAGTAGAGAATTGGTGTATATATAGTAACATTTATGGATCTCAAAAACCTAGTTGAATGAAAACCTTAGATATCAAAGTGAAATCTTCAACAACATATGTATGCTCATTAAAACATACATTTGCTTTGTGAAGATGTGTGACTTTTCATACTAATAGAAGAAGTGGCCTATATATGAAGGAGAATTGAAGTGGAAGGAGGATTGAGGACTGATAATTATGGGATAGGGAATTAAGCTAGGATGAATTCAGTTCAGTTGTGAGATTAAAAGAAATAAAATGAGTAACATGTATTCATAATCTGTATTATTTCTGAATCTTTTAAAAACACTCTAGGGAATGTTATAGAAATCTTTCTTCATCCTCAGACATAAAACATGGAAGGAGTTACAGTGGAAAATGCTGAATAGTGAAATAATAATTAAGAGATTAAAGTATAGAACAAATAATATATGTAAGTCAAGATATTTGCTAAAAGGTAGTACAAAAATAACACAAGAAAGTAGGGAAATTGTATATAAAAAGAATGCTTCTCAATAGGGAAATCAAAGGTGCCCTGGATAATTAACAAAGACCCAGTGGCCTCATTTCCTGTTATCAGATGATTTGGGCATAATAACAAATTACATTCAAGCTGCCAATGTTGTAGCTCTTAAGAAAGATATACTCATAAATTCTTCTGATTTCACTGAAGTTAAGAACTACATGAGAGAGTAATAACACATTCCTCATTTGAAGTGTGTGGAGAGCCCCAATCTCCATGATTATTAAATTAGCTCCAGTAACAATTATTGACTCATGGTTGCAATTTAAATTATTCTAATGACAATAATATCAATGCCAGACTCAGCACATTATACAATACATATTAATATCTTTAATTTCTAAACAATGGTTTCTGGAGAAACTTGGTGTTTTTAGGAATATTATTATGCTCTTTGAGGAAAGCAAGGAATGTGTTTCTATTTTTTATGATTTCTATATGGATACTAAAAATTTAATGAAAATTCTGAAGGGGAAAGGATAAAGAACTATTTGAAAGCTTCATCTAGAATGTCATCTTAGGGAAGACGGTGATGGTCAGGTCAGGTTTACTGATGCTAAGTAAGGATTTATGTTTCAATTACTAATAGTTTTTTATAAGAGCTTCCCATTTTTCAATAATCTGATGTTAACATTATTATTGACTCCTAATAATTGCATCTACAGATTTCATTTGTGCTATGGGTATCTGTGCTCTCATTTTACCACTACCATACAAGAGATGGTAATTGTCACAGTTTAAATTCCCTCTTGAGAAGACTCTTTAACAAGGATTTGAGTATGTGGTGATAACTGTAATTCCAGGAGGCATAAATGAGGAAATGGGGAAGGTGAGAAAAGGAAGGGAGAAAAGAAAAAATAACAATGTGTGCAATAGAGAACAAGTTACTGCTGTAAGTAAGTAAGACTCAGTGTCTTGAAATGTTTTGATGTGTCCTGCAGAAATCTCCTAGGAATTGTCCCAGGGAAACTCACAACTGCAGGCCACATCAGAAGTGGCACAAAGTGATATGGAATGGGGAGATCCAATATTTGTGAATGAGTGAAACAAGTGGTAAGTCACTGTATGTATATAGTCTTTGAGCTAAATGTTTTATTTAGTGAGGGTTCCACATACAGTTTGATTAGAAAAACATATTTAGGTTAGTAATGTAGAATGGGTATGTGTAGCCGTTTGGCAATTTGATGTAGTTTTGAATTCCAACTATATTAGATTCTGCTTGTAAACTGGTATGCTAATCTGGGCATGATTAAGTTATGAATAGGGCATTGACTGGGCCATGTCAGTAGGGCATTGAGACCCACCCCTTGGTGGGTTGGAGAATCAAATATAAAAGGCAAGGAAAGGACAGAGGGGGCAGTTTTTGAGAAGCAGTTTTATGTTGGAGAAAAGGCCCCAGGAGAAGAGAAGCAAGCCATTCACCTGACAGTCTACAGCTGACCCTTGTGGAGGAAACAGAGGAGCTAAGCCCGGAGATAAATGCAGCCCCAGGAAGAGAGAAACCCAAGAAGCCTGAACCCTGGCAAACATGAGCAGCTGTCTTGCTCAAACACATGGAAATGGGCTTTGGTGAGAGAAGAAACTTACGCTTTATGGCCTGGTAACTGTGGACTTCTACCCCAAATAAATACCCTTTATAAAGACCAAACCATTTCTGATATTTCACATTAGCACTCCTTTGGCTGACTAATACAGAATTTGGTACCAAGGAGTGGGGAAGTGCTTTTGCAATTACCAAAATATTGGAATGGTTTTATAAATAGGTAAGGGGTATTTTTTTGGAGGAATTGTGAAATGCTTGATGGAAAAAGCCTAGATCACTTTGAAGAGACTGTTGATAGTAACATGGATGCTAAAGAGACTTTCTATGATACCTTAGAAGTAAATGATGAAACTATTATTGGAAACTGGAGGAAAGGCAATCCGTGTTTTAGAGTTGCAGAGAACTTAGCAAGATTAACTCCTGGTGTTATATGGAAGACAGAATTTGAAAATGGCGAACTGGAGCATTTAGCTGAAGATCTTTCCAAGGTAAACTCGGAGAATGTGGCTTGGCTTCTTCTTGCAGCTTATAGCAAAACGCTAGATGAGCGAAATACACTAAGGACTGAACTTTTGGGCACAAAGAAAACAAACTGATTCCAGAACTTCCAAGTTTCTGTAAATCAAATTCCCAGATAAAAATGCCCCATTCGAAGTCTTTACTGAACTTGGAACTTGTAAATCAGAATTGAAGATGCAGTTATCTAGGAAAGCCTTGTGGAAAGTCTTACTGTCTGATGGCTTGGACCCCTTCTTCCTGCATGCTAAACCAACAAAGTTTTTGAGAGAGCTGTATGAACAAACCACTGTCAGCTTGGACAAAAGAGGACATGGAAAGAAAAGATTGAAGGACAAACAGCTTTAAGAACAAACCCATGGAAGCTGAGATCTGGAATTAAGACATTGCCTTGGGCCAAAAGAGGAGTCCCACCCATGTGTACAGAGAGGGTGAGTTTGCCCCAGCAGTTGAAAAGGGTGGATGTTCCCACCCAATGTTCAAGAAGAGTTTTGCTGCCCCAGGGTACATGGAGGGTGGAGCACATTCCTCAAAGATTAGGGCAGTTAAGGTCAACACCCCAGAGGTCTGAGAGGGGTGTATCTGTCCCCCATGGATTAGAGAAGGCCAAGTGGTCAACCCATTGCACTGAGAGGGTTGAACCTATATGCCAAAAGTTACGAAATGCCAGGTGGTCAACTCGTTGCTCTGAGAGGGTTGACCTGTATGCCAAAGGTTATGAGGAATGTTGTCTTCACCTCACTGTACTAGGGGGGCTAAGACTTTAATCCAGAGATTGGGTAAGGTGTGGCAATCACCCCAACACTCTTGGAGGGTGAGGTCTGGAGCTTGGTCAACACCCAGATCCTTGATGAGGGTAGAACCAAGAAAATGGCCATTGGGCAAGTTTGTGGAAAGGGTGGGTTCCCATGTGGCCCCAAGGAGAAAAAACCATCATCTTAAGAATGACTCTCAGACTTTGAAATCAAATGGAGGATGCCCTGCAAGTTTACTGAACTCTAGAGTACCCATGGCTCAAGTTTAACATCCCAATTTCTCCTTATGTTAATGAAAATGGTTATTCTTTGTTTTTCCATTTGTGTATTGGAAGTGGGTAAATTCTTTTGTAAGTTTCAGAGGTCTATAGCAGATGGGATTTTGCCTGAAGACAAACTGTATTTCTTTAAAATGATTATAAGATTTTGTACTTGAATTGTTACTTATTTAAGGTTTTTTGAATATTGTAATTATTTTTGTAATTCAGAGGGTGAAGTGTAGCCATTTGGCAATTTGATGTAATTATGAATTCCAAAAATCTATATCAGAATATGCTTGTAAACTGCTATGCTAATCTGGGCTTGATTAAGTTATGAATAGGGCATTGACTGGGCCACATCAGTAGGGCATTGAGCCCCACCCTTTGGTGGGTTAGGGAATCAAATATAAAAGGACAGAGGGAGCAGTTTTTGAGAAGGAGTTTTGATGTTGGAGAAAAGGGCCCAGGAGAAGTGAAGCGAGCCATTCACCTGATAAGTCTACAGCTGACCTTGTGGAGCAAACAGAGCAGCTAAGCCCGGAGAGAAACGCAGCCCTGGGAAGAGAGAAACCCAAGAAGCCTGAACCCTGGCAAACATGAGCAGCTGTCTTGCTCCAACACATGGCAATGGACTTTGGTGAGAGTAGAAACTTACGCTTTATGGCCTGGTAACTGTGGACTTCTACCCCAAATAAATACCCTTTATAAAGACGAAACCATTTCTGGCATTTTGCATTAGCACCACTTTGCCTGATTAATACAGTATATAATGTGTAAACTTTTATGGAATTATTTTATTGAACACTAGTAAATGAGAGATGCTCAAGATTTCATATTGTTCATGTCCAAAAATATGCCAATATAGAAGTGGTAGACAGAAAATTTGCCCACCCTCCCTTAGATCTCCAAGTGCTAATACCTATAACCTGTGATTCTGTTATGGCAAAATGGACTGTGCTGATGAAATTAATTAAAAATTCTGAGATAGGGTGATTATCATTGATTATCTGGGTATGCTCCATGTAATCACAAAGATTTTACAGAATAAAGAAAGAGGCAGATGTGTCAGAGGCAGGGCATGAGATTTATAAAAGAAAGAGTTGGAGTTATATGATTACTGGCTTAAATAGGTCCACAAGTAAAAAGGATAGCCTATAGAAGCAGAAAAAGTCCAGAAGCAGGGCAGATGTGGCTCAAGTGGTTAAGCACCTGCTTTCCACATGGGTTCAGTTCCCAGTGCTTCCTTAAAAAAAAAAAAAACAAAGCAAACAAGTTGAAAAACCAACTTGTGAAGCTGACGTGGTTCAGTGGTTGATCCCTGGCTTCCCACATATGAGGTCCTGGGTTCAATCCCCAGCCCCTGGTACCTCAAAAAAATAAAAGTAGTCAAGGAAACACTTTTTCTTTTAGAGCCTCCAGAAGGAATTCAGTCTGATGACATCTTGATTATTAGTGCAGAAAATTCATTCTAGATATGTCTTCCAGATTGCTGAGATAATAAATTTGCATTGGTTTAATTCACTAAATTTGTCATAATTAGTATCATCATTGGTAAGAAACTAATAAATGAGAGAGTAATTTGTTTTAGGAAATTCATATGTATAAACAAAATTAAAGAAAGAACATGCTACCATTTTCATTCTTGATCTTAAATCACTTAAAACATATTGGATTGGTAATATTTCAAAGTGAGTGTATACCTGTTGATCTAATTCTGTTCACCTAACCAGAGGTAAAGATAATCATTTTTACTAAGAAATATTCTTTTTTCCTTTCAAATACATTGTCTGGTGAAGCCAAACATAATCATAATAAATTAAAATCAAACAATCAAACACAGAAAAACAAAAAGTCTTACAAGCTAATGTAATCAAATTAATGCTAATTTTTGTATCTTGAAACCAGAAATATCCATGGTATATTTTGACTTTCTACTTTCAGCTCTTCCTTTATTGATGACCAATACTAGAAATTCACTCACTCACCTGAGATTCACAGTTTCTAGGTTTTGGCTCATTTCTGACATACCTGAAAATGTCATAACTGTAGTTTATTGTTGGATTCTGTCTTCACTACTCTCCCTCAATGCATCCAATGTCAGAAGCATTTTACATATACATAGATTTTTCACATGACTATCAGGGCCTTGATAAATGGTGCCACTTTTAATCACTTTTAATTCTACCAATTTAAAATGCCAAAAGAAGTTATTTGATATAATGGTTTTATATCAAAAGCAACTCTATACATGAGTTTCTAGCATAAGAACATCATATGGGGAAAATATAATTGTATACCTTATTTAGATGAATATTTTGCATTCTGTCCATGACTGAATGAAAGGGTTGAAAGGAAGAATCTTTTTATTTTTCAGAACATTGTATCTTATACCCTATTTCCATGTATATTGAAGCATTTTTGTGCTTAGTTTTTATTTTCCCTTAGCATTTTATTTTCCTGTGATATAAATTAAGTAGCAAGATAAAAATAGTCCTGTAAAAGATTGTGAAATTGGTAGAAAAATATAGTGTAATAAAAAGGAAAAATAATAATAAAATCTTGAATCATTGAACAAAGGATGTATTTGGTAAAGAAGATAATCTGATTCTCAAGTAACTCCTAAGAAATGATTCTTTCATACCTACAACACCACCAGGCTATCTCTTCATTTTTTAGAAATTACACATTTTATTAACTTGGAAGAATTTATTTATCTTCAAATTATTGCTTTTGAAATATGTTTATTTTAATTTTACAATTGATACATTTTTATATTTGAATTGGCTGAGTATTTTGAGTTGAAATAAAATGCATTAAGATTAATCCCATTAAAATTAAAGTAAAGAAAAATTACTTACTATTCTTTCATTTAATAGGATGATTTTTAGAAGAAATTTTAAATGCTTAAATAAAGACCATTGCATTATAAAAGTAATCAGCTTGAAAGAGTGGCATGGGTTTTTCAGGAATGTCCTCAGTGCATCTTTCAGATCCTTGTTCCCTAAGCAATAAATTAGAGGACTCAGTATTAGTATTACTAGGGTTATACAGAATTTTTCTCCAATGATTTAATCAGATTTTGATTTACCTTTGAAAAAGAAATGGTGACAAATTGCATATTACTTTCTTAAATATCCACTCTTTTAGGGCAGGACACAACTTTTACTTCTTTGTCTTGATATTTATGGTATCTAATATGGGCTTGGCAAATTGCTGGCTCCTAAATAATAGAAAGAAAAATTGTGAAGTAAAAGACAAATTGTGATAAACACATAAAACATTATCAAGGCTATCATCAACTTTCAAATATGCATTACAATGAATTTAAATACTTGAAGCTCTTTTTCTGTGGTCCAATTATTCACATGAAGGTCATGTTGCTGCTGCTTCTGTGATTTCCCCCATATCTTATCTTTTATGTTGCCAAAGACATAGTCAGTACCACATAAGTTACAAACCCAATTGTCAATACATTTATTACCTTTTCAGCTTGGATAATTTTCTTTCTCTGCTTAACATTCTTTAAAAATTGTAAAGATTGTTTTTTAAACTGCTGTTTTTACATTTCATGTTGTTGATGATTTCTACTACAACACAAACTCTCATTTAAAGTTTATAATGAAGTCTCTTAGAGAGTCGGGAGGTCATCCCAGAGGTAACTCTTACGCACACCTCAG
>JAKSZT010054435.1:10442-154947 GCA_026826555.1 Tolypeutes matacus | reverse complement strand
AAAAAAAAAAAAAAAAAAAAAAAAAAAAACTAAACAAAAAAAACACCCTACAGAAGATTAATTCACTGCGGATTGCTTGATTTTTAATCAATGCAAGCCCGCCCCCAGTGGTAAGTCATGAATTCCTAATTCTAAGCCCTTGCTGAATTGCCATCCATTTCAGAGAAGCAATATACAGGCAGCTGGAGTAAAATTACCTAAGAAGTGTGGAGGAGCCAAAAGAAAGAGTGGCTGCTTTTCAGTTTCCGATGGCAAATCAGCCAGCACATACTCTAGTCCCCGCTCCTATAGCATTCTCTTTCCCTCACTCTCCACCTGCAAACCTCTTCTGCTCTCCTCCCTTGCCTTTTCCCCCCTTCCCACCTCTTTCAACTCTTTCTACTAGAGTCCGCCCCTCCCCATCTCAGATCCCCGAGTCCGGATTGCTCCGAAGCCTCTCAGGACAGAGCAGCCTAGGCCGGGAGGGAAGGGCTGGGAGCGTGGAAAGAGCCCTCCTTCCCATCCTCCCTACCAAGCAGGCACCCCCGGCCCAGGCCAGGCAGCGAGACCGCCCCGCTGCCCCCACCCCCTCAGCGCGCCAGGGTTGTAAGAATTACATCCTCATCATTTCTCCAGCAAAGTTAGCGAACAAGCCAAGAGAACAGCAACAGCCCGGGCGGGGAGACTTAGTTACAAAATCCTGCCCTGGGTAGCGTTTCGCACAACAACCGCCCTTTAAAAAGCCCCGTGCTCCGCGCTCACACTGGCGGGGCAGGGCGGCTGCCACCCACTCCAGGCGGGCACACCCGCGCGCAGCTCCTCCGCCCCCATCCCCTCGCCGACACCTCGGCAACCCGGGCAGAAATCGCACCCTTTCTCCTCTTCCTCCCCGTCGCTCCAAGCCCGCACATTTCATTCATTCTCGATCCCCTTCCTCGCTTTCCCATCTCAGCAACGACCAGGACTGGAGAAAGGAGATAGACCTATGGAAGAACTTTTTATTTTATTAGAAATGCAGTTTGCTAACTGCCATCCCCCACTCCCTCCAGGCTACCACCACCGGGCCAGGTTGGAAGCCCCCTCGCTCGCCAACTGCCCCTCAGGCGGCGCTTCACTGCCCGCTCGTTCCTCCAACCCGAGGGCCCGCAGCTGGGAATCTCACCTCAGGCAGAGCCGGGACCTGGTGGCGGTTCCCTCCACTCTCTGGAGCCCAGAGTCCGGGAGACCCTCGGCCCCGACCAGCGCTGTGCGCCAACGGGTCCAAGTCGCTCAACGCTGGACCCGTGGCTGCGGGGTGAAGCTTCCCCTGCCCCCAGCGTCTGGATCCCCCAGGGACTCCGAGGCGCTCTGTGGCCCCCAAGCTGCCTTTCGGAGTCCTCGTGCTCCCCGGCACCGCGGTCCCCTCCCCTCCCCTGCGTGGTGGTGCGGGGTTGCCCCGCACAAGGCCACCAGGCAGGACACCAGGAACCCCACGGGAGCCCGCGGGGCCGCACCAAGATGGGGATAAGAGTGGAAGAAAAGGCGAGAACCGAGAGGGCTACCAGCCCAGGGGTGCGTGGGGGTCGTCGCGGCCGAGGACCTCACGGTTCCACCTACTGGCAAGGGCCGAGCTTGCCTCTGGCAGTTCCGCCTGATAACACCTGTCACACTCCTTACCTGAATGGCTTTGGAGAACTGCTATCTGCAGCCCAGCCAGCAACATAACACTGGAGGACGCCAAGTCGCTGTAGAAAGGAGGCGGTTTATACAGCTCAGCTTGAGGTGATCCTATGTTCCTCTCACGCCAGCAAAGCTCGAATGCACGCTCAAGGCTCTGGGACTGAGCTTGATATAGTTTCGCTGTGTCACCGCCCCAGAGGGTGGAGCTCCCAGGTGCGATGCTCTGATTGGTCAAGCACTGGTTCTGAGCGAGGGCATTGGTTAGGGTTTGAAAACCAGATTAACATATTATGTAAATAGGGTATTCTAACTGGGAGGTGCTGATTGGCTGTTTATGGGAGATGGTGATTGGCTGTTTATTAATTAAGATAATGGAGTCTATTGGTTAAAAACTCTCTTATCCTATTGGTTGGCTCAGGATCCTTCTTCCTATTGGTTAGCTCAGGATCCCTCTGTCCTGGGGTCCCTGCTTATTTACCAATCCTGTTTCTTCACCTGAAGTCAGGGAGTCTCTCTGTAGGAACCAGCGTTTGGTCTCCGCTCAGGCATCCACAGCCCAGTGTGGCATCTGGCTTGGCTCAACTGCTCGGCTTGGCCGTTGATGCTGAGCTTGATTCAATCCTTTTAAATTGTAGTTTTGAATAAAAGAAAATATTTAATAAAATGTGCTTATGTGTTCCAGAAATATTAAAGATTTTAAAAACTAAGCTTCATTATCTTCTCATGGGAGATTTATAAATAAAGGATGTGACTATATTATATACCAGATTTTGGGGTCTTGAATAGAAAAAACAAATAAAGCATTTTTAAGTAAATGAATAAAAATTATTTAACAGTACATATATAATTTAACATGAATATTTCTATAAATTAATTAGATTGCATAGTCACAATACAAAAATGAACAGTAGGGGAAAGTGATTATTTTAGCATTAGTGAACAGAAAAATTGATACCTTTTTCAAGATTTTCTAATATTCCATTAATACTCTCACTTTACAAGTTTACTTTCTGTCAAAATTTCAAGTCTTCCATCAAGTGTCCTTATATACCTTTCCATTCAAGAGATCCCTGAAAAGAAAGGCATTTTATCCACACAGAAAATATTTTAAATGCAATAAATTCTTACATGCTATCCAATGATATAGCTACTGGTGATTTTAAGTGCCATCTCTTATTAATGAAATTAAATTAATGAAATTAATTGCTGTGGGTGGATGCCTGGCATTGGGCATGGGGTGGATCCCTGGCATTGGGAATGGCTTCCAATTGATGTCAGCCCACATGTGTCTGGGGAGGGCTACCCACAGCCTGGACATCATGCCCCCAGGCTCTGGCCTCCCCAGGCTCAGTTCACCTGCATTTGGACTCTTGACAGCCCTGGTCCAAAGGTTCTGGCTCCTCAGCCTGTGGTCTTAGCTGTTTTGATTCAGGCCCAGCTCTGTGCCTTGGGGTTGAACCTGCTTTTCCTGGGATTCCCATCCCGTGTCTCAAGGTTGGCTGGCCAGAAGCCCAGGAACTGTGTGTGGACGCCTTCAGGTCATCTAAAAGTCTCCCCCGTGCCCATGGCCTGCCACGCCCCACTTGCCCCTCTCATTCCCCATCACCACTTCCTGACTCCTGCCTTCTTAGGAGCTGGGGCTGCCTCTGTGCTCTCCCACCTGTGCTCTAGCCAAAGTTTTGGTTTCATCTGCCACTCAGATTCCCAGTCTTTCCCAAACTTGGCTGAAGACGAGACCCTCTTGGGGATCTTCTAAGAGATACAGAATCCTATGCCCTCCTCTGAGTCACTGAATTGAGTTTTCAAAGAGAGACTGGTGACCTGCAAATTAATACATGTCCCAGGGAGACACTAGCAATAACCAGTAGTTACAGTAGTTACACAGCCATCATCTTAATGCAAGGGAATGCACATACACCACATGTATGCATGCAGCACATGAGCACACACCACACACATGCATGCATGCCACACATGCATATGCACACACACCACACACATGCACACTTCACACACAAGGTTACTGCACCGTCACATGCACACACATACACACCACACATGTGCACACAACTCACATGCATACAAGCACACACCACACACATATGCACACACATGACACGTGCATATTACACATCCACATACTGCATGAACACACATGCATGTGCATGCACACATGCACACCACAATGACACTCCAGCATTCCTGTACATTTTACCCAGTGTCCTGTTTTACTTCCTACATACCACTGGAAAGAACATGCTTGAGTTTCTTGAGTCGTGAATCCTGTCCATTTAATAACCCCTCAATTCTGACAATGTCTTCAGTTCACCATGCTTGCCCGCACTCCCTCAGGCACCTCCTGATTGTGAACATTACACCTGCTGTACCTGGTGTTGCTGCCCCCTCCCTGGGTCCCTGGTCTGGCTCATAGGTTCACCAAGAGGTACCAGGTGGGCCAGGTGTGTACCTGCCTATGTTTTCCTAACTCTGGACATTCGAAACAAATCCCAGCAATGCCTGATGAAAACTCAAACTCCACATGATCTCTTTAACAAGGGCATATACTCAAAAGAAATAATATTACATCCCAGACTAATCAGTTGTTTAAATAATTTATTTCCCTTGCGTACTCTGTTGAGACTGAGGCCGCCTAAGTCAAATATCTGCAAAACCTAGGGATCCTTCCCTTTCTTCAATGGCCAGCTGTGTTCAAATCAGAACGCATTCTTGAGCAAATGTTTGATCTGGACAATAGATATGTAGACAAAATATTCCAGGCTGGACAATGAGTCAAAGGACATGGCAACTTTTGAACTGCTAAGATATTTCATTTTTAAAAACTTACATAGGTTTTGAAATTCTATATCCTGTTTTTACTTCTAGGTCTTAACATTTGTCTTTTCTTCTTTTTTATCCAAGCATGTATATTTTCTCTTGACTCCTACACATCAGCTTCTCAATATTCCAACACCTCAACTGATCATGCATTGGAAGAGGCTGGAGGATCACTTCATGGAAGCTGCAATTGCCACATGCCATGGCAGCATGAGATGCTAGTGACATTGATATGCCTGGGATTTTATCTGGGGTCTGTGAATCCATGTGTAACCCTGGCAGTGCCCACAGAGGGAATTTTGATGCTTGCATAGATGTGCCTTAAAATGCAAAGCATAGTGGTTAATAGAGCATGCAAGTATCCTCAGAGACATAATGGATTTGTGTTAGTGCTTCCTCTCTAGGCATTTTTCAACTCCTGGGTGAAAGTACAACTATGCACAGGACATTTGGGGAAGATTAAAAGGGTGAGAGCCACTATCCCTTGCAGCACACATCCCCAAATGCTGTGATTTTTGAAGTTTTATGGCAACATTTTATGACAAAAACTTTCAAACTTACAGCAATGATGAAACAATTTTACAGAGAATACCTGTACATCCCACTAAGATTCTACCACTAACATTTCACTGTAATTGTTTTGTTTATCAATTCATCTGTCCAACCCTCTGTCCATCCATCAGTTAATCCAGAGTAAGTGGCAGGCATCCATACGCTCCCCTCTAAATACTTTAGCATGCAAGTTTGATATTTGCTTACAGCATTTCTTCTAGTTCAAGGTCTCTTTACAGAATTTATCCTTTTGAGGTAAAACTTATATACAAAAAAAATGCATACATCCCAAGTGTGCATTTGCTGCATTTTGATGGATGTGCACATCTATGTAACTCAAGCCTCTAGAAAGCTATACAACAGGAACAGCACCTCAGAAAATTTCCTCACTCCCTTCCTCAAAGGCAAACACTCTTCTGATGAGTTTCTGCCCAGGATTTGGTTTACCTATCATATACTTCACATAAAAGGAGCCATACAGGGGTAGAGTATGTCTTCTCTCAGCATAATATTGTCAAGATTCATCCACACTGGGGTGGGTGCCAGTATCAGTTTTGTTTTGCCGCTATGTAGGTCCTTGTTTTATTTGCTAAAAGTTGCTGGGAGTAATATACCAGAAATGGATTGCCTTTTACAATGAGATTTATTAGGTTTAAAGCTTACAGTTCTGAGGCCATGAAAGTATCCAAAACAAGGCATCATCAGGAGATCATTCCTTCCCAAGCTGCAGCTGTGGGCAATCAGGCACATGGCGGTGTCCACTCATCTCTCCCCTCTCTCCTGGGCCTCACTGTTTTCAGCTTCTGGCTAAAGTTGCTCCTCTCAGCTTCTATGTTCCATTGCTTTCAACTCCTGGCCCCCAGGGCCTTTTCTCTCAGCTTCTGGGTTCCTTTCTGTCTCTGCAGCTTTTTTCTGTGTCTGTAGCTTTTTATTCCTCCATTTATAAAGGACTCTAGTAAGAGGTTTAAGACTCATCTTGGGTCATGCAATCAAATCAAAGGACCTTAACTGAAGTAATTTATTCACAAGATTCCACCTACAATAGGCTTACATGCACAGGAATGGGTTAGCTTTAGAACAGGATTTTGGGGGGGTCCACAAAAGCTTCAAAGTCCCACAGTCCTTAACTACCCCTGCCAATTCTTTGTTATAGTTATCATATGTGATACCTCCTTATACATTGTAAGATGTTTAGTTTTTGCTCTAAACACACATGCCTATTGTAAAGATACTTCCCTCTGCTAGAGAAGAAAGCTTTTGTATAATAACCTGGTGTTCTTTGTTTCTTCCTGGGTACCCATTTTCCCATGCAGCCTGGAGGACCTCCTCTCCTTCTGGAACCCACTGCACTTCTCCAGCCAGGCTCATCCTGAACTTTCTCCTCTTGTGGGTCAAGCTAGAAGGACTTTGGGTCTTCTCTTGGTGTGTTAGTCATCCTGTGGTGCAGGGTCAACTTAAAGGGTCTGCAGGCTAAACCCATAACAATGAGAACTCCTGTTGCTCATCTCTGCCCTCCCAGCTCCCACCCTCCTCCACAGTTGGCCTGTGAGTCCTTTCCACCAATGCTTTTTGTATTTTGCTTAGCGTTTACTGGAGGGCATGGATCAGCAGGATCTCTTGGCCACAACAGAGAGGATCCACACTTTGGACTTTGCTATAAGCCACCCAGAGCTCAGGGTTGGGACCAGCTCCACTATGGTTCCCTCTCCTGTGACAACACAGCCAGATTTGGGTTTCTCCATAATCACCATCCTTGACACAAAGCTGGGCTTGCTGGCTTCTCTGAGTGAGGAGACCAGCCTTAACAGAAGCCTTTCTTTCCTGTGATGCCCACACCACTGTGCAGTCTTCTAAAATATCAAGTCCCTTTTAATCATCTGGTGCAATGTGCAGGAAAGTGCAATACACTTGCAACATGTTACTGGGAGTAAAGATGAATTGAACTGTGAAGACTGTGTATTTCCTGGGGGACTCCCAAAAAGTTAGTGAACTGTCAAAAGGTAAGCAGCTTTTTTTTTTTTTTTTTTCCAGAAATCTGAATTTATATATATATATTTTTATTGTGGGTAAAAATCAAAGTTTTCATAATACATACCAACATTTGCAAAATGATATTTAAATATATATGCGTATATGTGCATTTGCTTACAAAAATGTTATTTATATATATATATATAAATATATTTTAAGAGGTGCTTATATTACCCAAAATATTACACGGAACCCATTGGGATTCCCATGTTGCCCACCTCCCACACCTCCCACCACATCCCACACAAACATCTCCCACAAGTGTGGCCCACCACCCTCAATGAATTTACACATCCTGGGGCCTTGCCACCAACCATAGACCACAGTTCACACCATAGACCACACTCTCTCCCACACAGTTCTGAGTGGTGTGTGCTGATTTAAAATGGCCTACATTTTAAACGGTACTCAAGACAACCTCCAAATCCCAAAGAAGCCCCTGTATTTTAACTGCTCGTCCCCTCCCTACCCCAAAAGTGTCAAGTGGCCACTGGCTCCACCTCATTGTTATAATTTCTTCCATTGCTAGAATCACCATATGTGAACAACAGAATACCATCAAGTCCACTCTAGTCCATAGTTCTTCCCCCAATCCTGAGGGGACTGGGATGGTGATGTCCACTCCACCTCAAAGTGAGAGTGGGCTTATATCCCATGGATATGATGGGTGGGATGATCCTGCCTGCAGATGCAGGCCCTCTCCATTCCCTGGGATGGCCGTTGCCCATCGTTGTCTCCTTGCCAGGTGACTTGGATGAGTCCATTGAGCTGTAGGGTAGGAGTTGCAGCTCCACCGAGATTCCATGCACACCTGGCACATAGGTTGGCCAGAGGCTCCAGTATCTGGAAGTATACCTAAAAACTCCAGCATCACATATAGGTTTGAATAGAAGGGACTGATGAACCATGTGAAGGGAGGACTTATTTGAGTCCAATTCTGTCACTCTCAGGAGCACAGATTCCAAAATAGAGCCTACTGATAAGGCATCAGTCTCTGGGTCTATCCCCACTTATATAGGACCAGGGTGTCTCCAGAGCTCTCAGGAGCCCCTCTGTGTGGGGTGATAGGCACTTAGATGTTCTATGAGCTCCTGCTGAGGTGTGCGTAAGAGTTACCTCTGGGATGACCTCCCAGCTCTGTTTGAAGTCTCTTAGCCACTTGAACTCATTTGTCTTTACCTTTTCCCCCTTTAATTCAAGGTCTTTTTTCAGTTGTGTTGACAGTTGGCACTTGGTATTAATCCCTCATTGCCAGGGAGGCTCATCCCTGGGAGTCATGTCCCACGTTGGGGGGAAGGTAATGCAATCATATGCTGAGTTTGGCTTAGAGAGAGGCCACATTTGAGCAATAAGGAGGCTCTCAGGTGGCAACCCTTAGGCACCCCACAACTGCAGGCTAAGTCTCAGTTACAAGAGCAAAGACTCACAAGAGTAGTCATCAATAAAAAGAACACATCAGTGGGTCATCCTCTTTTGACAGACACTATCTCTGCACTCAGAGGACTATTGCTGCTCCCTTGGAGACTGTGGCAGAGCTCTCTAGGCTAGGAATTCAAATTCCCTCATTTATTGTGTGATTGTCCACCCATCGTGACCATGCCCCATCTTTTGATCTTTTGAAGGATTTTGTATATCTTTCATGTATATTCGGATGAACAAATTCCCATGAAACCCCCCTCCCAGACACCCCCCACCAATAATCTCCTCTAGTACCCATTGCAACCCTTCTGTGACCCAAATCCTCCATGAACATGTAGTCCATAAAATAATCAAATACACTTACTAGGAAAAAGAAACAAGTATGATAAGCTTACATGCAAGAGACAAACATAAAGAAACTCAGGGGAAAAAAAAAAAAGAGAAGGAAAAAAAAAACAAATAATCAAACAAAAAACAAAACAAAATAAAATATAATTAGTGGATTGGGACATTCAAAAAATGGGCAAAAAAGCAAAGGAAATGCCTTTAAAATATATATATATATATATATTCGTTTTTTTCCCCTTTCTCTTTTCTTTTCTTTCCTTCCTTTTATCACTGTGTTATCGGATGTCTGGTGTGCCGTGACACCTTCCCCCTCTCAATCCCCATTGCCTCCCAATTTTTCATTGAATTTACAAAGAAGTTTTAGGTCACAGCAAGGTCACACACGGAGTGCCGGAGACTCCCAGATACCAAACCACCCCCACTTCCCCACCCCATATTAACCCCCCCCTTTTTTTTGGATGTTAGCATTGTTATAACTGTTATACAGATAGCAAAATATAGCAACTAAACATTATCAATGATTTACAGTATAGTTAACAATTTAGATGATACAGTTTAATAATTTTGATGATATTTACCATGTCCTGTGTCCATTACTGTAAGGTAATGAAAAACCTTCCCCATGACCACCAAACACCCCATTAAATCTTTACTGTTCCCTTCCCCCCAGCCCCCCAGGGCCCATGATACCACCCTATCCCGACCCATGGAATGTCAAGATTCACAGTTACATGCCTTGGGGATTTGAACCTGCCCTTCCTAATCCACCCACCTGCCAGTGCTGCACCACCAAACCCAGGAACACCACCACTCATCTGCCCCATCCCCCAACATGCAACCGCACTCTATCCCTTTACCATAGATTATGTCCATATGGGTGATGGCTCAAAGCCTGCTCTTCTCTTACTCTCTTATGTTAACCTATCTTTCAGACAATGGTTCTCAGAGACTGCTCAATTTCCTCGGTTCAGATCAGTGAGGTCATATACTGTTCATCCTTTAGTGCCTGGCTTGCTTCACTCAACATAAGGTCTTCAAGATTCATCCACGTTATTCCATGTGTTAGCACTTTATTCCTTCTTACAGCTGAGTAATATTCCATTGTATGTATGTACCACATTTTGCTTATCCGTCTGTTGATGAGCACCGGGGCTGATTCCAACTTTTGGCAATGGTGAACAATGCCACTATGAACATTGGTGTGCATATATCTGTTTGTGTCTTTGCTTTCAGTTCTTCTGGGTATATACCCAGCAGTGGAATTGCTGGATCATACGGAAGATCTATTGCTAGTTTTCTGAGGAACCGCCAAACTGTCCTCCACAGTGGCTAGACCATACCACAGTCCCACCAGCAGTGGATGAGGGTTCCTATTCCTCCACATCCTCTCCAACATTTAGTGTCTCCTGTTTTTTTAATAGCTGCCATTCTGATGGGTGTAAGATGGTATCTCATTGTAGTTTTGATTTGCATTTCCCTGATAGCAAGCGATGTTGAGCATTTTTTCATGTGCTTTTTAGCCATTTGTATTTCTTCCTTGGATAAGTGTCTTTTCTGGTCTCTTGCCCATTTTTTAAATGGGTTGTCTGTCCTTTTATTTTCAAGGTGTAGGATTTCTTTATATATGTGGGATATTAGGCTCCTATCAGATATATGGTTGCCGAATATTTTTTCCCATTGGGTAGGCTGCCTTTTAATTTTCTTAATAACATCCTTTGAGGTGCAGAAGTTTTTAATTTTGATGAGATCCCACTTATCAATTTTTTCTCTTGCTGCTCGTGCTTTGGCTGTGAAGTTCATGAAACCACTTCCTATTACAAGGTCCTGTAGATGCTTCCCTACATTATCTTCCAAGGTCTTTATGGTTTTGGCTCTTATATTTAGATCTTTGATCCATCTTCAGTTGATTTTTGTATAAGGTGTGAGATTATATTCTACTCTCATTCTTTTGGATATGGATATCCAGTTTTCCAAGCACCACTTGTTAAAGAGGCCTTTCTCTCCCAACTGAGTGGGCTTCGTGGCCTTGTCAAATATCAGATGACTGTATATGCAAGGATCTATATCAGAACTCTCAATTCGGTTCCATTGGTCAGTAGGTCTATCCTTGTGCCAATACCACGCAGTTTTGATCACTGTAGCTTTGTAGTATGTTTTAAAGTCAGGTAGTGTGATACCTCCAACTTCATTTTTCTTTTTCAATATATCTTTGGCAATTCGGGTCCTCTTGCCTCTCCAAATATATTTTGTGGTTAGTTTTTCCAGTTCCTTAAAAAATATAGTGTTGACATTTATTGGGATTGCATTAAATCTGTAGATTAGTTTGGGTAGGATAGACATCTTGATGATGATTAGTCTTCCTATCCATGAACAGGGAATATTTTTCCATTTATTTAAGTCTTCTTTGATTTCCTTTAACAGTGTTGTGTAGTTTTCTGTATATAAGTCCTTTACATCTTTAGTTAAATTTATTCCTAGGTATTTGATTCTTTTATTTACTATTGTAAATGGTATTTTTTTCCTGATTTCCTCCTCAGTTTGCTCATTATTGGTGTACAGAAATGCTACTGATTTTTGAGCGTTGCTCTTATAGCCTGCAACATTACTGAACTCCTTTATAAGTTCTAGAAGCCTTGTTGTAGATTTCTCAGGGCTTTCTATGTATAGGATCATGTCATCTGCAAATAATGAAATTTTTACTTCTTCTTTTCCAATCTGGATGCCTTTTATGTCCTTTTCTTGTCTCAGTGCTCGTGCAAGTACTTCTAAGACAATGTTAAATAGGAGTGGTGATAGTGGGCATCCTTGTCTTGTTTTCGATCTCAGAAGGAAGGCTTTTAGGATTTCACCATTGAAAATGATGTTAGCTTTGGGTTTTTCATATATACGCTTTATCATTTTCAGAAAGATTCCATCTATTCCTATCTTTTGTAGTGTTTTTATCAGGAAAGAGTGCTGTATTTTGTCGAATGTTTTTCTGCATCTATAGTGATGATCATGTGATTTTTTTCTTTCAATCTGTTTATGTGGTGTATTACATTGATTGATTTTCTTATATTGAACCATCCTTTCATACCCGGGGTGAAACTCACTTGGTCATGGTGTATAATACTTTTGATATGTTGTTGAGTGTGATTAGTAAGTATTTTGTTAAGGATTTTAGCATCTAGGTTCATTAGAGAAATTGATCTGTAATTTTCCTTTCTTGTGGTAACTTTATTTGGTTTTGTTATTAGGGTAATATTGACATCATAGAATGAGTTAGGTAATATTCCTTCTACTTCTATTTTTTGGAAGAGCTTAAGTAGAATTGGTGTTAGTTCTTTCCGGAATGTTTGGTAGAATTCAGCTCTGAAGCCATCTGGTCCTGGACTCTTCTTAGTTGGGAGGTTTTTAATGACTGACTCTATCTCTTTACTTGTAATTGGACTGTTGAGTTCATCTATTTCTTCTTTCATCAGTGTTGGCTGTTTGTGGGTTTCTAGAAACTTGTTCATTTCCTCTAAATTGTCATTCTTGTTGGCATATAATTTTTCAAAGTATCCTCTTATGATACTCTTTATTTCTGTGGGGTCAGTAGTGATATCACCTTGCTCATTCCTTATTTTATGTATTTGCATCTCTTCTCTCTTTTTCTTTGTTAGTCTGGCTAAGGGTTTTTCAATTTTGTTGATATTCTTGAAGAACCAACTTTTGGTTTTGTTTATTGTTTCCAGTGCTTTCTTATTCTCTATTTCATTTAGTTCTGCTCTAATCTTTGTTATTTCCTTCTTTCTACTTCCTTTAGGTTTAGTTTGTTGTTGTTTTTCCAATTCCTCCAAGTATGCAGTTAGGTCTTCAATTTTAGCTCTTTCTTCTTTTTTAATATATGAATTTATGGCTATGAACTTCCCTCTCAGGACTGCTTTCGCTGCATCCCATAGGTTTTGATATGTTGTGCTGTTGTTTTCATTAGTTTCAAGGTAGTTACTGATTTCTTTTGAAATTTCTTCTTTGACCCACTGTTTGTCTAAGAGTGTGTTGTTTAACTTCCATATCCTTGTGCCTAACCTGTTTCTCTGACCCTTAGTGATTTCCAACTTCATTCCGTTGTGGTCAGAGAAATTACTTTGTATAATCTCAATCTTTCTGAATTCATTGAGTGTTGTTCTGTGGACTAGCATGTGGTCTATTTTGGAGTATGTTCCATGTGCACTCGAGAAGAATGTAAATCCCACTGTATTTGGGTGTAGTGTTCTGTATATGTCTATTAAGTCCAGATCTTCTAATGTGTTGTTGAGTGCCTTAGTTTCTGTATTGATTCTCTGTCCAGATGTTCTGTCTAATGATGATAGTGGTGTGTTGAAGTCCCCTGGTATAATTGTAGAGGCATTTATTTCTCCTTTTAGTTTTTCCAGAGTTTGCCGCACGTATTTTGAGGCACCCGATTAGGTGTGTAAATGTTGATGATTGTTCCCTCTTCTTGAGAGATTACTCCTTTTACTAATATGTAGTGTCCATCTTAGTCTCTTACAATAGTTTTGCACTTAAAGTCTATTTTGGCTGATATTAGAATAGCTACTCCTGCCCTTTTTTGGCTATTGTTAGCTTGTAAAATGGTTTTCCAGTCATTCACTTTCGGCCTCCTTGAATCCCTGGGTCTAAGGTGGGTTTCTTGTAGACAGCATTTAGATGGATCATATTTTCTCATCCATTCTGCCAATCTGTGTCTTTTGATTGGTGAATTTAATCCATTAACATTCAGTGTTATTACTCGTAACGAATTTCTTACTTCAGCCATTTTTTCTTTGGGTTAATGTATGTCATATGATGTTTTGTTTCTCTTTTTGTCTTTTCAGTTGTTTTTAAACTCTCCTCCAACTCTCTTTCCCTTGTTTTTTCCTTTCAACTTGTAGAGATTCCTTTAGTATTTCTTGAAGTGCTGGTTTCTTCTTGACATATTCTCTTAATTTCTGTTTATCTGTGAATATTTTGAACTCTCTATCATTTTTGAATGCCAATTTTGCTGGATAGAGAATTCATGGCTGGAAGTTTGTTTTTTTTTTTTAGTGTTTTGACTATGTCATACCACTGTCTTCTTGCCTCCATGATTTCAGCTGAGAAATCAGCACTTAATCTTATTGTGCTTCCCTTGTATGTGATGGTTCTCTTTTTTCTTGCGGCCTTGAGTATTTTCTCTTTGTCTTGAGCATTGGACATTTTGACAAGTATATGTCTTGGAGTTGGTCTGTTGGGATTTATACTACTTGGGGTGATTTGTGCTTCCTGGATCTGCACATCCATCTCTCTCAATAGAGTTGGGAAGTTTTCAGCCATTATTTCCTTCAACACTCCTTTTGTTCCCTTTCCCTTCTCTTCTCCTTCTGGGATGCCCATAATGCGTATGTTTGTGCGTTTTGTATTATCATTTAATTCCCTGAGGGCATGCTGGATTTTTTCTATCTTTTTGTCTATCTGTTCTACTATCTCTTTGATTTCAGCTGTATAGTCTTCCATATCACTAATTCTTTCCTCTGCCTGTTCAAATCTTCTGTCATGTGAGTCCAGCGTCTTTTTCATTTCTTGGCTTGTGCCATTGTTCACCATCATATCCATTACCTTTTTAGGCATGTTTGCTATTTCTTCAGTATGTTCTCCCAGTGTCTTTTTTATATCCTTAATCTCTTCCTTCAGTTCTTTAAGTTGGTCCATGATATTTGTTTGGATAGTTTTGATTAGTTGTTCGATGTTCTGCATCACTTCCTGGTTTTTATTTTGTGCATTGGACTGGTCCATGATTTCCAGTTTCTCAGATTCATTTGTATTTTTTTGTTGCCCTCTGGTCATCATATTATCTTGATGGGTTTGTTCAGTTGATTAGCTTTTCTCTATGCTCTAGAATTTTATTTAGCTATTGGTTCTGCGTGTGAGTTAAGTTTTCTCTTTGGCAGTTTTTCTTCTTATTTTATTTCCTTGCTTCTTTCTATGTTCCCTTGAAGGCAAAAGGTTAGGGCCAGAGGAATCAAAAGATGTAAGGAAGGCAGAAGGATAATAGAAATATTGATAAAAGTTAGAAGAAGGGCAAAATGAGACTTAATGAGATGAATATTTAACTCGTGTAGGCAGTATAGAATACTAGGAAAAAAATATGGAGTTCCTACAATAGACTGGGAAAACAAATGGAGGAATATATATATATAGTGATTTAGAAGGCTAGAATTATGAGGAGGGAGAGAAATAGTAAAGAAAGGTCTGAAAGGAAAAAAGTTACTACTAATAAAAAAAAAAGAAGAAAACAAAATAGGTGGAATAGAAATTGACATGCTTAAGTTGTGGGCTTATGGAAAAATGTTGTCTCTAAGAGCCACAATAGAAAACAGAAGGCAGAAAGATGCAGGAAGGATAAGCGATAGTTTGTAATACAGAATCAATATATACAGCGAGTGGGAAATTACAGAAAAAGAAGCCCAGCAAAGAAGCAACAGGCAGGCAGCACCTAATTAAAAAAAAAAAAAAAAAAAAAATAGAAGAAAAAAGAAACGGGGGAGGAAAGAGGAAAGAATAGCAAGATACCGGAAAGAAACAGAGAGAAACCAAGGATCCACACAAGCAAGCAGTCAAACAGAGGTAAGGGGGGTCAATGATTCCCCTAGGGTCCACGTGGATCCCTTCTGCCTACTTGTGTTTATCAATCAATTTCCCCACAGGGTTCTATATGCAGGTCCTGAAGCAGCTTTTAGCTATTAAACTAAATTAAAAAGAATTTATTTTTCATTTGTTGAAGTGACATTCCTACTTTTTTTTAAATTTTTATTTTTTTAGTGAAATGCAGGACCCAAAATAATTCCTCCTCTAGACCAACCCCCTTACGGAAGGGACCCTAGCTGGGCCCGTGGAAATTAATCAAGCACGTCCCACTTTCTGGACTCCCCAGGTTAGCTGTAGCTCTGATGTTAGTCAGTGAGGAGTGCGGATTCTGCCCCTTCTGGAGCCGAGCTCGAGCGTCACCGGGCTGCTAAGTAAATCAGTTTGAGTGCAGATTCGCGCCTTCTCTCAGCCTGATGCTGCTTCAGGTCAGCTTATCTGCTTCCCAAAGCTATGGGGCGGTGTAGCCAGCCAGATCAATGTCTAAAAATAAAAAATACCCTTCCCTGTCCTCCATCAGAACCCTCCCTCTTTTGGGAAGTGTCCCTTCTTCCTGGCTCTGCAGCGGCCGGGGTCTTATCCCTGGGCCGCTAGGTAAATCAGCTCCGTTCCCCGACCAGAATCCCCCCTCCGGTTCACCGGGTGCTGATTAGCTCGATTGTTCTGTTTACACAAGGTCCAAGGGGCGCCAGGCAGCCAGATCCCCAGAAAATAAAACTTTTTTGCCCTGCTCGCGGCTCCAAATGGCCATTTTATTTTATTTTATTTTTCCTCCCTAACTGTGGGGCTCAGCCGTCTGTGCCAACCACCACCGGCAGCCTTAAAACTCAAGAATCTCCACTGTTCCGTCCATGCCGTTGACCCACGCAGATAGATGTCCCAATCTTCTCACTCCACGCGTCAGTAAGCAGCTTTTAATTGATTTGTGAGTCTTCAACTGAGCACAGCAGAATGCTAATTGAACAATCTGTGTTCCTTAAAGAGAGACTACATTAAATTAGTGAAATCGTTCCATAAATCACTGCTTTCAGGTGAAATGCTCGTTAAGAACTCAAAAAGACACAACCGGTTATATTGGGAAATCTGCACAGCCAGCAGATCAAACTGTCAACCCAGCCCCTGGAATGTTTTAACATCACCCTTAGGTTTTGTTGTGGTGAGTGGTCAGTGGGCAGAGGCAGGTGCCCGTACGGGGCTGCAGTGACTCCACTAGCCCAGGCATTGTCAAAGGTGGAGCTTCTGGGCTGGGGTAGGATCCCCAAGTCCCCAGCACCAGTTGCATCTGCCCAGGCTCCGAGCTGTGCCTCCTGGAGCCCTTAGACCCACAGGCCTCACCATCCCAGCTTCCTCAGCCCATCTGCTCATCATTCTGGCCATTCCATTAGGCCATTAAAAGGTCACACAAAGGCCACACAAAGATGAAAGTGGTGGCTCTGTGTGTCTGTGTCATGGAGGGCAGCAGATGGTGGTGACTTTTTAATGGGTTTCAACTTATGTTGACAAAGAGGCTTAGTCAGCCTGTGGAGGAACAGTGATTGCAAACTGACCCCTACTCCCTGGAGTGCAGGAGACAATGTATCTAGTGTAATCAACAGTTTCCTTCCACCCTTTCAGCTTTTCAAGCAAACTGATGATTTGGCTATTAAATATTTGGCACTGTAATAGGAGTTTTGATTAGAAATTTCAGGGCCTGGGATTGTGCTGCAGGAGGAACAATGTCTGTAGGAACAATGTCTCCAGCGTACAAAAGCCATATAAGGTCTTTATGCATTTATTGGAGCAGCCTGTTCTGATGGGTTTTCTAAGGTATGGGGCTTCTGATGGCTTGCCCAAGGCTAAGCAGGTGAAATGAGTCCCCTGACTGCTGTCCCCTCCCCCAGTGCATTTTCAAACACACTGAGATGGACAAATTAATGTTTCTAGAAGGGAAAATTAATAAGTGGAGTTCAAGGATGTTGGCATTAAAAGAACCCTGGGGCAGAGGGGTGGGTCCAGAGCTGAATTGAAATGAAAGTTAAATGGGCCTCTGAGCAGGATTAGCCTCAACCAGGCACATTTCCTTCTCAGGTGTGTGGACGGTCACATTGTCAGAAACCTGTCCGTCCATCTTCCTGCCAGAAAAGCAAAGCAAAGCCCAAGAGCCTCACACCAAGGCCACTGCAGAGAAAGGCTGGGAGGAAAGTGGGGGAACGGGGGCACCCCAAGGACCTGGAGCTGGGGAGGAGCAGCTCCTGTTCTCCTCTCCCCACCAGACCTGCCTCCCAGGAAGTGGAAAGAGCTCAGTAGGGTGGGGATCGTGGCTCTGGGCAGTGCCCTTGAGGGTCCTGTGAGCTTTGTGACAGCTTGTCATCACCACAGTGGCTGTATCAGTGGGGGCCCTCTGAGAAACAGGACCAGCAAGAGATTTTATATATATATATATATATACATATATATATATGTTTTTACATTACGTATTTTTTTTATTATGAGTAATTGGCTCATGCAACTGCAGGGGCTGGCAAGTCAGAACTCTGAAGAGCAGACTGTAAGCATCTGGAGACTCCAATAAAGACAACTCTGGACTCTGGCAAGTCTGTGCTACCCAGAGGAAGCTGGCTGCTGGAGCTTGAGACACAAATTCTTCTTTCTGATTTCTGAAGCCTAAGTTTTGGCTTTTAAGATCTTCACCTAATTGGATGAAGAGACTCCCTCCCTGCTTTGCTGAGGGGCAGTCTCCTCTGTTGATTGTAGATGCAATCAGTTGTAGATGTAGTCAACTGTTGCAGATGCAAATCCAGCTATAAAATGCCCTCACAGTAACAATCGGGCCAGTATTTCCATGTGGAAATACCACCATGGTGGTCACAGAGCCTTGATGGAAAGGGGTCACACAGTGCCTGCTGCATGACCTGAGCAGGGTTCCATAGGATTCTGGAGAGAATCCATTTGGCAATTTAGCCAGTCATGTTGCCTCTGCTCTTATAATTTTAAAGAATTTGGCCCACCAACCACATTGTGACCTAAAATATGTCCCAGGAGTATTGGTGCAGCAAATTGTTCTAAGGAAAGGCTTAAACTTTTTTTTTTAATTAAGAGAAGAGCTATATAAAGGGGATTTGTGAATCTTTAGAAATAGGAACCAGTTGTTAATACTAAGAACCAAATCAGAGATTGTCTATGTCTGGCAAAATGGTAGATGATAGAGTCTAAGGAGCCGCTATAGCATAAAACAACCAACGTTTCATAAACCAATTTCCACACAAGAAAGTAATGGGACCTCGGGCCTAAGAATGGAGACAAAGTGGGATATCCACGTAAGTGGCTACACTGATGTGCTGCTGCTGTGGATTGCTGCTGGTCTCCATTCCATTACCTGAGCTGTGCAGCCACTTACATGGACAACCCCTCCTAAAGCAGAACCTCAAGAGACCACACCCACAGGGAAAGGTAGATGCGGCAATTCTACCTGGGTGGAGGGAGGCCCAGGTGGTCGGCCAGCCTCAGCCAGGACTCTATGTAGAAAGACCTATGTCCCTGAGGATTTCCCAGCCATAGGCTTCTCTGAACATACATCTGCAGACTTAATCTATGTCTCCTCTATGGCTCTGGGCACCCCAATGCCAAGAAAATAAAATGCACAGTGATTCTGACTAGAAACTCCCTGGGATCCTGGCAAAAGATCATCCTAATCTTATAGAAGGACATATTTTCCTCAGGCCCCACAAGATTCCTGCAGAAGGAGTCTCCCTGCGCACAGGCTCATGATCTAGCTTTGCATAATGCACAGGGAAAAAGTGCACCAGGCATGAGAGCCAGCAGATGCAATGGCAGCAGGAGAGCTAACTCCAGAGAGCTGAGTTAGGGAGTGTGACATTAAAGTAAAGATGATTCAAATAATCGAAAACTGAAGAGGACAGATGCTCACTTGTGCCAAAATATAACACAAACTGTCTATGTTGTTAAAATGACAAACACCCATACACAGAAGAGAGATTTCATGAAACTTATCAAAGGATATTAAAGAGCAATAAAACAGCATACCTAAAATATGCTATCAGACCTAAAAGCAAACATAATTGTCATATCAATGAATGAAAATGGGCTAAATTAATAGATTAAAGAAAAAGATTCTCCAGTTGCAAGCAAAAGCCAATGTACATTGTATACCAGAGATGTGGCTTAGATGGTTAAAGAGAAAAGGATTTGCAAAGGCTCAGCAAGCAAACTCAGACAAACAGGAAAGGTTGTAATAAAAAAGATAGACCTGGATGAATTCAGGTAGAAGGACAGTCACTCAGAAAAAAAAGACTTTTGTAATGGTGACCATCAAACCATGAGAAAGTCTGCCATGAATATCTGCACCCCGCGCGATTGCACCATGATTCCTCTTGCGAAATCTCTAGGAAGTACAAGACGAACAAAGCCAACCGTATTCATGTTACAAGATGCTAACCTGCAATTCCCAGTGATGAAATGAACAGACAACAACATGGGCTTAGAGCAAATGGTTGGGTTAGTAAGGTAGAGCCAGCTGAGCCCGTGCCATGCATGTACCTGCAGGCAGGAGACTGCCTACACGTTTACCCTCCCAGTGCACATTTACCTCCAGTGCTTTTTTAATTTAAAAAGTCAAAAGGCATTTTTTGTTCCAGTGATGCATGGATCTATTTTCCCTGTAAACTTTTCAAACCATTTAGAACAGAGAAGGCTTTTTACCAGCCCACCATGCTACAGTCAGCACTTGAGAGGTTTGGCAGCCTGCTGGCAGGTTCATGTTCAGTGAGGCCATTCTGGAGGGTTTTTGAAGATCTTCTTCTGTCCTTCTCATCCCAGTGCTGCTGCAGGATGACCTGGCCACTGCCCCACCACCCAGCCATGGCCGAAAGTGATAGGGAATCAGCAACAGCCCCAAAAGTAGCCCGTGCTGTCCTGGGAAGGGAGACCTGAGGGGCCCAGGCTCTGAGTCTGTCACCAAGGCAGGGCTTTGGGGAGCAGCAGGAGTTTGGGCCTCACTGTGGGGGTCCAGAGACTCTGGAGGTCCCAGGGGACATGGTGGAGCCCCCCACCCCCACTACGTAGCAAATGGCTTGTATGTGAGCACTGCCTTCCCTGCAAAGCCCCTCAGAGACCACCCGGTGTTTTCACGCCAGCAGTCTCCAAGTTGGTTTAGAAGGGCTTCCCATGGAAAGTGCAGTGAACAGAAAGCCTGGACTGCTGGCTCTCTGTCCTAGAGGATGGAGCCTTTAGCAAGGCCTTGGGCCCTGGTCTGTAAAACATGGGAAAACCGTGTCCTACTGCACTTTCATCCCCAGCAGGAGGCAGACACTCTCTACTACAAAAACAAAAAACAGCCCTGAACCCAGTAACTTCCCAGATTATACTGTCAGTTCAAAAGAGGAAAAGAAATACGTAGTAGACTTTATGATTCCCTGCTTGTTGGTCAATTCTTACAGAAAGCTATGAAATTTCCCCTTCTGGTACATTTCTGTTAAAAACAAAATTATCTTTAAAAAATTCTGCTATTGCTTATTATGTCAATATTCATTACATTCCATTATTTCACATCTTTTCCCTCCAGTTAGTCCTGTTGCTTGCTGATTGGGAATCCTGAATTAATTCCTCCACTTTCAGTGTTCCTGGTTTTTATGTTTCCACTGGCAGGGAAGATGGGTGGTTTCATCATCATTTCCAGACTCTGAAATATCCTCTGTCATTAAACCTGCTTGTTCCACATAACTACTCCATTAGCAGTCGCAACATGCACCAAGGGGCAAGTGGCTTTAGTTCACCATCTTTTCAAACTTGGAGTTGTGCTCATAAGCCACAGTGATGCAATATTAAATTAGAAATGAACACCAGAAAAGGTCAGGGGATTCACAGGTTTTAGGGAATGGGTCCTCCTGTTGCCTGGAAACCCCGTGGTGGCTCTTACTGGCAAGTGCGTAGCCCCTGGGTTTGTGCCTTGGGTTCTGTGGGCTTCTTCCAACCTGGGGGCCTGGAGCCACCATGCCATGGATGACCCTGCAGGGAGGGTTGGCTGGGGACTGGCATTCCCCGACCAAGAATTAGTTCCAAGCCTAAGTTGAGTCATTTCCAAGTTACCATTTTCCAGCAATCTTACCTTTGCTGCCTTAGACTAGCCATTTGTGGAAAACAACGGGGTGATGGGAAAGCAAACGGTGGGAGAAGGGGCCTTGCAGCCAGCATACCATTGATTGATTGGTCTGTAGCTGACTATCCCAGCCTTGGGAAAAATGTGTACAGATGTTGTAGGATTTTGAGAGAAGGAAAATGTGAGAAGGAACAAGTGGAGAGGGACAGATGAGTGGGCACCGGGGGTCTCTTCTGCCTGCCCCCAGGGACGGAATCGTGCAGTTGGGAGAGAGGAAACTGGATTCTTCCTTGAAGCCCAGGATGCACCTGTCCTTAATCTGGTTTCCCAGGATGTTGACGGTGCCGGGACCCCCACCTGGATCTCTGCACTCAGGTACCCGCCCCCCAGAGTGATGGTATCTCAGGAACAGCTGGAGCCCATCGAGTTCTTCCAGGGGCCAGGGAGGGTCCTGGGACCTGCAGTCAGAGCTCAGGGGTCAGGATCCAGAGTGCCTAGCACCAGCTTGGCATGGGTGAGGGGGCCTTGGGGTCACGGCCCCTGGCCTGAGGTCCTTAGCTCTATTCCTGACTCCAGGTCTTCCGTCCTGACCTCCGCCATGTCTCTGGGATGCATGTTTGCCTTCCTGTTGTCTTCGAAGGGACTTGGTTAATGGAGGCAGCCAGTGGACTGTGCTGACCTGACATTGATTGTGCCATTTGAGCATCCCCTGGCCCAGACCTGCAGCAGGTACAAGCACCTGTGGGCCCAAATGGGACATGGCCATCCTGGAAATGGTAGGTGGAGCTGAGCCAGCCTGTTGGGCAGGTGGGAGGAATCTACACTCCTGTACACAGAGCCCCAGTTAAAAGATGAGGTACCTTTGCAGGTACATGTGGCAGGTGCACAGGTGTGTTCGGTGAGATTGAGTACTTTGTTCCCTGATCTGGGCTCCTAATCTTGGACCTGGGCCTCTCTCTGCTGGGGTCTCAGCTAGGACCCTGGGCAGTGGCACCACTGAGCCGATGCCCAGCTGGAGCTGCACCTTGGACTTGGAATCCCACAGGAAAAAAAACCCCAACTTGCCAGGCCACAGGTTGTCCAGCTAAATGCACTCCTAGCTCATTTTGGTTGGAATTTCCTCTTACAATCCCTTGGTGGTAATCATTTGAAGTTTTTTCATCTACTTGAAAGCTTGTCAATGAAAGTTTTCAATGTATTCCATGATACAGATTTCATGTTATTCAAGGCATGTGGATGGCAGGTAATTGTGGAGATGTTTCCTGAGCCTCCACCTCTCCTCAAGCCCTGGGTGGTCCCTGCCCCTCCCTCCTCACTGCCCCAGACCAGCCCTGCAAGATTTGGCCACCCCGCCGCCCCCACAGCCTCCCTGATCACCTCACACCCCATTTGTACCTCGGGTAACCCCATCTCCTACTGGACAGCCATTCCATGGGGGGCAGCCTTGCCAGGTTCACTCCCAATGGCACAGGCCTTGCCCAGGGCAGGTGGGAGGGCTTTTACTGTGGCTGCAGAGGTCAGAACCCAAACAGCCCGTGGGCCTCACCACGACCTCTGGCTGGGGGCTAGGTGGGGTCTGAGGCCTGTTTCCCCCGTGGCTCTCTGCTCTCTTCTGTCCTGAGTCCCACCCATGTATCAGGGTCTGGTCAGCCCAGGTGTGGAGGGCCTAGACTCCTTCTGGGTGGGCTTCCCTCCCCATCAGTCTTCTCTGAGTGCCCAAGTCCTGCACTCCCCTGCCCACCCACCCTAGGCTCACTCTGCTGTTCTGTTTAATTCTCTAAGTGATGCAACTAATTTTCATCCAAAGACTCTCCTTCTGGCCTGCACCCCCTTGGTCTGCAGCCCCCTCACCCTGGACCACCTGCGGCCTTAGCAGCAGCATCTGATGTGCTGTTGGAAGAGGCCTGGGGACTTGGCAGTGACCTGTCCCCCCGCTTTCTGCCACATTGGCATCAGGAGGGGTTCCTGGAGAGGACTCGGCACCATGGCACATCCGTGAGTTCAGGGAGAGGAGCTCCAGGGTCAGACATCCACAGACAGCCTCTCTGCCAGGGGGCTAGTGGAGAGGGGGAAGGCAGTGGGGGGTCCAAAACCAGCTTTTAGAGTGTAGGGGTCAGGGCAGAAGCCAGGCTCTGCCTGTAGAAACCCAGCAAGGCAGTGACAGGAAGGCCCAGGGTACCTGGGCACTCCAGGTCCATTGTCCTGTGAGTGAGACCTTGACCCCAGCTTCATTTCTCAGGATCCTGGTATCAAGTCCCAGGGTCCTCTGTGTGTGAGACCCAGGAGCTCAGGGCTGGGAAGCCCCAGAGCTTGCCCCCTCCTTGGACTGAGGCAGCCGAAGTGTCACCAAGATGAGATGCCAGCCCTGGCCTCACGGGAGACCCTGGCACAGAGTGCCCAGCTCAGCGGTGCCTGGGTTACTGGTCCACAGAAATGGGCATTTTATAAGGTTTGCTGCTTTTAGCTTTTAAATTTGTGGTAATTTGTATATAGTAATGGTTAACTAGTAAAATGATAAAGCTCTCAAAGAATAAAAAATTCTGAAAAAGCAATATAAAATTAACATAAAATTATTAACTTTCATGTATAGAAATAATAATCAGTGGCTTTTCATTACAGGAACAAAAGTATTCATTATCAACTTAATAAATGTGTAAAATTGGTAAAAGGAAAAACATTAACACATTCACGAGTGAACAAGAGTAAATTTGAACAAAAGAAAGACACATTTTCTCAGATCAGCTGACAACATCAAAAAGACATCAGTTCTTCACAAGTTAGTATATAAATTAATGGCACCAATGTAACTGCCAACCCTAATTTTCTGAAGTGGAGAAATTCCATTCTACATGTGGAATGTAAAGTTCATGCTGAGAAATAAACATGCAAGAATAGTTGGGGCAACCCTTGAAGGGAAGAGCAATGAGATTGTCCTGCCTCACCCGTTGTGCATGGAGCACTCATCTGCGCACACCTGCTGACACTATGAGTGTGACAGTGTGGACGTCATGCATGATCCCCCATCTATGCACACTTGCCAACACTCTGGGTGTGACAGCATGGATGTCGTGCATGGAGGGTCAATTGCTGGAACAAAAGGTGCCTACACAGGACTTGGGTGTGTGGTGACACCTCACATGGCTGGAGCATGTGTGGCTCCTGCAGGAAATGGTTCCAGATAGACTCAGCGGGTGCTGGGGTGGAGTGCTGGGGTGGGGGGCTGCTCCGTGCCCCACCCCATACTCCACACACTGGAAGAACATCCTCTGGAGGATCAGATCTAAATGTGAAAAGATGGAAGCAAACAGACACTGGAGAAAACATGCATGAATTCTTACATTTGCAGGGAAAGGATTTGTAACATCTGCGTGACACTGATAGAAGAAAAGATCAATAAATACTCCTCCATAAAAATAACTTTTGCATATAAAAACAAAATATAAACAAAATCAAGAGGTTTAATGTTAATGGTTGAGCCTAAGTGAAAGATACATGAGTATTTATTATATAATTCTTTCAACATTTGTTTAGTTTTGACAGTTTTCAACTGTAAAGTGAAAGTATATAAAACACGGAACTGCGTGTGAAACAGCTGGGAGAAAACATTTATTTAGTTTCCAAAGCTCCTGGGATCATAGCAGTAACGAAGGGCTCATGGGCCCAGGAAAGCCTTCATGCTTGTGATCCCAGCTTATGGCAGCAAAAGGACATGGAATAGAGTGAGTATAGGGGGCAGACATGGGGCCAAGCCCAGGGGAATGGGGTGCAGCCTCCCTGTCGCTGTCTCCTGATGTGTCCTCAGCACACAGAGCTTTATGGGGTCTGCCCACAGGACTGTGCTCAGCTACTCAGTCTCCTGCCCTGCGAGGCTGCACTGCTGCGGACCCTCCACAGGCTCAGAGGCAGCCCCCAAGAGCCAGTCAGGGGCCAGCCCTCCTGGAGACGGGCCTTTCCTGGGGGTGCACAGGACACCAGCCACCTGGGCCCACAAAGCTAACCCTTTCCAACACAACAGGTTTCAGTAAAGCGCTTGTATTTCAGCATTTCACTTGGTCACAGATTTCTTCGTATACTCCTACCCACTTTGTTTATTGCCAGGAAGATTCTATAGGAAAATAACTGTGAGGGAAGAAAGGCCATCGTATAAAATACTCATCACCAATCCATTTATGGTGAAAGGCACAGGAGAGGGCAGGTCCCAGCAAGGAGGGTGCTGGGGCAGAGCAGTCCAGACATGCTAAGTCATGAGTCGCTACTGCAGTGACTATCTCAGTGCATTAAGGAATCAAATTAGGATGCAAACATCTTGTTCATACATGATCAAATATCTTTTTCACACATGATCAAATTTGATATGTGTGACAGCACAAATAGGGAGATAATTCAGAGCATTCAGATCACTTAGAGCTTCATACTTGTAGGGCTCTTTTTCAGCAAAGATGCTTGAGTTTACAGTTAAAATATAAATGCATGTCTGTGCTGCATGAGGCTGATGGGTATGCAGGCTTCTCAGGCAAGGGGCTGGATGCATTGACCTAACCTGTTTGCAGACCCCACCTCATGCTGTTGGGTGGGTTGATCTTCTCAAAAGTGACTGAGATGTCTTCAGTGCTATTTCATTTTGGAATTACACTGCAGAGGCACTGGTAGGGCCATTCATTTATCCCCAGAGACAGCTACCTAGAAGCTCTGGAAAAATCCTTACATACCTGCAAGTATGCAGACAGTTCATGAGTGGGTCTTTGTGAATGAGGCAGTGTGGTCTGAAAGCTTGTGCAATGGTTTCTAACTCCTCTGTGCCCTTGGCACATCCACTGAACGACTCTGTCCAAACCATGGTTTGTGAGATTGAGATGAAAAAGTTTGCTGTTAATTTTGATCCCTCTTGGTTTATGGAAAATAATGAGAAAAAAGATTTTTATGAATAAATATTACTCTCCTGTTTACATATCCCAATTCTCAGGCAACATATATGTGTGAGCTAAATAATGGTCAAAGTGGGGATGTCACAAGTGTAAATATTTTATTAAAATCATGATTGCACTAAGATTGGGGAATAAATATAATTCTACATTGGAAATTAATTATATTACAAAGGAGGGCCCAATAGGAATTGAAGAGAATGTTGATAATGATGCATTTTTCAAATAAGTTTTACTGATTGCACTCTAAATAATAAAACCAGAGGTAACTTCTTTAGACTTTAAAAAAATTTGCATAAAACTGAAATTTTCATAAAAATTTTCATAAACTATGAAAATAAACGATGATCTCCTTACTGAGAGAATTCAAATTGTTTTATTCTAAAATTTATTTTAATGTGTACTCTAGAAATCTTGTAACATGAAAGAATATAAATAAGTGATTAAATCAAAGCAGAGAGAGATGGATAGGAAAAGCAAGATAGGCAGGTGGGCAGACATCTACCCCCGGGGCCATGACAGTGTTTCTGGAATCCAGCCAGACCCCAGCAGGCACCAGGAAGGACAGAAAACACCGTGTACAGCAGAAGGAGGGCAAATACACTTGGCTTTAAATTATTCATACCCGCTTCAATCCAAAAGTAAGAGCTAGAGCAGTGGACTTTTCCTCTCCTTGGGGTCTGAATCTCATTTTGAGACTCAAATGAAAAGCAGCTAAATGCACAAAATGGAAAAATTTCAGGGGTGTCAATGACATCCCAAGGTTATTCCCTGGGCTGTCCAGGGGCCTCCCCCAGGGAGCTGTAAGGGGTGCATAGTGCAGGGAGCCAGGATTCACCCCACCTGGGCCATGTGGCCACAAGCCAAGGGGCCAAGGAACAAGCCAGTGCCAGAAGCCAAGGGGCCAAAGACTCTGTCACCACCACAAGCCAAGGGGCCAAGGACCCTGTCAGTGCCAGAAGATAAGGGGCCAAGGACTCTGTTACCACCACAAGCCAAGGGGGCAAGGACCTGGCCAGCACCAAAAGCCAAGGATCCAAGGACCCTGGCAGTGCCAGAAGCTGGGGAGGCAAAGACCATGCACTGCCTGAGAGCCTCTGTGGGCCAAGCTTGACCTCTAGCCCCCAGAACTGTGAGAGAACAGATATCCACGCTTGAGCTGCTCAGTCTGTGATGCTGTTATGTGGCCCCAGGAGAGGGAGATGTCCCATCTGTACCTATAAATGCCTCCCTGGCTCACATCTTGGAGCATGATGCAGCCTGTGGTGGGCACAGAATTGGCCTGCAACCTCCCATAGGCTGCACAGTTGTGGGCAGTGACTTTCCTCTCTGCCCCTCCCACCTCCTCCTTTTCTTCTGCCCTCTTCCCTCCAACCTTCCTTCCCAGCCCCTGAACCTCAGCTGCCAGGCCCCTCACAGCAGAGGGACACCCCTGGCAGCCTCTGGGCTATGAGAATGGCAGGGGTGGTGGTGGGATAGATTCACTCCCCACTACCCCAGGACCCCTGGCAGCCTCCCCTCTGTGGTCTTCCCAAGCCCCAGCCCACAGCTTTCCCTGGCTGTCATCTGTGACCACCTCTCTTCTGCCTCTTGGTTCTCCCTTCCCTCTGGATCATTCCATCTGCCTTCAAGAGGTACCATGCCCCAGACAGAGATTCCCTAAGGCCATGTCCTCCCTGTAGAGCCTGCTCATGCAGAGACACAGATTGGTGTAGTTTGGGATCTTCATCATATGGAAGATCCTGAGAGACCTGGGAGTGGGTGAAACCATCTGGCAAGAAATTGTACAGATAATGAAGCAGACTCAGGTGGGTGCCCTGACTTCAATGCCAGGTGTGCAAGTGAGGGAGGGGATGCAGCAGGAAAGAGGCTATCTCAGCTCCCATGGAGGCCAGGTGAGAAGGAGGGCTCCAGGCTGTCCCACAGGATAGGAGGAGAGCCGGTGCATGTTGGCCAGCACCTGGAGGGCTCTGGAGGGGCAGGAGTCTGCTTGGCTCTATTGAGGGGTGAACCTCAGGGGGGGCATAGGAAGACACCCCCACCAGTGCTTGTGAGAAGATCGCTGCAAGAGGGGTCACATGAGGGCATGTGGAGTCTGGGGTATAGTGCCTCAGGAAATCCCTGTGTGAGCTCTAAACTGAGCTTATGACCTCAGGGTATTCACTGTGTGGGGTCTACACTGAGGCTAGGACCTCAGGTCATCTCTGCGTGGGGACTACACTGAGGACACAACCTCAGGGCATTTCTGTGTGAGGTTTACACTGAGGACATGACCTTGGAAATCCCTATGAGGGGTGTACACTGAAGCCACAACCTCATGGTACCTCTGTGTAGGGTCTACACTGAGGGCACAACCTTGGGGAATCCCTCTGTGGGGTCTACACAGAAAGCATTATGTTGGGGCATCACTGTGTGGGGTCTACACTGAGGGTATGACTTCGGGATGCCTCTCTGTGGGGTCTATACTGACAGCATGATCTTGGGACACATCTCTATGGGGTCTACACTGAGGACACGACTTCAGGGCATGTCTGTGTGAGGTCCACACTGAACACAGGACCTCGAAGCATCTGTAAACACAGTGGGTGAGCCCTGGGTGTGTGTATGTGGGTGTGGGACCTGTACAGATGACAAGGGGCAGCCTTGGTCAGGCAGGTCCTTGGACATCAGCAGCCCCAGTAGGAACATACGGGGGCAGCTGAATCCATGCATGCTGCCGTGTTGCTGTTGGATTCTGAGCCCGGTGTGCCCAGTTCACATTTCCTGACATTTGCAGTTCCATATCCACTTAATGAGTTTTCAGGAGCTGGGTGAGGAAGGGCTGACAAGGAGAGCAGGGGCTCGGGGAAGGGAGGGTGCTGGTGAATTTACATAATCACCCATGAGTCCTGCCTTCATGGGTCTCTGAGATCAAACATGACATGGAGTTTCCCAAACTTGGGTGACATTTGAATATAAGACTTATCTTTCTGTGATGCCTTTTGGCATTTAACTTTTTTAAATTTATTTTTCCTTTTGGAAGGCTGTTTCTTTTCTGAATATCATGCATGTGCTGGTTGAACTTTTTCCAGTTCACTGCAGACCCAGATCTTTGGGTGGCTCTCCTTTCCTTCGTGTCCTAAAAAGTTACTTTTGGCTCCATTCTTTATCTTAGTTGAAGATCAAAGCTTCAGATCCTTGTTCAGGAAGCATCTGTGGCCCAGCGGTCACACTCGGCCCTGAATGTGCCTTGTGCAGTCAATGCCTGGAATGGGCTATCAATGTCTGAAGCTATTTCCATTTGTCCTTCAGATGACCTGAGGTGGCAGCTCCATCTGGCTGCTGGTTTTAATTCACATGGATGCAGCTTTGTTGTGAGTGAAAGGGGTCCATGGAAATGTCAGCAGTTCCATGGTGTAGGCTCCAGTTAAGGTGTGTGCGGTCTACTTCTAACCATGTTTGACAACAGAGCTGATCCCCAATGCTTGTCTGCTGTGTTCTTAACCTCCATTTCTCTAGAGAAACAGACTGGATGGAGAGAAGCATTGCTTATTACCTCCAAAGAAGGCAGCCACGAGATTGCTAAATGGTGGAGAAGGTGGTCTCAGCCTCATTACTTCTTTGCATATTGGTAGGAAGTGCTCAGAACCCAGGCTCCCTCCCTCTTGTAATTACGCTGTCATGTGCGTAAACTCCTAAGAATGGCCTGTGTTTACAGTTGCTTCCTGAGTGCTCAGGTTTGCAGGGCCTGGGCTTAGTTGCCATAGATGCTGGCATATTGATTTCTCCTAATCCAGGTCCTTTTTGTGAAAGGAACAATATCAAGCCATCACCACAGGTCCTGGGATTCTGGGCACAAAGATCAATTTGACTAATCTCATCACAGTCTCGTCCTTTCCATCTTGGGACCCAGGACATGGAGATGGAAAATGGAAGCATGATTTAGGGGTGCAGATGGTGTCCACCAGTCCAGAGCGACCCACGACACTGGCCATATGGTCAGTAATCAGCTCTGGACCAGGACTGCCCCTCTCAGGTGTAAAAATGGTCTCTGGGTGTCCTGGGTTGGGATATGGGACTCTGAGTTCAACAAAGCCGAGGTGACACATTTGCTTCACAGGCCACACTGTGTAGCAAAGTTCCAATATACTCATAGCCTTTTGCTACTTATCTGCTTCACCATGAAAAGAGACTCTGAGGCACAGAGTTCAATTTAGTGTTTGTATCTTTTCTCAGTGTAGGGCCATGATGAATGTGCTTACAATTTGACTCCATTTGGCTAGTCCAGTGGGAATGTGCTACCGCTGCAACTGAGGAAGGACCCTTATGGGCTCAGCATCACCCACAAGCAACCCCTCCTCTGCTATCTGACAGCATGCTCTGTTGCACCCCTGTTTTGTGTCATTTGCATGGCATAGTGTCATGGAGGACTGGCAAGCTACAAATGAGTCTGGGCCCCTGGCCTCTTTGATCTTTATGTGAAGGTGCCCAGTGAAGGCCTAAATGAAAATTCAGCAGAGAAGCATCTCCGGAAAGACCAGGGGAGCAGCTGCTTATGTCTATGCTTGTGCTCGCATTTTGACTCTCTCCTCCTCACCTCTCCCAATTTACTTCAACGTCTGTTTGTAAACACTGGTCTTGGGAGGCGAGGAAAGGAGAATCAGGTGTGTCATGAATAGATAGTTCTGTAACAATCATTTCCTTCAGCTGATCAGCTAGAGCTGGCCACAGGCTTGTTCCAGCCCCCTCCCCTTGCTTATTTGTAAATGCCTACACCCACAGTGCACACCTGGCTCCCACCATCTGCTATCCGTCCATTTAAGACATTCCAGTACACATGAGTAGGTGTTTCAGATTGTTCATCTGTGCCTCCATGGAGTCAATTAGAATGAAGTCAATTAGAGCACAGTGCTCATGCGCAGTTCCTTCACCTTCAGGCTTAGAGTCTCCATTCATTTCCAGTTATCTAGGCCAGCACCTCTTCCCCCCACCCCCTTCATTGAGGCTGTTTTCTACATTTACAATATACTTAGGCTTTTTTTTTTTTTTTTTTTTGGTCACAATCTCCATTCCACACTGGGACCCCCTCCTCCAAGTTCCTAAATGAATTTTTTTAAGTTGCTATAAAGTTCTGTAGGCTTTAACAAATATTTGCTGCCATTTGTCTGTCCCTACAAGATGATTTCACCACCCTAAATATCCCCTGGGCTCCACCTACTGTCTTTCCTGTCCCCAAGCCCCTGAAAACGACTGACCTGCTTCCCAACTCTCTCACTGTGCCTTTTGCAGACTGCCCTGTAAATGGAAGAATGTGGACAAGAGCCTCCTCGGACAGGCTCCTTTCACTCTGCAGTTTTCATCCAACAGCCATCCCTGCTTTTGCTTGGCCTTATAGCACATTCCTTTTATCAAGGAAGAGTACCTCATTAGATGAGTGGACCACTGTTTCCTTATCCTTTCATGGATCGAAGAGCATCTTGGTTGCTGCCAGATTTGGGCATTTTTAAATAAAGCTGCTATAAATTTTCACATGCAGGTTTTTGTGCAAATAAAAGCTTTCAAATCAGTTGGGTAAAACTTAGGGACATGATTGTGGGATAATTGGTGGGATAATTGGGAAGTTTGTAAGAAAATACTACACTGTCTTCCAAAGAGGCTGTACCACTTTTCATTCCTATCATCAATGAATGAGATTTCCTGTTGTTTCATATCTTCACTAGCATTTGTTGTTGTCAGGGTTTTGGATTGTAGTTATGCTAAGAGGTGTGTGCTAGTATCTCATTGTAATGCTACTTTGCAATTCCCTAAGGACAACTGATGTTGATAATCTTTCATATACTTATTTACCACGTTATTATGTCTTCTAGGATGTGGTGTCTTTTCAGATCTTTTGGCCATTTTTAAATTGGTTTCATATGGTTGAGTTTTAAGAGTTCTTTATAAATTTTGGAAAAAATCTTTTATCTGTGTTTGGCAGATATTATCTCCCAATTCATTACAGTCTTTCTATTTCCAAAGTAAAAGTTTCAAATTTTAATAAAGTCCAGTTTATTAATTTTTATTTCATGGATGATTTTGGTGTTATATCTAAATATTCATTGCCAAACCCAAGGTCTTGTAGATTTTTTCCTATGTTTTCTCCCAGAAGTTTTGTATTTTATACTTTACATTTAGGTCTATGATCCATTTTAAGTTAATATAAATTTTTTTGTGCATATGGCGTGTTAGGTTCTGTCTAGGTTATTCCAGCACCATCTGGTGAAAAACTCTTTTTTCCACTGAATTGCCTTTGCACCTTTGTGAAAGATTATTGATTATATGTCTGAATCTATTTCTGGGTTCTCTATTGTGTTCTATTGATCTAGCTGTCTATTCTTCCATCAATACTATACTTTTTTTTAAAACAGATTTATTTATTTCTCCTCCCCCTCACCCCCCCCCCATTGTTTGTACTCGTTGTCTGCTCTCTCTGTCTGTTTGTTGTGTATTCTCTGTGTCTGCTCACCTTCTTTTAGGAGGCACCGGGAACCAAACCTGGGACCTCCAATGCCCTCCCATGTGGGAGGGAGGTGCCCAATCACTTAAGCCACATCTGCTCCCTGCTTGTTGTGTCTATCATTGTGTCTCCTTTTTGCATTATCTCATTGCATCATCTCATTGTATCAGCTCATTGCATCAACTTTTTGCACCAACCCTTTGCATCAGCTTGCTGTCTTGCTCATCTTCTTTAGGAAGCACTGGGAACCAAACCTGGGACCTCCCATGTGGGAGGCAGGTATCTTAACTGCTTGAGCCACATCCATTCCCCCAATATCAAACTGTCTTGAAATCAGATAGTGTGAGTCTTCCAACTTTTCCCTGTTTTCAGTATTGTGTTGGCTCTTCTAGGTCATTTGCCTTTCATGCAAATTTTAGAAGCAGTTTGTTAATATCTACAAAGAAGATTGCTGGGATTTTGATTGGCACTGTGTTGAATTTATATATCAGGTTGGAAAAATTGACACTTGACAATATTGGGCTTGTGATTCATGACCATGGAACCACTCTCCCTTTATTTAGGTGTCCCTGATGTCTTTCACTAGTGTTTTGTAGTTTCTCACACAGAGATCCTGCCTGTGCTTGTCAGACTTAGACCTAAACACATTATTTTTTGTAAATGATCTTTTTTTCAAAAAAAATTAAATTCCATTTGTTTGTCACTGGCATATGGAAACACAATTGACTTTCTTTTTTAAGTTAAAAATACTTTATTAGAGAAGTTGCAAGTTTACAGAAAAATCATGTAGAAAATACAGTTTCCCTCACTCAGACAATTTTTCCTATCATTGACATTTGCCTTAGTGTGGTATATTTGCTAAAATTGATGAAACCATATTATTATAATTTTGCTATTTGCAAAATTAGATTATGGTTCACTGCTAGTGTTGTACAATCCTATGTTGTTTTTAAAAATTTTTTATTTTAGTAACTGTGGTGGTTTGGAACTGTTTGTACCCCAGAAAATCATGTTCTTAAAGCTGATCCATTGCTGTGGGTGTAAACCTGTTATATATAGGACCTTTTGATGAGATTACTTCAGCTAAAGTGTGGTCCAAGAAGGGTCTCAATCCTTTTACTTGAGTCCTTCATAAGAGACTGAAATTCATACAAAGAGAGAGAAAGCCTTGGAAGCAAGAAGCTGAAATCACAAAACCTGGAAGAGAAGAGAAAGACACTGTCATGTGCCTTGCCATGTGACAGAGGAGCCAAGGATAACTGGCAACTGGTCTTTGGGAAGAAAGCATTGCATTTATGATGCCTTGATTTGGACACTTTCTCGGCCTCAAACATGTAAGCTAATAAATTCCCATTGTTTAAGACAACACATTTCATGATATTTGTTCTCAGTAACTTAGGAAACTAAAACAGATTTTGGTAACAGGAGAGTGAGTGCTGCTAAAGCAAATATAAAAAAATGTGTAAATGGCTTTGGAATTGGGTAATGGGTAGAAGTTGGAAGAATTGTGAGGTGCTTAATGGAAAATCCCTAGGTTGCTTTGAAGTGACTCTTGATAGAAATATGGGTGCTAAAGGTACTTCTGATGAGACCTTAGATAGAAATGAAGAATGTGTCATTCCAAACTAGAAGAAAGTGACCCTTGTTTTAAAGTGGCAGAAAACTTGGCAAAATTGAGTTCTGATGTATGAAGGAAAGGATATTCTGAGAACTGAATTCCTGGGCGCAAAGAAACCAAATATTGATGGTTTGGAAAATTCTGGGTTTATAGGAAGCAACTCCCCAGAGAACAGTGCTCTAGGTGAGGGTTTAACTAGACATGGAATCAGTCAGCCATTTCACTGCAAGTCAGGATTGGAAATGCAGTTATCCAGAAAGGATTTGTGGAAAGTTCTTTTGTCTGATGGGCTGGACCCCTAGGTACTACATGTGAAACCAAGTTGTTGGTTTTTGTTTTTTGTGTATTTTTTTGGAAATCTGTATGAATGGAACCACTGCCAGCCTGGACGAAAAGGGATAGAAAAGGGACAGATTGAAGGAAAAATAACTTCAAAGGCACAACCATGGAAGCTGAGGTCTGGACTGAAGACATCTTCTCTGGCCAAGAAAGTGAGCCCACCCACATGTGCAGAAAGAGTGAGTATGTCCCAGCATTTGGTGAAGGGGCTTCTGTCCCATTGTTTAGGAAAAGTGACAGAGGAGTCCAGGATCACTGGCAGCCAGTCATCAGGAAAAAATGCATCACCTTGAGACACATGATTTGGATATATTTTTCAGCCTCAAAACTATAAGCTTGTACACTAATAAATTCCCTTTGTTAAAGCCAACACATTTCATGTTATCTGCTTTCAGCAGTCTAGCAAACTAAAATAATAACATATATACAACCTACAATTTCCCCTTTTAACAACATTCAAATAAATAAATCAGTCAGTGCTGTTAATCACATTCACAATGTCGTGCTACCATTATTCCATCCCTCACCAAAACTTTTCCATCAAGCCAAATAGAATGTAAGCATTAGCTCCCCATTCCCTACCCCCACCCTAGCTGCTGGTAATGTGCATTCTAATTTCTGACTCTATGAGTTTTCTTATTCTAACTATTTCATATCAGTGAAATTATACAATATTTGTCCCTTTGTGTCTGACTTATTTCACTCAACATGATGTCTTCAAGGTTCGTCCATGTTCTCGCATATATCAGAACTTCATTTATTTTTACTGCTGTATAATATTCCATTGTGTGTATACACCACATTTTGTTTATCCATTCATCAGTTGATGGACACTTGGGTTGCTCCATCTTTTGTTGATTGTAGATAATGCCACTATGAACATGGGTGTGCAAATATCTGTTTGAGCCTTTGTTTTCAATTGTTTGGGGTATATACCTAGCTGTGGGATTGCCGGGCCATATGATAGCTCAGTACGTAACTTCCTGAAGAACTGCCAGACTGTCCTCTAATTTGCCAAGCTACCCTAGAGTTCTTTATGTTTGCATTGCTCTTTACAACCTATTCCTCCTCATCAAAAATGAGAGAAAGTTACCTGTGGAGGTCTGACTGACATCCTATTATACCTGACATGAAACTTGGATCTTAAATTTTAAGACCACAAGCTCTGGAACAAGGGCACAGCACTTGGTTGATCTGCTACCCTGGCACTGACTTTGACAAAAAGGGGAAATGATACAAACCTAGACTATCCAAGTTCGAGACCCAGCCTCTGACCCTGATCCCCGACCCTGCTCCAGCTAATTTCACCTGCTGAATGTGTTGCATGAAGAACTCTCTTTAGCAGCAAAGACCTTTATGTTGAAAAGCATGGCGGGTAAGAGTCGATTTCCTGATAGGTCAGTAACTCATGAGACACCTGTTATTTACTTCTAGTGTGAAGAATTCTCCTCCCAATCAGGTTAACATATAAAACAGCCTCAGTGTCTTATAATGCATTTTTATAAAAGTTGATGGAATTATTTTTGAGATGGCTACTCAACTCAGTCTCTTTCCTCTACCAACAGGGTGAGTTCTGCTTCCTGGAGCATGCAGCCCTGAGCCTCCCAGCACCTGGGCTTGCCCTGTTCTCCACCTTCAGGGCAGTGTCCTGTGAGTACACACTTGCTGCATTCCAACCATAACTCTTGGCACTGCCCTAGCATCTGTTTTCAAATTGCAACTTCCAGTTCAGGACATGAGATGAGAAAGAAGATACCAGATTGGCTTTTGGGGGAGCATAGGTCTTAAAAGGTGTGGCAAGGGGAGGGTAATTTTCAGAATGAGTCTTACAAATTTCTTAAAATTGAAATATTCCATTGTGTTTTAAATCTTGATGGAAGCAGTCTGAAAAGCTGATATGTCTTGTTCCAGGAAGTAGCATCCCTTTGCAATCAAACAATTTGCTCAGCATTGAGCTATGTGCTGTGTCCTTGATGCAGACAAGAAGTATGCTGAGCAAGGCAAGGGGTGCAAAAGCCTCCAAGGTGGGAGGCATGGAAGCAGGGTTGGGGGTGGGTAGGGGTTCCTCTGGCTTAGGAGGGAGAGCACAGAACAGGAGCAGGGAGCCCCCTGGGCAAGTCTGGGCAGCAGAATTGAGGGAGATAAATCCAGACCAGGATTGGCAAGATGCTCTGGATACCAGCCGCAGGTGGGAGAACATGGGCACCAGCCACATGAATGCGAATTGTCAAAAGTTCATCAAAGAGGGCTTCCCTTTCAAAATAAGCTCAGCCACACAGTGGATTCTCCAAACTCCAGATTTTTTCATGCCCTCTTTGCATATTGGCTGGGTCAACATGTAGCTAATGTTAACACATTTAATTGTTAATAAAGGAACATTTCTAATATACAGAAAAGTATATTAGAAATGGCTTAAGCATTGAAGATTTTGGGGTCTCAGTGCTGAAACCTTCAAATAAGTGCACAGAGACGTTAAGATACCTCTAAGAAGCTACCTTAATAAAAAAAGGTGATGCAGCCATGAAGGAAGAGGACATCAGAGCCTGAAGATTGTTTGCTGAGCCAGGAGCTTTCCACCCAGGAAAGAGGGAACACTGAGCTCAGGCAGGGGTGGGGGGACAGTGAGGGTGAGGCTGAATGACTGGCAGTCAGAAATGCTGCCACTGATTGGCTGGTGGACAGAAGCCTATCATTGATTGGCTGGCAGTCAGAAACATGGGTAAGGATTGGCTGGCTGTTAGAAGCCCTGTAAAGTGGCATGAAACATTTACTGATCTGTTGATTGGTTAGAACAGACCTAAAACCAAATCCAGTGCTTACTTGTCATGGCAAAAAGACAATCAGTCTTTCCTAGCATGGTGGGAACTTTTTATTCTCGTAACAGTAGAGTAATTTCTAATAATATACACAGATATAACAAACTGACCAAATGCTTCAGTGCAGTATACCTTAAACCAAAGGGCCACTAAGATCAATGGGGCTTGACTGTTTAAAAGTAGGAGTATGAAAGAAGAATGATTCATAAGCATGAGTCTTAACTGAAAAAGTTGGAATGATGTGTGTGCATGTGTTTGTATATATAAAGACACACGTGCTTGGATTTTTAAACACATATGTCTTATCTACTAGCTGCTAAAATACATCTGCTGTAATGGGAACTTATTGCTTTCAGTTTCAGAGGCTAGATGGCTTCCTCCTAGATCAGTATCTTCTGGCTGGCAGGCAATCTTTGGGATTTCTTGGTTTTTCACATGGTGGTGTCTTCTTTCTCTTCTGGGTTCCACTGACTTTCAGCTCTGGCAGCTGCCTGTGGTTTCTCTTTCCCCATCCAATATCTTTTGCTTATAAGGATTTCAGCCATATTGGACAAAGGCCCACCCTCATTCAGCATGGACACAGCTTAACTAATACATGTTGCAAATGGGATCACACCCACAGGACCAGGGATTGGGACCTGAACAAGCCATTTGTGGAGGACATGGTTCAGTTCCCAACAGTCCACCCTCTGGACTTGCTCTTCTGACATGCAAAATACACACATTCCATCAAACACCTTAAAAGTCTGAAGTCATTTCAGTAACAATGCTAAGTACAAAGTCTCATCAAAGTTGTGGTCCATCCTGGGGCAAAATTACTTGGTCTGATGGACCTGTGAACCCTATAAAACAAATTATCTGCTTCCAGTATGTCAGGACAAGCAAACGTGAAACATTCCCATTCCAGAGAGAAAAATTGGAAGGGAAAAAGAGGTCATGAGTCCCAAACAAGTCCAAACCCAGTAGGGCAAATTCCATTAGATCTCAAGTTTTGACAGTCATCTGTTGCTTTATTTTTTGTCATCCGGGCATGATGGAGTGGCAGCCTCACCCTTTACAAATGTTTTTGTGGTGGCCATGCTCTCCCCAAACACTGAGGTTGAAGATCCCACCCTCTCTGAACATTGACATGACAGCTAGGTTCTTGGCAAATGCGGGGCACAGGCTACACAATCTCTAAACACAGGGGTGGTAGCATACTCCCTGAACAATGGGGTGGAAGTCTGCCCCCTCCAAGCCCTGAGGCAGATGGCCTTCTCTCTTCAGGAGCAGGGGTGGACCTACCTTTTCCATCTGGTTGACAGTTGCTCATTCCTGGGGTCTGAAGCGAGAGGATCTGTGGGGGAGAATGTGGCCACAGCATGGTCCACTCACACCTCGATGGTGTGATGTGCAGAGAAGCAGGGGCCTGGAATGGGGCAGCCTAGCCTTGGGGTGGCCCCATGCTCACCTCCTGCACAGCCACATCTATTTGGTCCTGGGTGGGTGGTTGGGAGGGGATCCTGAGGGAAAGAGGACTCAGTGCCCCTTCCCCACCTTCCTGGTGAGTACCTTGCCATGGGGTCCCCAGCTCCTCTGGCTGTGTCATGATTCAGTCCCTGGCCCCCTGCCAGGGCACACCTGGGACTTCCTCTGGGCCTGGCAGGTGGTCTTGAGCACACCCACCTGAGGGCCCCCAGGCACCCTCCTGCCAGAACCAGGGTCCTGAGGCTTTTCCACACCTCTGCCTCTCTGGACTGGGGAGGGGGGAGTCTGGAGAGTTCTAGAGCCCCTGGGCTGATGATGGTGTGCTCTGGTTGAGTCAGGGCTCACCCCAGTCAGGACTCAGGGATGGAGATGGAGGACCTGAGCAGGCTAGTGGTGAAATGCATCAGGAAGGTGCAGCAAGTGGAAGGAGCAGGTTATGGGTTATGGCAGAGCAGGTACAGAGGGTCCTGGAAGGGAAACCAAGTCAGGTGCCTCTTGAACAATTGGTCAATACACAAAAGTGCCCCCTTAAGTCCCTACATCTCACACAATTTTCCAGAATGAACTCAAGCTATACTCACTGTTGAATGTTAAAAATAAAAGCCTTAAAGATTTAGATGGAAATATAAGTCTTAGGGTGTAAGCTGAAAAAGAAAGAAATCCCTAGAAGAAAATGTTTGATATATTTTATTTAATAGAAGTTAAAAACTCATATTCGTCAAGCACTTATATGGGGGAAATATTTGTGTTTCAGTTTCCCGGCTGCTAAAATGAGCTTCATACCAGGGGTTTGCTTGAACAGTGGCAATTTATCAGCTCACAGCTGGCTTCAGAGACTGCCTACCCCTGGGTATTCAGCAGTCTCTGGCTCCTTGGCTTTTCCATCTATGGCAATGTACATCCTTCCCTTTCTCCTCAGGTTCTGTTGGCTTACAGCATCTGGCCGCTCCCTGTGGCTTCTCCTGCTGCCCAGTTTCCTTTGAGGGTAAGGATGTTGGCCACCTTGGGTTGGGGCCCACCCCATTCTGTATGGGTGTGGCTCCAAAGGCCCTATTACAAATGGGTGCCACACAGAGGCCCAGGGCACGGCCTGAGCAGGACTTTTGTGGGGCACATGGTTCCATCCCCAACAATTTGCTCAAGACTCATGTCAAGAGAGTCCCCCTTCAGTAGACGCAGGGCGGTGGGGTTTGGGACCCTGAGCTGACATCTCTGAGCAAGACACAGGTGCCTTTGCCTTGGGTGAAATATCCCAGGAGACCTGAGGTGGGGAATTCCATGACCTCCCTATGGAAATTCCATAACCATCCTATGGGAATTCCATAACCTCTCTACCTTGTTCCTGTGAAAGACTTGAGCTCCCTTTGAGGTTTTAAGCACAGCCCATGCAGTGAAGTTGGCTGGCCATGGGAAAGTCAGTGGGTGGATCTGCATGGAAACTTTTTCCCCAAGTATATCTGTGTGAGCAGAAATTCCTACTCTGTGAAGCTTAGAGTCAAACTTCCAGTTGATAAAGAAATCAACAAATGCTCAATTTATGGATTGAAACAAGATGCTGCTCAAAGATATGTTTTCATAAAGTTATTAGCAAGTAAATATTGAACATCTTAATATATTTATACCATCACTGTTCCCAAAAATGTTAGAGCTAGTTTTCAATAAAATGCTCTTACATATAGCTACAGTAAATCAGAAACATGTTCTAAATACTAACATCAAAACCACAGTTGAAGTCAGCTACTGCAACTGACATTCACTCTAGTTCTGAACTTTCTAGCAATCAAGGCAAGGAAGGAAAGATGATTATAAGCATATCAATGTATTAATTTTTAAGTTCACTGCACCAAACAAGCTTTTAGCCTGACTTTACTAAAGACTGTGGAAAAGTAACCTTAACCCTTCTAAAACCATCAAAGGCATGAGTGTTATTCAGCATTTTGGTTTTCTAAGCAACGTGGCTTGTTGAATCTCTCAGTAGGTCCTGCACACCTGGGATGGCTGTCTGGCACTTTCTTTTTTTTTTTTGGAAGTACTGGGGGCAGAACCCAGGACCTCATACATGTGAGCTACGCTCACTCCTGTCTGGCCACTTTTTGGCTTGACCAGATATACCTGTTTTTGAAGGGCAATTTAAAAAGTGATTTTGGTTCTATCTATGCTTGGTTATACTACACTTGCTTAAAATGCTGAACTCCTGGTACGATTAAGCCACAGTCATGGAGAAAGATTTAGCTGATTCAATGTTATTCTTATTTAAAATCTGGTTTCTGGATGAATACTGATTACAGCATTATATGGAGATGGCTAATGATCTGGATTTTCTAGCAGTTATACTTCCATGAACAGTTGGTGAATCTTCTTTTATTCATAAGCATTAGAATGCTGGGTTTGATTTGCTGTGTATTGTGTGCTAATCACAACCTCCATTTTTCAGTTAAAAAGGCCTATTTATTAATGAAACTGCATGGAAAGGCCACATGATCCTATGAATGGAGTCTGAGGAGCAGGTGACACTGTGATGGAAGTGGAATGTGTTCACATTTTCAGTGCTAATATTCTACAATGAAAAACAGACAAGAAAAGGTGCATATTGATATTTTTAAAATCAAATCAGTTTTTATCTTTCTTTCTTTCATCACAGAGTTCAGAAAACTATGGCCCGTAATCCAAATCCAGCCCACTGCCTGTTTTGAAAATAAATTTTTATGGGAGCACAGTTCCCATTCCATTTCTGGGTTGGTTTGGGCTGCTTTTGTGCTAAAATAGCAGAACTGAGCAGTTGTAACAGAGACCATTTGGCCCCAAAGACAAAAATATTTACCACCCCCTGCTCTATCACTTATCTTTATCAGGCTGAGCCCTTATCCTGGGTCCAGCTCAGGGGAGATGCTGGTGATACAATAGTGAGAGAAAGCAGAAGACAGTTCTTGACCCCATAACCCCAACACCAAGCACTTATTTGTAATGGTATGGAGGGCAAAGAATGAAATTGTATCAGGTCTCTCTTATACTGCAGATTGGCCAATTACATTCTAAAAGCTAAGCTGTTTACATAGCCCCTATATCTGAATACATTTTGGACACTGAACTAACCTCTGATTCATTCCAGCTACAGGAAGCAGCTATTGATCTGATGCCCATCTCAAAGCAGAAGACAGCCCCTAAACAACCACAAACTACAAGGGCTGGGGCTCTCAGTCACATACTGCTGTAGTTAGACTTGCCATTTCTCCAGGCAGTTATTAATAAAGTCTAACATTTCCCACAACCCTAGTCACTGAAGTCATTGCATAGTTCTGTGGGCTCATTGAAAATTTAGCAGCCTTTTAAATCTTACTTTACCCAAATATTAAAACCTATATACCCATTAATAGGAAAGAAGGAGGCTATCTGAGACTGGGAGTCCAAGAGTTAAATCTTAACTTGCTAAAGTAACACTTAAACAAATACAAGCCTTAATAGTTGTCATACAGGGAGAGCCATGGGAATTGGATGTAGCTGGCTAACCAGAGGGGTATGGATGGGGCATCTGGCAGAGATGAGGAACTAAAAAGATACCCCTAGGATTTTGATCTTAACTATGGAAAGGGGCAGAAGATAGCTATAGCTCCCTAGAACAGCAAACCTGTGCCACATACAATGCCCTCCAACAAACAGAGACAATTATGAAATCTCCCACAGTAGTGGTTCGAATTTCTATTCTGATTACTGGCTAGATCAAAGACAATTCTTCAAGAACATCAACAAAATTTACAAATGCTTGCTAGATTAACAAAGGGAAAAGAGAAAAGATGCAAACAAGTACAATCAGAAATGACAAGAGGTTACCACTAACCCTGAAGAAATGAGATCATAAAAGGATACTATGAACAAGTGTACACAAACAAACTAGATACCATTAATGAAATGGAAAAATTCCTAGAAACACATGAACAACCCACATTGATTCTAAAAGAAATAGAAGATCTCAATAAAACAAACACATGAAAGGAAATTGAAACAGTCATCAAAATTTCCCCAAAATGAAAAGCCTAGGTCCAGGTCAAGGAACAAGTAGCTGAACAGGTGAAATCCACAATCATTTAAAGATCTAATACCAATCTTGCTCAAACTCTTCCAAAAAACTGAACAGGAGGGAAAGCTACCAAAGGAATTCTATGACACCAACATCACCCTAATACCAAAGCCAAATAAAGATATTATGAAAACAGACATTTACAGATCAATTTCTCTAATGAATATACATGTAAAAATCCTCATAAAAATAACTGCAAATTGAATGCAAACACACATTAAAAGAATTATACACCATGATCAAGGGGGTTTTATACCAGTAATGCAAGTGTCATTCAACACTATAAAATCAATCAGTATAATATACCACATTAAAAATTTGAAGAAGATAAATCACATGATCTTCCTAATTGATGCAGAAAAGGCATTTGACAAAATACACATCCTTTCTTGACAAAAACCCTCCAAAAGATATGAATAGAAAGAAACTTTCTCAATATGATAAAGTACATATATAAAAAACACACAGCTAATATTTTATTCACTGCTGAAAGACTGAAAACTTTCACACTGAGATCATGAGTAAGACAAGGATGCCCACTGTCACTAATGTTATGGAATATTGTGCTAGAATTTCTAGTTAGAAGAATTAGGCAAGAAAAAAATAATAAAAAGTACCCAGAAAGGAAAGGAAGAAGTAAAACTTTCTCTATTGGCTGATGATATAATCCCATACCCAGAAAATAAATTAAAAAAACCCAAAATATAGCAAATAGAACTAATAGACAAGTTCAGCACAGTGGTGAGATACAATATGAATACACAGAAATCAGTAGTGCTTCATTATACTACTAATGATTAAACTGAGGAGGAAGTCATGAAAAAATTCTGTTTACAATAGTGACTAAAATAATAAAATATTTAAGTATAAACTTAACCAAGTACATAAAGGAACTGTATGCAGAAAACTACAAAGCAGTGCTAAAAAAACACAAAGAAGACATAAATAAATGGAAGGACATTTTGTGTTCATGGATTGGAAGACTAAATATCATTAAGATGTCAATTCTACCCAAACAGATTTACAGATTCAATGCAATCCCAATAAGAATTCCAACAGTCTATTTTGCAGAATTGGAAAAGCCAATTATCAAATTTATCTGGAAGTTAAGGGCCCCTAAATAGTAAAAAACATCTAACAAAAGAAAAACAAAGTTGGAGGACACTCACTTCTCAATTTTAAAACATATTTACCTGCAGTGGTAAAAACAACATCATATGTTATGCAGTTAGACAGATTGTCCAATGGAGTTGAACTGAAAGATCATAAATAGACCCTCACATCTATGGTCAAGTGAGTTTTGACAAGGCTTTCAAACCCACTAAGCTGTATCAGAACATTCTGTTCAGCAAATGATGCTGAGAATACTGGATATCCATCGCCAAAAGAAAGAAAGAGGACCCCTATCGCACACCTTATACAAAAATTAATTCAAAATGGATCAAAGACCTAAACATAAAAGCTAGTATCATAAAACTCCTAGAAGAAAATGTAAGGAAACATCTTCAAGATTTTGTGGTGTTTTCTTAAACCTTGCAACCAAAGTATGAGAAATAAATGTCAAGAAGGTGAAAAGGCACCCTATTCAATGGGATAAAATTTTTGGAAACCACAAAACCAATAAGGGCTTAATTTCCATATTATATAAAAAGATCACACAATTCAGCAATTAAAAATAAATGCTCTTGTATTTCAATTAGCCCAGTGCTTGCTGGACCTAACACCTGGACACAATTACCTGGCTGAGTTGACACATTAGCCTAACCATCACACACAGGAAAAATACAACTAATGAAACTTATAGACTGTAGTTAACAGATATATTGTAATATTTTTATACCAAAGGCCTTTGCAAAGAAGGTAATATAGAAATATTAATGGTGAAAAATAAAAGAAGATGAGAATTAGTTTTCTGAGATTTGAATATGATCAAGGAGTTTTTTTTTTTTTTTTTTTTTTTTCATTTTGTTAACAAGGAGAACTTAAACATATAATCTAAACAATCTGTGCTGATTTATTCATCTTTCAGAACACTGGAGAAAAAATTGAGTTTGTTTTTAGGATTAAATAAAATAAATGTGCCTAGACAGGATTATTTCAAGTAATGCTTCTATAATTTGTTAATCTGTCTTTTGTCTGTTAATTTATTTTTGAAATTGAAATAAAGTTAAAAAAAGGGCACATAGCTAATCTCTATAATGTTAGGAAAAATATCTACAACAGTGAGAGATATAGCCGATAGCCTCCTGAGACCTGAACTACACGCCATAATGGGACTCATGGAGTATACCATCCTTGACCCACACTCCACTAATGACAGGGTAGCCTTGCCTGAAAATATAAGGGAAGGAGAATGGTCCACAGATGCTACTTGGTATGTGGACAGGTGGGCTAAAGACAATCCGTGCACCTGGATGGCTGTTATGGTACAGCCCAGTATTGACATCTGTATTAGTTAGCCAAAGGGGTGCTGATGCAAAATACCAGAAATCTGTTGGCTTTTATAAAGGGTATTTATTTGGAGTAGAAGCTTACAGTTACCAGGCCATAAAGCATAAGTTACTTCCCTCACCAAAGTCTATTGCCAAGTGTGGGAGCAAGATGGCTGCCAATGGCTGCCAAGAGTTCAGGCTTCCTGGGTTCCTCTCTTCCTGGGGCTTGCTTCTCTCTGGGCTCAGCTGCTTTATCTCCACAAGGCCATCTGTAGATTATCAGCCTAATGGTTAGTTTCTCTTCCTGGGGCCTTTTGTCTTTCCTCACCACCAAGTTCCTCTGTGTGCTTACTTCCCAGGGCTCCAGCTCAAAAACTCCAGCCTCCCTTCTCTGTGGTGTGGATTCATTGTGAGTCCCTGCCCACCAAAGGGGCAGGGACACAATGTCCTACTGATATGGCCCAATCAAAACTTTGATCATTATTTAATTAAGTGAAAGTAAAATCTCTAATTCAATACACTCTAATATGCCCAGAGGAAGAGACCAGTTTACAAACATAACCCATTATTTCTTTTTGGATTCATCAATAATATCAAACTGCTACAACATCATTTAGATGGAAGGTAGTACAGGGAAAAGCAGTAAATGAGTCAAGCTATGAGACACTTGGCTAGTGTTTATATATGGAGCCAGCCTGATAATCCACTGTACTAACAGCTGATATCTGGTGGCACCAATAAGAGAGTCAAAATTGGACAATATTAAATGACCCCTTAAAAAGAGACAAGAAATGTGGAAACAAATTACAGTCTGTTAAAAAAAAAAAAAAAAAAAAAAAAGGAAATGGCTGTTTTTCTTGTAGCTGTTCATATTCCTTGAATTCCTCCAGAAAATCAGCAGGCAGCTCAAATGGCATGTTTGCAATCCATAGATGGGGTGCTGGTAGATGACACTTCTGTATGACTACATTGTAAAGCAGGTCACAAGGACAGAGAGCCCTGTGGGCCCTCTCCAAAAAATGGGACTGCCATTGAAATATTTGGACATCTTAACAGCTTGTAATCAATGCCCTGCATGCCAGATGCAGTGATCTCAGCATGCCACATTGACAAAGAAAACTGGCATGAGCAAACCAGCCATGTAACAGATGGCAAAATGACTATATCAGACCCTTAACAGTTCAAAACGTCAAAAATATGGTCTGGTATGGGTGAACAGGGACAAAGACCCACTACAGGGTTTTCTTAGCAAAAAAAAAAAAAAAAAAAGACAGATGAAGTAACATACTGCTTCCTCTGCCAGAAGACCTGCCAACAGGGTCATCCCTTGTCCATTGGCCCTGGTATGGACAATTCAAACACAGTAGTTAGTTATGGAGACCCAGAGGAAAAGAGCTAGAGCAGGACTCACAATAAGCCCCTGGGTTCTACACACCACTCTTAGAGGCCCACATCACTAATCCCAGGCCAAATCTCCAAAGGAAATATTGATTTTACTATTGTAAGCCTGGCACCAAGCCACAAAAAGATATAATCCTCAACCAAACAATGTTATTGCTCATGTTCTCTTAGATGCACAAGACTTACCTTTACTAACTACTCTAAAACATCTCACTTTTCACTCCTAGTTTCCTAAATGCCATTTAAGCCAACACATCTCTAGACTGAGCATAAACATTTGCTGCAGTGCACAATTGATCAAACTGCTGGGTCTGTGGGGGGCAGCCTCCCACAGCTATAGACAGCAGGCCATGATTCTTCACCCAGCTGATCTACCAGACTGGGCCATGTTAGCATAATGGAGAGCAGGAGGTATTCAATAACTCTTAAGTAAATGGGGTCTGCTGACTACCCTCTCTACTCCTCATTTCCTCATTTGCAGCCATCATAAGTAGTTGCTGTGTTTTATATTGCTATGATAAAATTCTCATGCAACGCTCCTCTGCAAACCTGAGCAGGAATAGCAGATAAGATTGTAAGGGTCATCAAGGTTTGTAGGGGTGTTGTATAGAGTAAATAGTTTCATTTCTTGCCTCCCTTGGTTGTTATAACTTATTTCCCCCTTTGTTCCTATGGGAACAAAGGAATGCCTAACACATCATTCATCTTCTAAAAACATAGAGTGTCAGGCACATAGAGCATAACGAATACATACAGAGAGAAACAGGTATGGGGCAAAGACAGCCATGTGAATTAGTTCTAGAAATCCAGTATTTTGACCACAAAGATAACAGTCTCTGCACATAGACCACAGGGAAGAGCTTTAAGAAAGGCTATGCACATTATGCCAATTATCTCCCTAGTTCCATAATGTATTATGCCTCTGGCATTGTGCCTTCTTTGTTCTCTTCCTATATAAACTGCTTCATAGCCCCACTTGAATATCAGAGTACTGTTGTGTACAGCTACCTCCCTAGACCACAACTCCTATTTGCAAATTCCCTTTTCACAATAAACAATTATATGAACCTCTTGTGTCTTCTGGAGACTTTCTCTGGGAAAGCTGCCAGCACTGTGGTACATGACTAAGTAGCACTGAAGTTACAACGTGACAGGAACCCACTTGAAAACATTTGCACCAAGTATGACACCCAACTGTTAGAAAAATCCAGTCTAATGACATGATTAGAAATAAAAGATAAAATTCATGTAAAAATAAATCTAAGGAAAAAACAAGATACCCACTCCCATTCCCCTATTTCATAAAGCTATCAAAGAAATACAATTGAAAAGGCAAAATATTTTTAAGTGATAAATAGAAAAGATGTATGAGAGCTATATTATTCAGTGCAAGTGTGTGTGTGTTTTGGTAGAAAATTTTCTGGAAATGAATTTGACTAAAGAGTCAAATTTATTTGGTCTTGTCCCTTGATCAATACTCCAACTCTTAGGAATCTATGCTAGATAAAAATTTGTGGACAAAAATTATGTATACATGTTGTATTTCAGAATAATTTTATAAAAGTAAAATGTTAAGACAGCCCAAATGTCTAAATAAATGAGAACAACGTAATGAATGATGATATATATTTATAAATATCAGGTGTACATTAAAGAGTTGTAAGAAGAATTAATGATGTAGAAAAATACTTTTGATATAATACATCATGAAAAATGTGAGATATAAATCATCATATATATATTAGGCTTACATATATACTTAGAAAATGATCTTTAAAAAGTACACTAAAGATGAACAGTGCTTATCTGAATTATGGTATCCATGGCCATTTCATAGGCTTATTCCATTAATTTTCTGATCTGATTTTCCTATAAAGAGAATATTTTGCCTTTAAAGCAATGAAATAATTTAATATAAGATGTTTGATCTTTTTAATCTCAGTTCTCTTTCCCTAATATGAAAAGAGACTGCTTTTTTCAGTAGTCTGGATATCCTGGTCTTTATTTATAAAAATCTGTGCTAGTGGTAACATATGTTGAAATATATCTTACCTGTAAATTGAAGTTGCTAGTGTCACCTTAAGAGAAAAGTGCTAATAAAGGAGTCACTTTGTTCCTCTACCTCTCTGAATGCATTCAGAGGAGTAACAAGTTGATTCCATGACAAAGCATGTTATTGTTAGGAACACTCTGCACAAAGTTAGCAATCGCTAATTCATCACTACCTGCTACTATGTTAGTTCATCATTTTTTGCCTTAAATATGTTATTTCTTTTCCTTAATCAATGTCTCAAAAGTTATTTCTAAGGGAGACTTACTAAATATCTATGAATCAATAGACTGAGTTTAAGTTTGCTCTATAGGCTTACACAATCTTGTGAATTTGGACCACAAAAATCCCAGCTCAGAACTCCCAATAGGCTTCAGCAGAAATTGATGGGGAGAAACATAACCATTGAAGGACATTCTTCCAATGTCTCTCCATGACATATTTGCCAATCTAGCCTTCTTGGTGGCTATATGTAATACATTATAAAAGACATTTGGTTTGAGCTCCAACCTGATTTAAAGCACTAAAAATAGCAAACCATGTTAAAGCAGAAAAAGAAGGGATTGCAAGTACCATGAAATCAGCAACAAATAAAAGGTGCCCTGGAGTGGCTGATCCCTGAAGTCAGCTCATTAAAGTGCTTTTCTTAGAAAGTCCATGATCAGCCTCGAGATAGCTACTTTGGTCCCTTGGAGTTTGGATGCAAATGGGTTGGAAATTTAGCACCAAACAGCATCTGTAAAATGTGGCTGTTTTTGCTTATGCTGTGTTCTAGGCTGAGGAATCCCCAGAATCTGTCCCTACTAATAGTTTCATATATGATTATGAAGAAGTATTAAATGAATATTGCTTATGTAAAAGGAGTTAAGGATGCTCTAAAGTGTTAGCTCTCAGAGGATTAAAATTAGCAGCTTCAGCCAAGATGGCAGTCCAGCCCTAGTCTCTCTTGGGACTGTAGAACCTGTGACCAAGGGGGTGTAGAGAGCGAGTCAACTGGGTTGGTTTAGCAGTCTTTCTATGACAGTGGTTAGAAAATGATAGAGTCTGGGATATAAGGCACAGAATGCTCTAAAATGTGACTATAGGTGCATATGCCATTCAGAGACCATAAAACAACCCCAATAATACTTGTCTTGCAGCATTAGGAGAACTGAGCAAGATAACTTGAGAAAACATCTTAGTCAGTGAAAATCTATTCTACTGTTGTTCTATTCTTGATGCCCTGAGTATATACATATAGGCTAGACAAAGTGCTGTGCAATAATAAAAATCACAATTTTGCTTAAGAGCACAATTTTGCTCTTTGGAATTCAATAAACTCTGCTTCGTAGCACTGGCCCTTCTACATACTATGTGAACTTGGACAAGTTTCTTAGCCTTTCTATGTCTCAGTTTCCCTAGCTATAGAGGCCTATAAGGTACCTATCTCCTAGAACTGTCATGGGATTACATGAGATAATACTTGTACCATGCTTAAAATGCTCCCTGCCATAGAGTAAAGCATCAGTTTTGCCTGTTGTCATCTTCTGTACAGGACATGAGAGCTCATAGTGTGACTGACTCAGATTTATGTAAATAGTTGTCTAAATTCATGTATACATCTTCTTTAATTTTTTTCCTGCTTGGTAGGATTCTGGGAGATGCTGAAGTAAGAAGAAAAGAAAGACCAACTTTCTATGTATTATATACTGATTCAAAAGTTATTAAAATTCTAAAATCTTCTATGCATGTTTAATCTCTCCAAAAAATATCGGACACTGATGTTGAGGTTCCCTGAAAAGGTTATAGCAGTTAAAGGAAGTGTGAATACCATGTGAGTTTAACAGATCATGAGCACATGCTATGGATCATTCACTCTGTAATATGCAGTATATCATCTGATTTATATATAATTTAATGAGGGAGATAATATTTCCACTTTGTATAAAAGGAAATGAATGCCAACTTTAGGCGTCACTTGGTCAAGTTCTAAAGCTAATAATTAGTAGAGCTTAGATTTAAATCCAGACTGATCTGATTTCTACGCATGAGTTCAAATCAATACCTTATTTTACTTCATCACACACTGGTGCTGTGATGTGTCTTATCTACTGGAAGAGAATGGACAGAAATCTGCACTCAGATTAGTTCTTGATTCTTCCAAGAAACAGAGCTTATTCCTCAGACAGATCACACACATGGCAACTACTTAAGATAGAGAGGGAAGGAGAAAATATCACCTCTTGTAACTTCCTTTTCTACTTCTTGCCACATCCAGAGAAACTGCCTAAGCATCATGCATCATGCAGACAGCTTTTTTTTTTTTTTTTGTCTGGCAATTTCTTAGTGCCTGTATCGTGGAAAGGAAGCTGAAGTTCAGATTTAGGAACACGGACACATTTCACAAACTGCCCCAGTTACCAAAGCCTCAAGCAAAAGTGCTCCTGAAGGCGGTAGGAATGTCCAGATAACAAAGTCAAGCCACACAGGCCCATGAAATTAATATCCTCTTGGAGGGCCTTATCTGGGAATATATGAAAAGGTATTTCCCTAATATACCATAGTTATTCTCATTTATAAATTCCCTAATCATGATTCTTCTACTTCTTTTATTTTAATCTATAATTTTCAATTTCTTGTTAAGTGTATTTCTTAGAGGCTTAAAGTCTTTGGATTGTTGATATGCCAGTTGAGCCCTGAAACCAAGCACATATGGAGCCAACCCCTAATTTCCAGTTCCTAGATGATGATGGACCAGCCCCCTCCCGAAATAAAGGAATATATTCAGCTGCAAGCAAAACAATCCCATTCATCTGTCCCGTACTATCTATGTCCTATCTCACTGTAAAGTAGAGTAGATGTCATCCCAAATCCTTCAAGTTGGGGAATGAATAAAAATAAGATTCAAGTGAAACTGATAACTAAAGTAGATTTATTGTTATTGTAGTTCTTATCTTGTATTAACTGAGTAACCTTGTATGAGTGATATAAAAATAAATAAATATTTAAATTAAAAAAAATTCTGAATAATAAGCTATCATCCATATTAAATGCATTTGTTAAAGTACTCTTATTAACTGGAATGCATCTGAAATTATGACATTGTAATCTTCGTGATAATTAAAATGCAGACTTTTAGTTCAGTTTTGTTTATTAGCCAATGTTCTAGAATCTGAAGAAGAAATCATGGCTGGCTGGTTTTATTAGGAGGGATTTATTATAAGCACTTAAATAGCTTAAATAATCTTTGGTAAGACTGGAGTCACAGACTCATTCATCCACAATAAATCACATGCAGACACAACCATGTATAGGTCTGGCATGTTAAGGAAGCTGCTTCTGCTGATGACAACAGGGCTTTGCTGCCACTGGCTAAACAGGACAGCTCCTACTATCACGTCTGACTTCAGAATCACTCTGATCCTGTTGAGCCCTCATCAGCATCCAGCCTCATATAAATACTTTCCAATGCAAAGACTTGTACAGATGTACCTGGTTGGCATTTCCAAGTAACAAGTCTGCATCCAAGTCACAATGGGGACTCGGAAAAGCAGTTTTTTGGAATTTCTGTTGGGAAAGATGATTCATACACGAGATGAAAAGATTTCTGGTGCAACCACACACCACTGATGTTCACTACAGTTGAGGATGTGATCTCCTATATTGGATTATATTTTGTTCTATACATAATTATACCTCCAAATTTTAAGAGAGTCCCTGTCTTTATTTGCCTTATATATATTAAGGGGACTCCAGAGGTCTGCCACCTCAGGAAAGGGAACAGAAAGGGACACAGCCTAAGGCTGATTCAGCTTCTGGTCTGCTCTGTTCTACCTTCCAGGCCGGTGGGACCATATGGTGGTTTACCCTGGGAGCCAGCAAGAAGAAATCTGAACCTTGCAATCTCCCTCTCTTCTAGCTGGGACTGACTGTTGAGGACACCCCAGGCAATGGGATAAGAGGGACACAGCCTAAGGCTGACTTAGCTTTTGACTCATAAATTTGATCTGCTGTGTTCCAGAAGCCCTGTCAGGCCTGGTGGGGGCCACGTCATTGTTTGTCTTGGGAGACTGCAAGGAGCTAAAGATATGCAACCCTACCAATCTCCTCCTCTGCTAACAGGGGCTTATTGTTGAGGACTCAGAGGGGAGTGGAAATATTTCTGACCCACCCAGGAAAAGGGAGGGGGCTGCCAGAGAAGGCTGGAAAACTGTCTCAGAGAAAGTTTGAATAATAAGGCTCCTAGCCTCCAGACAGTAAGCTCTATCACAATGATCCCATCTGTGTTGCAACAAATACACTCTGACTAGGCATTGAACTGAAAGCTGCCAAAGAGCGCCATCTTCTGGCAAGCCAAGGAAGTACATGCAAGAAAATTAAAAATAAGTAGGAGACGCCTTTTCCAGCCTCTATAGCCTCCCTCCCCAAGGCCATAGGAAGCAACTCTACAACCAATTACTGGGTCCAGTGCCCAGTTATGATCAACCACATACAATCCTAACAATGCAGTTCAAGCCAAGAATCAAAGAGCAGTAGTAACACACAGTCTCCTGTCACTAAATCCCTATAAAAGAGAAAGAAATTGAGGATCAGAGTAAACTATATTCTATTCAGATGCCTAGACATCAGCACAAAATTGTGAGCCATACTAAGAAAATAGAAGACTTGGCCCAAGAAAAGGAATATATCAAAGCCCCAGAAGAAACACAGACTTTGAGAGAACTAATTAGCAAGATGCGTACAAATTCCAAAATCAAGTTAATTAGTTGAAAGACAAAATGGTTAAAGAGATAAATGACATTGAGAAGACATTGATCAAGTGCAAAGAAGAATTTGAAATCCTGAACAGAAAAGTAATGGGATGAAAGAAACCATAGGCGAGATCAAAAACACATTAGAGGCATACAACAGCAGACCCAAAATGATAGAAAAAAGAATAAATGATACTGAAGACAGAAAGCTAAAATTGAAGAGAGAAAAGAATGGAAAAAATTGAGCAGGGGCTCAGAGACTAGAAGGGCAACACAAAACAAAACAAAATATGTGTCATGGGAATTCAGAAGGAGAAGAAATGGGAAAAGGGGCAGAAAGAGTACTTGAGGAAATAATAGATGAAAATTTCCCAACTCTCACAAAAGAAATGAACTTACATGTCCAAGAAGTGGATCGTACCCCAATCAGAATAAATCCACATAGACCTACTCCAAGACACATATTACTCAAAATGTCAAATGTTAAAAACAGAAAATTCTCAGAGAAGCGAGGGAGAAGAAAATCATCAAATACAAGTGATGTCCAGTAAGACTAAGCACAGATTTCTCTTCAGAAACCATGGAGGTGAGAAGAAGTGGTATGATACAATTAAGATTCTGAAAGAGAAAAACTGCCAGCCAAGAATTCTTTATCCAGCAAAATTGTCCTTCAAATATGAAGGTGAGTAGAAAATATTCACAAACAAACAGAAATGAAGAGAGTTTGCAAAAAAGAATCCACCTTTGCAGGAAATTTTAATGGGAGCCTTAGAATCTGAAAGAAAAAGACAGGAGAGACAGGCTTGGAGGAGAGTATGGAAGAAACAAAAGCAGGAAAGATAACCAAAAGAGTAAAAAGACAGACAAAAATATGATATGACATGTGAAAATCAAAGAGTAAAATGAAGTAAATAATCCATTTACAATAATGCCAATGAATGTATATGGATTAAATTCCCCAATCGAAAGATACAGGCTGACAGAATGGATAAAGAAATATGAGCCATCCATATACTGCTTACAAGAAACTCACTTTAGCCCCAGGGATACAAACTAGCTGAAAGTGAAAGATTGGAAAAAGATACTCCACATGAATAGTAACCAGAAAAGAGCAGTGGTAGTTATACTAATATCAGACAAAACAGAGTTTAAATGCAAAAATTTTATAAGAGATACAGAAGGACATTATATATTAATTAAAGGGACATTCTACCAGGAAGATATAACAGTCATAAATATCTATGGAGCTAACCAGGTGCCCCAAAATACATGTGACAAACTCTGGGAAAACTGAAGGGAACAATAGACATCTCTTCAACAATCATTGGAGACTTCAACACCTCACTCACATCATTAGATAGAACAACTAGACTGAAGAACAACAAAGAAACAGAGATCTTGAACAATATGATAAATGAGTTAGACCTAACAGACATATACAGAACACTGCATCCAAACTCAGGAAGTTATACATTCTTCTCAACTGCCCATGGATCTTTCTCCAGGATAGACCACATGATAGGGCACAAGGCAGCTCTCCATAAATATAAAAAGATCAAAATTATACAAAGCATCTTCTCAGATCATAACAGAATGAAACTGGAAATCAATACGAGACAGGAAAAAAGTAAATTAAAATATGTAGGGAGGCTGAACAACACAATCCTAATCAGTGGTCAAAGAAGAAATTGAAAGTGAAATCAATAAATATACTGAGAAAAATGAAAACAAGAAAAAAACTTATCAAAAATTATGGGATACAGCGAAGGCAGTCTTGAGAGGGAAATTTATAGCCCTACCTACCTACATAAAGAAAGAAAGAAAGAAAGAAAGAAAGAAAGAAAGAAAGAAAGAAAGAAAGAAAGGAGGGTGGGAGGGAGGAAGGGAGGACTAAACTCAAAGATTTAATTGAACAACTAGAGAAACTAGAAAAAGAACAAGAAGCTAATCCCAAAGCAAGCAGAAGGAAAGATATAATGAAGGTTAGAGCAGAAATAAATGAAATTGAGAACAACAACAACAACAACAAAAAAAAACAATAGAGAAAATCAACAAAACCAAAGCTGATTCTTTGAGAAGATCAGTAAAATTGACCATCCCATAGCTAGACTAACAAAGAAAAAATGAGAGAGAAGATGCAAATAAATACAATCAGAAATGAGAGGGGGAAGTTACAAGTGATGCCACAAAATGAAAAGAATCATAAGAGGATATTATGAGAAACTGTATGCCAACAAACTAACCAAAGTAGATAAAATGGACAAACTCCTAGAAATGCACAACCAACTTACACTGACACTACAAGAAATACAAGAACTGAACAAATCAATCACATTTAAAGAGATTGAATCCATCATCAAAAATCTCCCAGCAAAGAAAAGTCCAGGACCAGATGGCTTCACAGGTGAATTCTACCAAGCATTTTGAAAAGAATTAAAAACAATCATGTTTAAACTCTTCCAAAAAATTGAATAGGAGTTAAAATTACCCAACACATTTTATGAAGCCAACATCACCCGAATACCAAAGCCAGATGAAGATACTATAGGAAAAGAAAATTACAGAACAATCACTCTAATGAATATAGGTTCAGAAATTCTCAACAAAATACATGCAAATCGAACCCAACAGCATATCAAAAGACTTATACATTATGACCAAGTGGGATTTATTCCTGGTATTCAAGGCTATTTTAACATAAGAAAATCAATCAACATAATGCACCATTTTCAGAATTGTGCTGCAATCACCGCAGTCAATTTTAGAAGGTTTTCATTGCTCTGAAAGGAAAAATCACATAACCCTTTATGGCTCCTGTATTAGTCAGCGAAAGTAGTGCTGATGTAACATACCAGAAATTTATTGATTTTTATACAGGGTATTTATTTGGGGTAGAACCTTACAGTTACCAGGTCATAAAGCATTAAGTTACTTCTGTCACCAAAGTCTATGGCCACGTGTTGGAGCAAGACAGCTGCTGATGTCTGCCAGGGTTCAGGCTTCCTGGGTTCCTCTCTTCCTGAGGCTTGCATCTCTCCAGGCTCAGTTCCTCTGTTTCCTCCACAAGGTCAGCTGTAGATTATGAGGCTCTCTAGGCATTGTCTCTCTCCTCAAGGCCAGCTGTGAACTGGCAGACAAACAGCTCATCAGTTTTCCCAGGGCTTTCTCTCCTTCCTCACAACCAAGCTCCTCTGTGTGCTTACTTTTAGTGGCTCCAACATTAAAACTCAGCATCAGAACTCCAACATCAAAACTCCAACTAAGTCCTCTGCTTTGCCATGTAGTTTTATCTTTGAGTCCAAGGAGTGGGGACTCAATGTGCTACTGATGGGACCCAATCAAAGCACTAATCATAACTTAATCATGGCCAGAGGAACAGACCAGTTTGCAAGCGTAAACCAATATCTATTTTTGGAATTCATAAATAATGCCAAGCTGCTACTCCCCATATTGTTGTCCCTTCATATTGAAAAATGTATCTTCTTCTGATTGCTGCAAAATATTACAATATTACAGATAACTATTGTCCATAAGCTAAATTAGTTGTAATTTTCTCATGTATCACCATATTATTAGCACTGTGTAAATGAAAAGCAATTCTTATATTTATACTATTAACCAAAATCATGATCTACCACCCAAATTACTATATTATACATTCCCTAGATTATTCTCTAGCTTCCTTTCAATTGATATTTATGTCCACATAATACCCCTTTCAGCCACAATCACATTTATAAATCAGTAGTTTTAGTTATATTCACTGTAATGTGTTACTCACAACTCTATTCATTTCCACACTTTGACAATTAACCTCATTATTAATGCTACTTACATTGAGCACCAGCTCCCATTCTCAACTCACATTCTATTTTCTAGAAACCTATACTCTAGAGTTTAAATCCAAGTGTTTACTCACTGTAATTAGTCCATATTAGTGAAACCATACAATATTTACTCTTAATTGTCTGACTTATTTCACCCACCATAATACCTGTGATGGTTAGGCTAATGTGTCAACTTGGCCAAGTAGTTGTTTCCAGGTGTTTGTTCCAGCAAGCATTGGGCTAATTGTAATACAAGAGCATTTATGGACTTTAATCACCAGTGAGTTTACTGCATGGATGGCTGATTACATCTGCATCAATCAGGGAGATTACATTATCAATGGGTGGTGCTTTTATCCAATCAGTTGAATGACTTAAAAGTGGAAGTGATTTCAACATTCAGAGAGAATTTCCCAGCTCGTCGTTGGACAGGCAACTTCTCCCAGAGACTCATCGGGCTTTCATCGGAGCCCCTGGTTTGCAGCTTGCCTGAGGAACCTGGACTTGTGAGTCCCCATGGTCGCGTGAGAGACTCTTTTAGAGTTCCATATTATTCACAGATATCTCCTGCTGATTCTGTTTCCCAAGAGAACCCTGACTAATACAATACCCTTTATTTTCATCCATGTTGTCCTATGCATCCTAATTTCATTTCTTTTTACATTTAAATAGTATTCCATTGTAGGTATATACCATATTTTGTTTATTCACTTATGGTTTCATGGACATTTGGGCTTGTACCATATTTTATTAATTGTGAATAATGCTAATATGAACATCTGTGTGTAAATGTCAGTTCCTGTCCTTGCTTTCAGTTCTTCTGAAAATATTTATAGTAATGGGATTGCTGGATCATATGGCTTTCTATATCCAGCTTCTTGAGGTGCTACCAAGCTGTCTTTCACAAAGGCTACACCATTCTACATTCTACCAACAGTGAAGATGTTTTCCTGTTTCTCCACATCCCTTCAAGCACTTGTATTTATTTGTATTTTTTTTTTTTAGTAATGGCCATTATATACGGTGTGAAATGGTATCTCATTGCAGTTTTGATTTGCATTTCCCTAATAACTAGTGATGTTGAGCATTTTTTCATATGCTATTTGGCCATTTGGATTTTCTCTTTGTAGAAATGTCTATTCAAGTCTTTTTCCCATTTTTAAAAATTAGGTTTATTGTCTTTTTATCATTGTGTTATATGATCTCTTTATATAACATGGATATCAAACCCTTTTGGATACGTAGTTTCCAAATATTTTCTCCCAGTGGGTAGACTGCCTTTTTACTTTCTTGATGAAGTCTTTTGAAGAATGAAAGTGGTTAATTTTGAGGAGGTCCCATTTATCTTTTTCTTTCATTCCTCATGCTTTGTGTATAAGGTTTAAAAAAATACTGCCTACCACAAGATTTTGAAGATGTTTTCCTACATTTTATTTTAAGAGCTTTATGGCCATTGCTTTTATATTTAGGTCCTTGATCCATTTTGAGTTAATTTTTGTTGAAGGTGTGAGATAGGGGTCATCTTTCTTTCTTTTGGAAATTTCTCCCAGCCCCATTTGTTGAATAGGGTGATCTGGATCAGCTGGGTGGGGTTCACAGCCTTGTGAAAAATCACTTCACCAAAACGTGAGTGTCTATTTCTGATTTCTTTATTGGGTTCCATTGGTCAATCTATCATCTATCTTTATGCCAGTACCATGCTGTATTTAGCACTATTGCTATGTAATATGCTTTAAAGCCAGGAAGTGAGAGTCCTCCAACTTCATTCTTTTTTAATACATTTTGGTTATTTGGGGCTCCTTACCCTTCCAAATAAATTTGATATTTGGCTTTTTCATTTCTGCAAAAGAACCTTTTGGAATTTTTATTGGGATTGCATAGAATCTCTAAAACAGTTTGGGTAGGATTGAAATCTCAACAATATTTAATTTTCTAGTCCATGAACATGGACTGTCTTTTCATTTATTTAATACTTCTTCGGTTTCTTTTATCAATGTTTTGTAGTTTTCTGAATAGAGATCCTTTATGTCCTTGGCTAGGTTTATTCTTAAATATTTGCTTCTGTCAGTCACCATTATAAATGGATTTTTTTTTTCTGATATTCTCCTCAGATTGCTCATCAATAGTGTATTAAGACACTACTGATTTTTGCATATTAATCTTGTATGCCTCCACTTCAGTCATTCTCAAGGTAATGATTTCTTCTCCCTGGGGTTTCATGAGGACCCACTCTTTCTACAGACTGGCCCAATGGCCATTTTCTTGGTTCCACCATCATCAAGTACCTGGGTGGTGATGAAGCTCCAGACCTTACCCTCCATGTACCTTGTGGCGATGGCCAAACGTTCCTGGACCTCCAGGGCAAAATCTTAACTTCCCTAGTACAGTGAAGTGAAGACAACATCCTCCCTAACTTTGGCATTCAGGCCCAACCCTTTCAGAACAACAAGTTGGTGGCATGGCCTTCCCTAATCCATGAGGTAGAGGTTCACCCCTCTCAGACCTATGGGATGTCAATCTTAATCTCCCTAGTCCTTGGGGAATGTGCTCCACTCTCTGTACCCTGGGATGGCAAGACATCCCTGAATAGCAGGAGGAACATCCACCTTCTTCAACTGCCCTGAAAACCCACTCTCTCTGTATACATGAATGGGGTACCTATCTTGGCCCGAGGCAATATCTTAATTCCAGATCTCAGCTTCCATAGTTTTCCTCTTAAAGCTTTTTCCCCTTCAACCTCTCCCTTCCATATCTCTTTTATTCCATGCTGAGAGAGATTTTGTTCATACAGCTATCACAGGAGGTTTGTTGGTTTAGTGTGCAGGAGGCAGGGGTCCAAGCCATAAGACAGGAAGACTTTCCACAAGTCTTTCCTAGATAACTGTGTTTTCAATCCTGATTTAGAAGTTCCAAGTTTAGTTAAGTCCTCAAAAGGGGCACTATTGTCTGGGGGTTTGATTTCCAGAGGACTGGAATTTCCAGAATCAGTTTCTTTGTGCCTAACAATTCAGTTCTCAGCTTATCTCTCTCATATAGCATTTTACTATAAGCTGCAAGAAGAAGTCAAGCCACATTCTCTGAGTTTACTTTGGAGAGTTCTTCAACTAAATTCCCAGGTCCACCATTTTTGTATTCTGCTTTCCATAAAACATCAGGGGTCAATCTTGCTAAGAATCCAATCCAATCTAATATGCCCAGAAGAAAAGACCAGGTCACAAACAGAATTCCATATCTATTTTTGGAATTCATAAATAATATCAAACTGCTACAATACATAATCACATAGACTATAGTTACTTCATCTCTAGACGAATTTCACCTTTAAAAAACACATTTCCTTACTTAATGCTACATTCTACAACTTACTATATTCATTCAAGTCTTGTCTTACATTTTCCCACCCTGACTTTATGAAAACCAGCCATTTTATTTTAGGACAAAACACATTCCTTTAAACGAATTTATCAAATTTTAGTTAGCATTGACTGTGCAGTCAGTTCTCCTTCTTTCTATATCTATTTAAGTCTCATTTCTCTCATTCTGTTCTGTGAAGATTTAAAAAAAATATTCATTTCAGTTTAGGCAAAAATAATTTTTAAAAGAGGTTTGCAATAATTCCATTACTCCAAATTTAAAAATTTTCATGATCTTAAATATTTAATACATATAATGCTAATTTATTTAGTTGGCATTCTATAAACCTAGGGACAGTACAACCAAGCTAAATAAAATTGGAACAATTATAGTTTATGCAAGAATTGTTCTTTTTTCTTACTTCTTCCACAAGAGGCTAAAACCTATTTTTCTTTTAATAAAATTCTTAAATTGTAAATTATCTTAAATAACTGCCAGGGACTGCCAGGGTCTGTAATATATTATAATTCTTTAATTTATTTTAATTATAATTAAGGAAAGATTATTTCATAGGTATCAATGACTTTTTTGTTATTTACAGAAATTCCACAATTGGATTATTAATTACCCTCATTTTAAGTCTGTTAAAAGGTTTAAATTGGAGAATTACAGGACAAACTATGATTCAGACATAAATAGAGAGTTGGACACAAAAGCACAACTCACTAACATTACTTAGAATTTTCATTCTTTTACAAAATGTTTAACTATTAAAAAACATTATATTCAAAATTCTCTTTATAGGCTATTTCTGATTATACTAATCCACACTGAGGATACACATTTTGCACAAGAATTTCATTCTTTTTATTTATTGGCTTATACCAAATGGTTGCCAATGCTTTAAAATACAATCAACACCTTTTTCCTTTAATGAAATAAACATAAGCAAAGGTTAAGTTCAGTTTAGAATTAACATTACTATATAAAGCATGCACAAGGTTGAGGCTAGATCTGAGGTAACCATAGGCAAAGGTAAATAATAATTTTAACTCTTAGTTACAATTTCTAGTAAGGTTTTGCCTCAAAACAAATTAGGCACTTTCACTTATTAACTAAGCAACTAAACTATTTTATTAGTAACATTAATGTTGCTAAATTTCCTCACTTTTCCAGCATTTGAACTTTTTCCACCAGCCCCCACTAGCCCCAGGTCACACCATCAAGGTGGCAAGTGGTTTGCGGAGTTGCTGCCAAAATGTTTTCCTTATCTCAGTTAACTCTCTACCAGAATATTTTCTTGCAAGCATAGTTTCACTGACAGGTGTCCTGTTTAACACCCTTGCTTGTGCAGGATGTTGTATCTCTTAGCCTTCCTTTGCACAAGCTTCTGAACATAAGATTTAAAGATTCTTCTTTCATACTTGCTACATCTGAATCACTGTTTTCTTTCACCTCCCATTCCTCCTCCTTTATATGGCAGATATCTTTGTCTTTTTCTAGAAAATTTGCTGTAGCTAACTGTACCACCCACAGCAATAGCCAGCCCACTGCTGTGGCAGTGTGATTGCTATCTTTACTAAACTTTATCATCTTCTGTTCTTGCACCACATGCTCTACTCCTATTGGCCTTTTCGGGGCATCCCTGTACTCATACAGAGTTCTACAACAGAAAAGCAAGTGGGCAACCCCATATTTTCTCAGTGGTCACCTCTCATCCAAGAATGAAGCCACCCCTCCCCACATGGACATTATAGGCCAACCTGGGATATCCCCCGCTGATTTTCCTTTCCCTGAGCTCATGCTCACTAGTGCACATGGTCCTTCGGTCTCCTGGCTGCCTCACCAATTGTTCCAACCCAACTCCCGAAGGACATGAGTTGGTGTGGTGGCAAGAACAAAGAATGCACCTGGCACTTAATCATGCATAAGAATTATATGGAATAATGAATAGGAGAGACTCTCAAATGGCAACCGGTTGGAGAATGAAGATAGCACTCCACAAAGAGATGAGAAAATGAGGAGAGATGTAAGGGGTGTCTGAATAACAACATAACATGGGGTATGAGAACAGAGTTTCTGCTAGGGTAACATGAATCATGCATATTGAGTCTGGTGATATTTTCACTACTCGTAGGAAGGATGTATACCAAGGACATTTACAGCTTTGGGGAGATTATAGTTTATGATACCATGTGTACATTCTCTCCCATATACTCTGACTGCAAGTCCAATATCTTTCCATTAGAAACATTACTCTTAAATACCTTTTGTTTTATCTTATCTATTTTCATGAATTGTTACCTGTTACCTGTTTTACTTTGTTAAAAGCTGCTGGACACAAGATACCAGAAATGGGTTGGCTTTTAAAGGGAATTTTTTAGGTTTAAAGCTTACAGTTCTGAGACTGCGTAAATGTCCAAATCAAGGCATCATGAGAGATTTTGTCTCACCAAGGATCAGTTGCTAGCAATCCTGGTCTTCTGCCAAGTCAAGACACAATGGTGGCTCTCTGGTCTTGGTCTCTGCCTTCTACTCCAGACAGACTTGCTCTCCATTCTCGGCTATGGGAGATCAGACATTTATTTGCCTCTCCTCTGTCCTCTGGACCTCATAATATCAGCCTCTCAGGGGCCTCTTTCTGTGTTTCTGTGCTATTCTGATTCCAGGATCTGGTCTCTGGAATCTTTCCCTCAGACTCTTGGGGAATCTCTGTCTTTGCAGCTTTTCCTCTGTCTCTGCAAGGTTCTCCTAATTTTAAAGGACTCCAGGAAGAAGAACAAGACCTACCCTGGGTTTATGCCTCACTGAAGTAACCAAACCAAGCCCCCAACTGAATCTAATCCAAGGAAAGGGTCTCCCATACACAGGAATGGATTAACTTCTAGAACATGATTTTCTCTGGCATACACAAAAATCTTCAAACTGTCATATTATCCAAGATTACTATTTTGCTACAGAGTTTCCTCATGGCATTTTTCACTTCTGCATTTCTGAGGGTGTAAATTAGAGGGTTTAACATGGGTGCTATCATACAGCCACAGCTTTATCAATGGGGAAGGTGGTCATGGGCCGAAGGTATACAAATATACAGGGCACAAAGAATAAGATAACCACAGAAATATGTGAAGCGCAGGTAGAGAGAGCCTTCTGTTTTCCTTCAGAGCTGTGAGTTCTTAGGGACCAAAGAATGTGGACATAGGAGGTGATAAAAATTAAAAAACAGAGCACACACAGGAAGCCACTGTTGGCGGCAACAAAGAGGCCAAAGATGTGTGTGTCAGTGCAGGACAATTTCGGCAGAGGGTAAAGATCACAGAAGAAATGGTCATTGACATTGGGACCACAAAAGGGCAACCAAACAATGAAAAGAATTTGAATCAGACCATAAAAAAATCCCCCAGCCCAGGACACGACCATGAGGAGAACACACATTCACCTGTTCATTGTGATGATGTAGTAGAGGGGTCTGCGGATGGCCACATAGCAGTCATAGGCAATCACTGAGAGCAGGATGACCTCACATCCCCAAGTAAATGTTCCACGAAGACTTGTGTCACACATCCAATGAAGGAGATGGTTTTTTCTCATCAAGTAAGTCAAATATCATTTTGCAGGCTATGATTGAAAAGAAGGATTCATCATTGAAGGATAAAAATAACAGGAAAAAAAACATGGGGGAGCCCAGTGTTTGGCTGGTGGTGATGGTTCCCTGTCCTGGTGACAAAGTAGATGAGTGTAAACACAACAAAGAAGAGATTCTGCAAATCTGCGTTCTGTGTCAGTCTGAGCAGGATGAATTCTCTCACGTTGTTTATCACTCCATGACTCCAGTTTTGCATTTGGATAATTGATTTGTCTGCAAATAACAGAGGGATTGCAAACTTATTAAATAAATTTTGGTCGAGAAAATACTATATCTCCAGAAAAGAGTGATGAAAATCCAAGCAGACTAATGCTATATTTATTTATTTATTTATTTTTTCAAATTTATTTATTCATTTATCCCCTTGCTGCTTGTGCTCGCTGGGTCAGCTAACCACGCCGTGTGGGCGGGCTTGCCTTCACCAGGAGGCCCCGGGAACCGAACCCGGGGCCTCCCATATGGTAAACGGGAGCCCTACTGATTGAGCCACAGCCGCTTCCCCTAATGCTATATTTAAAGTTCGGGCACATTCTTATTTATATAGTGTTGAGCACATAGGCCTGTTTACACACACACACACAGACAAGCATGATTTTATGATGGTTTTCATGCCAGGCTTCTTTCCTGCAGTCATGCATGGCTGGTTCCTCTCCCAATCACTTTCATAGTACTTTTTTTTAATAGAAAAAAGGAATATAAAGAGTACCTGTGAGGAGGAGCAGAAGGTTGATTATATGTGTCTACCTCCCTGTGTAGTTTTCTAGTCATTCCCGCTGATGGTTTTCTAAGCTGCAGATTTTCTTGTCCTTGCTAGGTTTAACTTGTTTCAGGGTAAATATCAAACATCAGGTGAATGCTATTTGAAATTATGGGTCGTATAGTCCCATATTAGACTCAAGAGAACTGGGTGGATACATAAAGCTGCAGTAATAAACCCAGTGGCAGTTAGGTTTGTAAGCTCATGCTTCACTGATACAAAATTACAAAAGAATATTACTGAATCTTTATCAAATACCTCTGCAAGAATGATATCTTGACGAGGATAAAACAAACAGGCTGATGCAGTGCAATATTCCTCAAAATTATTTATAACTTTAAAATTTACTGTTTGGGAAAACACTGTCATAATAAATTTAAAGTGTCCATTTAAGGAAGGTTATGATACATTCTATGGGCCCGTTCAGAAAACAGATATTTTAATACAAGGACATAAATGAACCGTATTTATTGGTCAAAACTTTTTCTTTTGGATAAAAGACTATATATTTTGTTCTCACTGATAAGTAGCCTTGTGATGTTGTATATGAACCCTAGTTTCATTGTTCCCCAATTGTTTCATATATAATTTAGGATATATAACAAAAAGCATGGAGAAATAGATGAACATCATCATTACTTACATCAAAGTTGTATCCTAATGGTAAATTTTCCATTAATGTCCAAAATATTATCATAATTTCCAAAATGGAGAAAACCACATATCTTAAATCTTACGCTTGAAAGATTTCTTTGTTCTAATATTGAGAGCAAAATAAATGAGCTATAAGTGAATATAAATGAAATAAATTCTAATCTCAAGATAGTTGAAGAAAACTATATTAGGAAAACATTAGAATGCAGAAATCAGTATATCAAGCAATAGAAAAATATTAGACTTGATAAATAAATTCAAAAGCCTATTGGTTTTTAAAGATACTTTCAAAAGTGATGAACACAAATAAGTCCCATAAGAAGAAGGTAAGGTCAAATCCCCAAAAGACATTAATATAAAGAATATTTTTAAAATATTAGGTATATTTCAGTGTCAGTAATAAAAGTGTTTTCAACACTGGTAAGATTCATCAAAACAAAGACAGTTTAGCTGGTATATGTTAGTAGAATAAAAATTTATGATAAAACATAGGACTGTAACACAAAAAAATGACTTCTACTATAAACTGTGGAATATAGTTAATAGCACAATTATAATAATATCAATCTGTTGAAAAAAGGTACCAAACTAATACGAAGTTTTGATAATAAGAATTGGTTATATAGGAATTTTGTATTTTCTGCACGATTTTTCTTTAAACTTAATTTAAAAAGAGAAAAGAATTCCCCCAAACTAAAATAAGTCTTCTCTTGATTTAATTACCAAATAAAAGGAAAAAAGCAAAAAATAAACGCTTGTATTTAAAACTTAAAGCATCCATCCACTCAAAAACAGACAGATAAATATGTAACTTATCTCTGAATAGGAGAGGCATATTATGAAAAAATGCAATGTATAAAATGTAGCTTAAAACTGATTGATTCAAGTACAGAAAGTCAGTGAACAAACTCGAAACATATTTTTAATAAGACTGACAGAAAATGTTACTGAAGAAATAGCATTTGCAAATAAAGAAAATGACTGTGCATACTATTAAAAGGAAAATTCAAAACTAATTAAAAGGAAATTCTCATGAAAAAAGTTAGACATCTGAAATACCCTCTATTTTATAAGCAATTAAAAGTGCAATTTAAAATGTGAAATAATTTTACTGGCAAATTAAAGATGTACAAGAACTCTATTATCCAGTGCTGGCAAGTGTGTTTTGTTATTAAATATTCTGGAAATAAAGGTGACTTTGTGTAAAAAGATATTGAAATTAGTTGTAGTCCTGGTCCAGTACTCGTTACTCTTAAAAATCTAGTTGAAATAAAAATTTATTGGCAAAACTTATGCATGCAGATTGTATTTCACAATACATTTTTCATGATTGGAAATGTGAAGATAGCCAAAATATCTACACAAAGGGGAACAGATTTAAGAATTATATATAGTTATGAAGTTTCAGGTGGGCATTAAAGTGATTTGTATGAGGGAATATTGATGTGGAAAGGTGATTTCAATGTAAAAGTCACTGGTCATACCTAACCCTCTGAATACATTTAGACATTTAGCAGGCTCAATCTATGATAAGGCAGTCAAACCAGTTCATCCTGTTCTCTCTTTTGGCATTAGCATATGTGAACTTGGTGGGAGGGTAAGGGGAGATCCACTTAGGCAGGGTAAGCAGACTCTCTAAGGCAGTAGTTTGGAAGTGATCTTAGAGTCTGGAACATAAGGCACCAAATGTTAGTGTTGGGAGAATGGGTGTATGAACTAAGCAGAGCTTATAAAACAACTGCAGTAATATTTGTCTCAAAGATACAGTGAGAAGACTAAGCATGTGAAAAAAAAACTAGGGCAATGCAAAACTGCTATTTTACAGTTGATGCCTTGAAGATAGTAATCTGCAGGCAGATACAGGGGTCTAATATTAAAAATCTGAATATATCCAAGAGCAGGAGCTTTGAAGAATAGCAAACTAACCTCCTAAGGTTGTCTCTTCTACTTACTACGTGAATCAGACATCACCCTCTGATGTCTCAGTTTTCACATCTGTACAAAGGGGATGATAAGTACCTACCTCAAAGGACAGCCATGGGGTTATATTAGATAATGCATGAATTGTGCTTAGAATGTTGCCTGATGTGGAGTAAAACCTCATTGGCTGTTGTCATCTCCTGTACAGGAAATGTGAGCTCATGGTGCAACTGACCAGTTTTATGGCAATAATTGTGTCAATTCATATGTAGTTTGTTTTATTTTTTACTGTGCTTAATAGGATTCTGAGAGATGATGAAATTAGGAGAGAAGAAAGGTCAAGTTTTGGTGTATTCAATACTGATTCAAAGGCATTATATTTATAAAATCTTCTATGAGTGTTTAAACTCTCCACTTGTGACAGAGAAATTGAGATTCCTTGAATAGGTCATAGGAATTAAAAAGAAATGTAAAATCCTTGTGAATTAACAAATAATATGCACTGTCTCTATATCAGTCACTCTGCTAAGTTTAGTAAATCATATGATTCTCATAATCGCAAGGGCGAGAGACTAAGGAAATTAATGTAAATTTTGAACATCACTTAGATGAGATCTAAAGGCTAATGATTAGTAAAACTTAGTTTTAAATAAAGACTGATATGATTTCTAAGCCTGAGTTCTAATCAGTATCTTACTTTTGTCATTAGACACAGGTGTGGTGATTTTCTTATCAACTGGATGTGTTGCAAGAGAATTTCTGACTCAGACTAGCTCCTGGTTCTACCACCAGTGGCAAGCAGGGCTTACCCCTCAGACAGATCCCATATGGGGCACAGGAAATAAAAGATGGAGAAAATACAATATTTTTAGTTTCCTTTACTACCTCCTGACACATCTGGAAGACATGCCCAAGAAACATCCAGCAAGCTTTGATTCTGGGAATTTCTTGGTGCCTCCTTGGTGGAAGGGAAATCTAAGTTAAAGTTCAGATTTACGAACAGGGACATCCTCTACATTAATATAACATGGTAATAGTCTAAGTAAATTATAAACCTGTCAATTTTTTCGTGCTGCTATGACAAATACAACAAAATGGGTTGGCTTAAACAATAAATATTTATTGGAAATAAAAAATCAAGATGTCAGCAGTGTCATTTTCTTTCTTGGATTTGGCAACCATGTGACAGCCCTCTGTCACATGGTGATGGCCTTGGTAAATTCCTGTGGCTTTCTCTGACTCTGGCATAGGTTCCACATTTCCTCACTTAAGAAGGCTTACTGTCATGGGGATAACAGCCTGTTCTCATTCACTTTTTCCATACCTATATAGTTTCTTCAAAGATCCTATTCACAAAAGAATTCACAACCTGACTCACCTGAACAAATTCAAAGATATTCTTTACAACTGGGTTCTCACAGCTAAGTATATGGATGAAGAAAAAGAACATAAATATTGTTGGGCACACAATTCAATACCCAGCATCACCAAAGACATGAACCTGGATTTGTTTCCCAATTCTTCTACTTACTAATAATATGGTACTGTACATCATTTAACTTGTCTGAGCTTGTAAACCAGTCTTAGAAAAAATAAGGTAAATGGGAGGAATACCAAGGATAGCAATTGAAATCATCCAGTGGGTGCATAAATATACTTGGAAAATGTTTTTGAAAGTGAATTGAGGAAAAGGTCTTCAAGATGGACTTATCCACTACTACTTCACTGTTGGTTATCATTTATTGAATCCTGGCCCATCTGTGTGATCGTGGGCTACTCAATCAACTACTCTGTGCCTCAATTTCTTCTGAAAGATAAAAGGTTGAAAAAATAGGATTCTTAAAAGGATCGATTTAATCACTAAATGAGAGACAAAAGTTTGAGGGTGAATATTTTTTGTTATGCAAGAAAATTGATCATGTTTAAATGTCAGAAGGAAGAAACTAGTAGTGGTAAGAGAGGAAAGATGAAGATTTAGAAAGATAGAGAGAAATTAAACATATAGGATAGAATAGAAATGGTAATCAATAGAAGCATATTGGATGTGGCAGACACTGTTAATTGTTCACAGGTCTTCTTTCTATCAGAGCTCTATATTGTTCCAGTGTCAGATGATCATGCATTTTAGGGATAGAGGTGTGAATGTGGATTCAATGTGAATTAGTTGAAACCAATTATGATGTTGCTATTTTCCTTCCCCATGACTGATGTAAAGATCGGCTTGTGATGCAATTCTAGCCAATAAAACAAGAAAGAAAATCTTCTGGAAGTCTTCTGGAAGATGCTCCTGTATTCTTATAAAAAGCGTCATGAGAAAAATTTTTCTTTTCTTAACAACAGCATCTGAAAGTGATGCTGGAATTGTCACCAAGCTGTGACCATTGGACTTTTGAACTGGGAACCTTGTGTAACAACCTGTTTAAAATTTCACATCATTTGAAAGACAATGATTGTATCTTGTTGGATTTTATTTGAAAGTGCTTGTATTACTGAAAGATATTACATTATTTTCAGACCTGAAATACCAATACATTCAGGGTTATATCACAATATTTCCAGCATAAAATGACCAGAAGAGTCTCCTTATTCAATAGAAATTCAAGTTTAAGTGCATGTAATTGATGAACTCCAGCCATAGTCATACCAGTAACCTCTCTGTCTTTAAGCTCTATATTATATTCCCTATGGAGTTATCTAACACTCTAGCTGAATTAACCCTTCTCTATGATCAGTTATTGGAAAATGTCTAGAAAGAAAGATGGTTTAGATTGTAGCTCAGATTTCAGGGCCAACAAAATAAATCTGGAAAGCAGCAGCAAGGGTCTGCTATAATTATATATAGTCTTTTTCTTGATTCAGTACTCACGAAGTTTTTGCAGTCTTTTGTTCTAGAGCTCTGAGAAAGATGGCTCTGCCAGTAGTTGCTAGTTGTTCAGTATTCTTTGGAGAATGGAACCCTGGAGTATCTCACTCTATTTTGTAAGTCAAATGGAAGTCACTCTCTGATTATCTTTTTGAGGAACTTCCATATTATTTTCCATAGTGAGTGCACAAATTTCCATTCCCATCACAGGTATAAGGATTCTAATTTTCCCCATCCATGAAAACATTAGTTCTATTTTCATTTTTAAAATAAAATTTAGCCATTTTAGTGGATGAGAAGTTATTACTTTTGATTTGCATTTCACTGTGCGTAATGATGTTGAGCAACTTTTCATGTACTTGTTGACCATTTGTACATCTTCTTTGGATAATGTAGATTCAAATTTTTTGCCCATTTTTAATTGGGTAATTTGCCTTTTGGTGTTGATTTGTAAGAAATTTTTAATATATTCTGCATACAAGACCTTTGTCAAATGTATAATTTGCCAATATTTTTTCCCATTTCCTGAATTGTCTTTTCAATTTCTTGATAATATTTTTATTGCACAAAAGTATTAAATATTGATGAAGCCCAAGTATATAGCTTTCTTTCATTGCTTATGTTTGGTTTTCTTATTTGAGAACCCATTGCCTAACCCTAAGTGCTTCCATCTCCTCCTTGCATTGTTCAACAGTTTCACTATTTCTTCCCTGGTGGGTAAAATGGCATTACTGAACTCATAAAGGACCTTCTATCTGTATCCTGCTCTCCACCATCTCTGCCTATAATAGCTCAGAGTGGCTAGTGAAAAAGACAGATGGAGCATGGCAGCTGACTATAGACTATTGGCACTTGAATGAGAAGTAGCCCTTTGGCACCTGCAGTTTTAGATCTGAGCTATTTGCATATTGGTGCCACTGGGGAGTAGAGAGGGACTGGTCTTACAATAGGTAAAATTGGCTCTTTCAGCCGGCCTGCTTTAGGACTTTTAAAGCCTGAATCTCTATTGAGATAGGTTTCTTCCACCCAGAATCACAATGGCACGTCCTTGTAGGAGACAAAGGGAGCAACAGGAATTCATAGACTTGGGTTCTTGAGCCATGATGTTCGCAGATGTACTCCAGTCTGACTTCCCATTTCATAGGCAACCTATAACGTGCCATTTGGCTTTGGTGGAATTAGAAATAATTACTGAGATCTCTGAGGTACTTCTGAAGCCAGAAATCCTCATCATGTTCTGGGTCCTGGGTAATGAGACTGCTCACTCAAGCAGTGCCCCCAAAAAGAGTATCATCAAATGGAAGTGGTATGTTTAGGATCACGCTTGCATGGGCCCCCAGGGTGTTACATGCTTTTAAGAGAGGGTGGTGGAAGCCCTTTTGATAATTATCCAATTTGCATCATCAGATGAGGGTCATTCCCACTCTGCATTGGAATCTTGTGGTCCTCAAGTTAAGGATGGCCAACTAGATATTCAGTACTTATTCACTGATGAATCAGTCAAGCTGAAGCCACCCAGTGTCCCTTGGGCAGCAGATGCTCTTTTCCTTACCTCTCGCACCAGATAAATGACCCAATAGGCTGAAATGTGAATGGTTCTCTTAGCCCTGGAACACTTAGATCCAGTCATCCACTGTTACTGAATCATGGGGCATGGTCAGTGGTTTAGCAATCTGGTCACATTTGTGGAGGGAAGGTAATTGGAAGGTCAAAGTTTCCTCCAAGTGGTGAAGGAACTTTTGGAAACAATTTGCCATGTGGAAATGCACCATATATGTTACCCATGTTGATGCACTTGGAAAGGGCCTGAATAAGACAGACACCATTGGAATGATTTAGCCAATCTAGGAGGCATTGAGTTGCTTTTCACCCCCAATTAGGCTATTGATCCTCCTTGGAGAGAAGCAGAGGTGATTCCCACCTGGAGGATGAGGACAATGAACTTAACTTCTATGACACCCCTGAAATAGCTGAATTTCCCATGGCTGCTGCTTCTGCTGAGTGGATCTACCACTTGACATGGAAATTCCACCACCACCAAATTATGAGCCCAAGAATATAGAGTAGCTCTCTCTTTAAAAGAGGCCCAATATGCAATTTATCCATGTGAGAGATGTAAATTACAAGCCAGAGCCTAAAAAGGGCATTTAGTATCTCTTCCACACAATCCACACAGGCTTCTCTTGGAGTCTCTCAGACTCCAAATGTATGACCTAGGCTTTAGTCATAATAAACACATGTTTATGTTATGGTCATGCCTTGCTAGTTCATCATATGGATACTCAGGTCTTCTGGAAACTGAAATTTGTAATTCCTTGTCAGGGAAACCTATCCTTATCATGCTTCCTCATAAATGGAGGAGAAGTGTTTGGTTGAGTAACCCAGGCATTGCCATATGTTTTCACTTAAACACATCATGATGAGGATTGTCCCTGAAAGGGGAACCAAGGACACCTCATTTGGGATTCTCCTTTTCAGTCACTGTAAGGAAGTCATTCCACTTTTTACCCCATTACACGCTCAACATGGTTCCTAGGTTGATGGGACCTAAGTGTTGTCAGTTGAAGTGGTGGGATGATGTAAGAAGGATTAGAAGTGCTTAACACAGATGTAGTGATGATCCAGTGGACTGGACCAATGGGTTCTGACACACCCATTCTGGATGTTAGTGGGCAATGCTTACCCCTGGTTGAGCCACCAGTACCCTTGGGAACTGTCATGGGATACATTTGAAGATTTTTAACAAATCTCATCTATCAGGAAGGGGTAGAAATTGGCTGGAAGTTATGAAGAACTACTGAGATCAATGGAAAAAGGGTGAGGCAGATCAGACTGTATGGCCTTAGAAGGAAAAATTAAGTTACTGCAAATTGGCTGAGAAAGATGTCTCCCTTAGAAGGTATCACACAATGACAGTACCAGGACTAATTATTGCTTCCTTCACTTATTTTGTACAGATTTGGCTTGGTGGCAATTTGAAAAGAAAACACCTTTGTCCAACTGAACCAATCAATCATAGCAGCAGGGATTCTGACTGATTGCTAGATTAGTCAGTATACACCTGCAAAAACTCCCTGTATAATAAAACTGGCAATGGCTTAGTCATCTGTCTGTGAGCATCTCCAAGATGACCAGTGACTCCCTAGGGTGGGACTGTAGTCCTTCAGGATTTATCTTCCATTGTGGAAAAAAACCTCTGTTAGTTGGGTCACTCATTGCACAGTTCATTGGACAGTGATGGGAAAATGCAACCTCAGGATTCTTACTGTATCCTTGAAAATGCATAATCAATCTAAGACTTCTCATTGGACTACTTCTTTCTATTTATTATCCTGAAGAAAACATGATTTGCCTGAAAACATGATTTGCCTGGGAGAGGGTTTGCCTCTTGATTCTTGACTCACTCTTTTAGCAGATCATTACTACAATGGGTGGGATCAGCCACCTTGACTGACATTGCAGAATTCATAGCTTGGGTCCTTCAGGCTCATCAAAAATCATTCGAATTTCTAGCCAAAGTAGTACTTGATAATCACATTACATTAGACTTCCTTCTAGCCAAAAAAAAAAAAAAAAAAAAAAAAAATTGCCATTGCTAACACCTCTTGTCATACATGGGTTAATAATACATCAGCAGAGGTGGAACAGATAACTAAAATCCAGTGGCAAGCCTACTGACTACCAAGTGTACAAACATATTCAGTGGGTTTTTTCAGCTGGCTCCAGGTCGTAGGGATGATATAGAAGAAGTCATTGCTCCAGATAGGCCTGATCTGTCTGCTTAGAATAATGATGTGCACAGGTGAAGACCACCTAATGTGCTGCAGGCACAGGTGATCATAAATCCTTACTGTCAATATTGTTGAAAGCTATGGGCTCATAGGCTCTACCCATCTCTTCCTTGTTGTCTGAGGTGGAAGATAAGCTTATGGTATGGAAGCTAATGCAGAGAAGTAAGCTAGATGCCTTCCCCCTTCCTTTTCTATTATGTACAGAAATCTCAGTATGTTTCCAATCAACAGACTTATGTAAACATTATGTGTAAAGAAATGGCCTGACCAAATCTTAAAGCTGGTGTATTAGTCAGCCAAAGGGGTGCTAATGTAAAATACCAAAAATGGGTTGGTCTTTATAAAGGGTATTTATTTGGGGTAGAAGTCCACAGATACCAGGCCATAAAGCGTTAAGTTTCTTCTCTCACCACAGTCCATTGCCACGTGTTAGAGCAAGACAGCTGCCAGCGTTTGCCAGGGTTCAGGCTTCTGGGGTTCCTCTCTTCCCGGGGCTGCGTTTCTCTCTGGGCTTAGCTCCTGTTTCCTCCACAAGGTCAGCTGTAGACGATCAGGCAAACAGCTTGCTTCTCTTCTCCTGGGGCCTTCTTTCCAACATCAAAACTGCCTGTCAAAAGACTGCTTCAACTCTGTTCTTTGCCTTGCCTTTTATATTCGATTCCCCACCCACCAAGGGGTGGGGCTCAATGCCCTAATCATAACTTAATCATGCCCAGATTAACAGATCAGTTTACAAGCATGATTTGATTATATTTTTGGAATTCATAATTACATCAAAATGGCCAACTGTTACAGTGGAAACCAGAAGGAGCAGTCCAGTTGCTTGTAAAGGCAAGAACTCTGCACAAAGGTTAATTGGTACATGTGTTATTTTTTCCCTGATGGCAGAGCTACTTCCCCCTGGGGTGTAAAATCGACACACTGACCTGAGCAGTTGGTCTACCTGGAGAACTGACCATGATCGGATATCTTTGATTATTGAATTTTTCCAAACTGGTTTTAATGAGTTAATGATATACTAAAATAATATCCCTTTTATGATTATACATATGATTGCTATTTTCACATCTTGTGATTATTTTGAGATTTTTATTCCAAACAGATATTTTCCATTGTTAATATTTTTATATTTACATAGTCGGGTCATTTAATATTTTTTTTATAATTTGCTTAAAAACACTTTCCTGGCTTCACAATTACCCAAATATTCTTCCACATGTTTAGCATTTAATTTTTAAGCAATTATTTTGTTTTATATTTCATATTTAGATTTTTTGATTGATTTGGAAATTTATTTTAAGAGAAGCAATTAAATAGAGGAGAATTTGAATTGTTTATCTTGATGGTTGGGGATTTTTAATCGTTGTTTTTTATTATTATTAACTTTATACCGTTTCTGAAATCACAGCTTTAATGTATTTTAAATCACCACTTGTTTGATTTGATTTCTGTATTCTAGTTTGTTTCATTGATCTCTTTATTCATGTGCTACTGTTCATGTGATATAAATATTTGATCTATAATACCGTTTGGTATCTGATAATCCTAATATTCTTTCATTACTATTCTGTCTTAGTATTATGCCAGCTCCTAACTATATATATTACACATTTAATTAAAAATAAGCTAGTCTAGGATAAAACAAACATCACTTAGTGTTTTCAGTGAAATTGATTTAGGAAGAATAATTTAGGCAGAGTTTGTATTTTTAGAGAATTGAGAATTCTTATTCATGAACATGATAGGTCTTTTGATCATTAGTGAAGTCCTCTTTTATAGCCTTAGCAGTGTTTTAGAGTTTCTTCATATAGATTTAGTATTTTTATTTATTTATTGTTTTGGATTTTGTTGTTGCTCTTGCTTTTGTAAATGGCATCTGGCCTTCTATTATATTTTCCAAAGGTGTGTTGCTGGAAGGTAGGGAATCTATGAGCTTAAAAAATTTTTAAATAAGATAGCAATTACACTATAAAAAAATCATCTCTTTAATTGTACAGTTCTGTGAAGTTTTCAAATACATAATTTATATAACCATCACCACAATCCTAATACAGAATTATTCATCCCCTGAAAATATTCCTCAACCCTTTGTAATCAACCCCTCCCCCTACTTTCAGGTCCATGCAAACTTTATTTTTCTTTATCCCTATATTTTTGCTTTTTTAAAAATGTCATTTAAATTGAATTTATCAGTCCTTTAAGATTGGCTGCTTTCATATTTGAAACCTGTCTGTGTAGTTTTTATGAGTAGTTCATTTCTTTTGACTGCTGAGCAGTGTTCCAGTTTATGGATGTCTGAGAGTTTGCTAATCCTTTTTCCAGTTGAGAGAAATATAGGTTTTTTTCTGACTGAAATTTTGTGGGAGAAGTATCTTTTTAAAAAAAGAAAGCATGAAGTAAAGATGTTTTTCTGTGAAAAAAAACAAAAAACTTACAAGCAGAAGACTTGAAATACAAGATATAATTAAAGAAGTCCTTCATGTAGAAGTAAAGTAAATAATAGATGAAAATATGGGTCTACACAAAGCAATGAAAATGAAAAAAAGAATAGCTACACATGTAAATATAAAAGCTATTGCTACCATAACTTGTATCTATTAATAACATTTTCACTTCTAAAAGTAAATAAACAACATCTATAATCTGGCAGACTGTGACAATTTAGTGATAATCAGGAGGATTGAGGACACAGGTTTTCCAGCTCTTCTCAAATGCTGAATAAGGGATTTAAAAGAGATGGATATAATAATTTTTTTAAATGAGTGTATAGGAATCAGTATAGCATATATATTTGGAGGTATAGAACAAGCTTGTTTTATTCTATAAAAAAGGAGAATCTTGCAGACTTAGAGTTAGTGACTATGACTATATAGAGAAGTCATTAAGAAAATCTCTCTCAGCCCTGCTTCCCGGCAAAAGACAGCTAGAGGATGAAGAAGAGGAGCTCTTTAGGGAGGAGGGCTCCACTTCCATTTCCTCTCTCTCATCATCTGATGTGGTGTTGGATGCAACTTTTCTAGGAATTAAATTGGTTGGTGAAATTTAATTTACACTTTGCGATTAGGCTTTTTTCTCCTAATTCCAAAATCTTCTGTATGTCTACCAGGATACATAAATATTTTTGTATATATTATCATAGGAGCTAGAGCTAATATTTGGATTTGAGCCTTAGGTAATAGGAAGTTGTGGCTAAGGTACTACTACAAAACTAGCTAGTACAAAAGAGAGAGCTTAGAATATATGAGTAATCAAGGCAGAAAATCTGCACATTCAAATGTGAGTAGAAAATTGTAGACCAATTGCACACAACTTGAGAAGTAGTAACTTACAGTGCAATCCAAAGAGAAAGAATCCAAATAAAAGAAGCAGATCCAGATTAAGACCATCTTAGATGTCCTGCAGATCTAACTGATGTCCCTTCTATCTTTTAAGGAACTGTATTAATCCAAATTACTCCACAGTCATGCCTGATCTTCATGACTACACATATTTCATGTATATTAAATCACTAGCATTAGTAAAAATTCAGTCCAAATGTGAGATCACTTTTTCTCAGTGTCCAATCCATTTACTAATCACCAAATATCTATATGCTCCAAACATATATTCAGCCCCCTTGTGATCCTTGTTTTAAAGTGGCAGAGAAGTTGGCAAAATTGATTTCTGATGTTAGATGGACTTCAAAGACAAAACTTTGGAAGCTAAGGTCTGTACTTAAGCCATGTTCTTGGGCCAAGAGAGAGACTCCAACCATGTGTGCTGAAAGGGTGAGTTTGCCCCTGCATTTGAAGAGGGTGGGCCATGTGCCCCTTTGTTCAGGGAGAGTGCTGTAGCCCCAGTCTTTAGAGAGGGTGGAGCACATTCCCTGGGTGTAGGGGAGAGTTGGGTTGTCACCCTACTGTTCTGAGGGGGTTGGGCCTGTTATCCAGAGATTGGAAAGAATGTGGCCATCACCCCAGTGTTCTCAGAGAGTGAGGCCTAGAGTTCTGTGGCCACCCAGATACTTCATGATGGTGAAGCTGAAAACATGGCCACTTGGGCAGGCCCTTGGTTGGGTGGGACTCCCACACCATTAGACCCTGAGAAGAAAAATCATTCTATAGATGATTTTCAGACTTTAAATCTAATAGAGTATGCCCTCCAGGTTTTCAGATCTGTTTGGGACTCTTGACCCCTGTTTTCCTTCTAATTTCTCCCTATGTTAATGAGAACATTTATTCTATAACTGTCTCTCCTTTGTATATTGGAGAAGATAACTTGTTTGTAAATTTCACAGGTCAACAACAGCTGGAGGGCAATTCTGCCCCAAGAAAAACTGCATGCCTATAATTGATTTTGATGAGATTTTGTACTTAGTACTGTTACTGAAAAGATTTAAAAATATTGTGATGAAATGATTGTATTTTGCATATAGAAAGAACATGTATTTTGGGGGTCCGGGGGTGGCATGTTCTTGTTTTGAGTCTTTTGTGGACCCCAGAAAATTATGTTCTTAAAGTTAATCCATTCCTGGGAGTGTGGACTCATTGTAAGTACGCTCTTTGGGCAATGTCTCGTTGATCAATAATCTGTACATGTACAGAAGTTTCTAATTAGAAGGGACTTTAGTGATCTTTGAATTAAATATTGATGTTTTATTATAAGTGAATCATTCAATATTCCACATAACAAGGGAGTTAATATACTCATACCAACACATTTTGACTGTGAGGCCATTATATTTTGAATTAAAAACTTTTAATCTTAAAATATGATCAGATTTATTTCATCTTGTCTATTAACATGATTTGTTACCCAAGGTCATTGTTTGGCTGCAGAGCTTCCTCATGGCACTTTTCAACTCTGCATTTCTGAGTGTGTAGGTTAAAGGGTTTAACATGGGTATTATCACAATATAAAACACGGCCACTTCTTTATCAATGGGAAGGGTGGTCATGGGCTTAGGTATTCAAATGTACATGGAACAAAAAAGTAAGACAACAACAGTAAAATGTGAGGCATAGGTGGAGAGAGCTTTCCGTCATCCCTTAGAGCTTTGAGTTCTGAGGGAACAAGGATGAGGACATAGAAGGTGATGAGAATAGAAAAACTGAACATACACAGGAACCCACTGTTGCCAGCAACATAGAGTCCATAGATGTGAGTGTTAGGGCTGGTGAGTTTCAGAAGAGGGTAAAGATCACATGTGAAATGGTCACTGACATTGGGGCCACAGAAGGGCAACCGCACGATGAAAAAGACTTGAATAAGACCATGAAGAAATCCCCCAGCCCAGGCCACAACCACCGGGAGGACACACACCAGCTGGTTCATTGTGACCATGTAGTGCAGGGATCTGCAGATGGCCACGTAGCGGTCATAGGCCATCACCGTGAGCACGACGATCTCAGCTCCCCCAAGAAAATGCATTGCAAAGACTTGAGTCATGCACCCAATGAAGGAGATGGGTTTTTTTTTTTTTTCAGCAAATAAGTCAAATATCATTTTGGGGGCTGTGATAGAAGAGAAAGTGCCATCTACAAAGGACAAGAAAGAAAGAAAAAAATACATAGGAAAGCTCAGGGCTGGGCTGGTGGCAATTATTACAACAATGAACAGGTTGCCTGCCATGGTTATAGAATAGAAGTTTATAAATGTTACAAATAAGTTCCTGCACATCTGGGTTCTGCGTCAGGCCGAGCAGGATGAATTCTGTCACGTTATTCTTTTGCTTCATGACCCAGGTTTGCATATGGATAATAGATTTATCTGTAAATAACACAGGGATTGAAATGTTGGTAGATAAATTTTGATCAAGAAAATAATATACCTCTAAGGTAATTGATTTCTTTTAAGATTGATAGTAAACTAAACAGAGAAACTCTAGACTTAAACTATAGCTATATGTTTAATCATATACAGTGTTGAATATATAGCTCTCTTCTAAACACACACACACAAGCACTGTTTATGACTCCTTTCGTGCAAAGCATATTTCCTACAATCATATATGGCTGGAAACTCTCCCAATTACTGCCTCAGGATTTTCTTATATAGAAGAGGAATAAAAAGAGCATATTTAAGGACAAGCAGAAGTTTGAATTCTTGAGCATTTCTTCCTGTGTTTCTTTTCAAGTTAGTCAGGCTGATGGGGCTAATGCAGAATTTCTTAGCCTTTTTAGATTTAACTTATTTCAGGATGACTATCAACCATCAAGTGAGTTCTATTTAAAATTAGAGACCATGAAACCACATTTCAAACTAAACTAAATTAGGTGACATGTGAGACTATAAAATGATACACAGAAGCAGTTAGTTACGTGAGCTCATGTTTCAGAAAAAAAGAATTGCAGAGGAATGTCATAGAATCCTTCTCAAACATCTCTGCAAGAATGATATCCTGAAGAGGATAAAACAGACATTTTGAAGCAGTACAATATACCCGACGTTTATTTTTAACTTTAGAATATACTATTTGGGGAACTTCTATCATAATAAATTTCAGGGGTCTTTTGCAATTCACTCCATTTAAGGAAGATTATGAAACATTCTCTGGAACTGTTCAGAAAACAGATATTTTAATATGAGGATATAAACTCACCACAATTTAGTTGGTCAGATAGGTTCTTCAGGATAGACAGAACATGTTTATATTTTGATTTCACTGATAAGTGGCCATGGGATGTTTTGTATTTGCCATAGTCTTATTAAGCCCAAACTTTTTAATATATAATGTAGGAAAAATAACACAGGGCATAAAGAATTTAAGAACATAATATCTTATATCAAAGTTTGTATCCTAAAGGCAAAAATACGGTTGCCCACCCATCTCCAAATGATTATATAATGTTCCAAAATAAGAAAAGCCCATACCCTAAATCTTATGCTTGAAATAATTTCTTTTATAATACCATGAGCTAATTAAATGGACTATGAGTATATATAAGCAAATACTTTCCAAAATATGTTTGAAAATAAAACCAACTATATTTGGAAAACATTGCAGGTAGAAATCAGGCAAGATAAAAGTATTAGACTTGATAAATAAACTCAAAAGTCTATTGGTATTTAAAGATACTCTTAAAATTGATGAATACAAATAAGCTCAATAAGAAGGAAACAGGGTCAAATTTCAAAAGTTCATTAATATAAAAATATTTTAAAGTGGGTAATATTTTAGAGTAGGTAATAAAAGGTTGTTCAGCCACTGATAGGTAATTATCAAAATAAAGTTTAGTCTGATATATGTTAGTATAATAAAAATTAATAAGAAACCATAGCACCGTATCACCAATGCAGTGAATCCTAATATAAAACATTGACTTTACTTACTATGACAATTATAACAGTAATATTTAATCACTTGTAACAAATGTGTCACAGTAATGCAAGGTGTTAATAATATGAGGGAGTCATACTGGAACTTTGTATTTTCTGCATGCTTTTTCTATAAATCTTCAACTTCTCTAAGTGTGAAAAAAAGAAAAGAAAAAACCCCAAACCAAAGTATACCTCTTCTTGATATCATCACCAAATAAAAGGAGAAAAATAAAAAGGAAATGTATGTATTAAAAACAAAGCATCATGATAAGTATATATAGAATACCAACACCAATGCAGGATGTCGTTAATGTGGGAAAATGTGGGAGGGGTAGGGAGCAGTGCAAATGGGAATCCCCTATATTTTTTATGTAACATTTATGTAATCTAAGTATCTTTTTAAAAAAACAAAAAATATATTTGATAAAAATTATCAAACTGCTCAAAAACAGAAAACTAAGAGATAAATACATAACTGACCTCTGGGTCAGAGAGATATGTTATGCAAATACGCAGTGGTGTAAAACATAGAACAAAAAAATTTTTTTTTGTTTTTTCCCATTTTTTGAATGCCCCAAGTCTTTAATTATATTTTATTTTTAGTTTTTTTTTTCTGAGTTTCCAAGTATTTTATCTCTTGCATTTAAGCTTATCATTATTATTTCATTTTCCAATTAATTATATTTGGTTATTATATAGGCTTCATCTTCAAGGAAGGTTTGGATCACAAAAGGGTTACAGAGGGGGCAGGAGAGGATCATTGGTGGTGGGGGGGTTGTGGGATGGGGGTTTCATGGGAAGAAGTTCATCTGAATATACATGAAAGATATATAAAATTGTCCAAATGTCAAGGGGTGGGGCATGGTCACAGTGGGTGGACAATCACTCAATAAATGAGGGAATACTGAATTCCCAGCCTGGAGAGCTCTGCCACATTCTCCAAGGGAGCAGCAACAGTCCCCCAAGTGCAGGGGCAGTGTCTGGCAAAGAAGGATGGTCCACTAATGGGTTCTTATTATCGATGACTAGCCTTATGAGTCGTTGCTCTTGTAATTGAAACTTAGCCTACTGTTACAGAGTGCCTAAGGGATGCCACTTGAGAGCCTCCTTGTTGCGCAAATGTGGCCTCTCCCTAAGCCAAACTCATCATATGAATGTACTACCTTCCCCCCAGCGTGGGACATGTCTCCCAGGGATAAGCCTCCCTGGCAACAAGGGATTAACACCAAGTCCCAAATGGCAATATGAGTATGAAAAGACCTTGAATAAAGGGGGGGAAAGGTAAAGACAAATTAGTTGCTGTGGCTAAGAGACTTCAAAGAGATTCGGGAGGTCATCCCAGAGGTAATGCTTATGCACACCTCAGTAAGATCTCATAGAACATCAAAGTGGATATCACCACACACAGAGGGTCTCCTGAGGGCTCTGGAGACACCCAGGTCCTATATAAGGGGGGATAGCCCCAGAGATTGATGGTAAGCCCACTTACCAGTGGGCTATACTTTGGAATCTGTGCTCCTGATAGTGACAGAGTTGGACTCAAATAAGTCCTCCCTGCACATGATCCATCAGTCCCTTCTATTCAAACCTATATGTGATGCTGGAGTTTCTAGGTGTACTTCCAGAAACTGGAGCTTTTGGCCTGCCCATGTGTCAGCTGGGCCTGGAATCTTGGTGGAGCTGCAACTCCTACTCTACGGCTCAATGGACTCACCCAAGTCACCTGGTGAGGAGATGATGATGGACAACGGCCTTCCCAGTGAATGGAGAGAGTCTGCAGCTGCAGGCAGGATAATCCCATCCATTGTACCCATGGGATATAAGCCCCTTCTCCCTTGGAGGTGGCGTGGACATCAACATCCCAAACTCCTCAGGATTGGGGGAAGAGCTATGGACTAGAGTGGATTCACTGGTATTCTGTTGTAGACAAATTGTGATTCAAGTAATGGAAGAAATTACAACAGTGAGGTGGAGCCAGTGGCCACTGGACACTTTTGGAGCAGGGATGGGAAAAGCAGTTGTAATATAGGGGCATTTTCAGGACTTGGGAATTATCCTGAGTGACATTACAATGACAGATATAGGCCATTTTACATCAGCATATAAGATGCTGAACTGTGGGAGAGAGTGTGGTCTACAATGTGAACTATGGTCCTTGCTTAGTGGCAAAGCCCCAGGATGTGTATATCCATTGCAGGTGATGTGTCACACTATGAAAGATTTTTGGGGGGGGATGTTATGGGAGGTGTGGGAGGTGGGGAACATGGGAATCCTTGTAATTTTTATGTAACATTTATGTAATCTAAGCATCTTTTAAAATATATATAAAAATATATATTTTAAAAAAACTGATAGCTTCAACTACATAAAGACAGAGTTCGAACTGTAAATATGTTTGTAACCGTTGACATACAATTATTACTATAGAAATAGCATTTGCAAATAAAAAATGTCTATGCACACTATTATAAAGAAAAGGCAAAAATAATGAAAAGGTAATGTTCATGAAAAAAGTTTGAAATCTGAAATAGCCTCTATTTTATAAGCACTCAAAGAAATGCAGTTTAAAATGTGAACTATTTTTTACCTTCTAATTACAAAGATGTACAAGAGCTCTATTATCCAATTTTGGTGATTGTGTGTTCATATGAAATATTCTGGATATAAACATGACTTTATATAAAAAGGACATCAAAATTAGTTATGTTTCTCCTTGATCCTGTACTTCTCACTCTTAGGAATCTAGTCTATATAAGAAATATTGGTAAAACTATGCATACATGTTGTATTTCACAATTCATATTTCATATTATTGATTATGTAAAGACAACCAACCAGAATGTCTACACAAAGGTGAACAGTTAAGTGAATTATGATGAATAGTTATGAAATATCATGTTGACAAAAAAGATATTTATAAGAAATATTATTGATGTGGAAATGTGATTTCAGTATAATAATGAGTAGAAAATGCAAATATAAAACAGCACTTACTTTAAAATTGTCTAAAATGACTTATAAAATAGGAATGACCCTAAAAAAGACATTAAGTCTAATAGTGCTTATTTGGATTATAGAATATGGGCAATTTTTTTGTCTTTTTAAAAATGAGTTTTGTAATTCTAGGTTTTTATAAAGAGAATACACTGCCTTTATTATTGGTAAAATAATAAAATTTTTACTTTTTTTTCTATGATCTGGCTCCATAATATCTCAAGTAAATGCTTTTATGGGTATATTGTATATGCTGCTCATTTTCCATAAAGATCTGTGATAATAGAATACATATTTTAATCTACTTACCTGTAAACTGAAGACTCTGGCATCACCTTGAGAGAAAAAGACCATTAATATGTCACTTGTTGTACCTAACTCTCTGAATACATTTAGATAAGTAACAAGCACAGTGTATATATAACAAGGCATCTTATCTGTAGAGAACATTTTGCATGGAGCTTGCAATCACTAACCCATCATTAACTGCTGCTTCGCAAATTGATCCATTTTAACTTAAGTATAGTAATTCTTGCCCTCAATTACTCAGAAATGATTGCGTAGAGAAACACCCTAGGTAAATCTGTTTTTTGGAGGACATCTTTCCAGAAGTGTCCTTCTTGTATATTTTCTTTTTTGCTCTTTAGCGACTATATGAAGTGTGCTATAGAAGTCACTTGAGATTAGTTCATACCAGATTTAAAACACTAAATATACAAAAATATGTTGAAGCAGAAAAATATGGATTGCCAATATCATGAACTCAGCAGCAAATGCACTTGTCCTGGAGCAGCAGGTTCTTGATTTCAGTTCTTTTAAGACTTCTGAGAAAGTCTGTGTTCATCCTAGTGTTAATCCTTTGGTCCTTGGGAAACAGGATCCACAATGCTTCAAAACACAAACCAACAACATCTGTTATTTGTGGCTGGTTATGCTTATGTGTTTTTCCAGTCTCAGGTATCCCCAGAGACTGTCCTTACTAAAATTCTGAAGTGTGATTTCGAGGAAATATTAATATAATATTATTTAAAGATTCTCTGAACTTTCATTCCCAAAGGATTAGAATTAGCAACTTCAGGCAAGATGGCAGCCAAACCAATTCATCCTGTTCTCTCTTGAGGTGTTGTAGAAGAATGCTGAAATTAAGAGAGAAGAAAGGCCAAGTTCTATTGCATTTAATACTGGTTTCAGATTCACAATAATTCATAATATTCTATGAGCGTGTAATCTCTCTGCTAAAATATCTGACAGTGAGGTTGAGGTTCCCTGATAATGTATAGGAGCTAAAGAAATGTAACTACCATGTGAATCAACAGGCATCAAAATCTTTCAAATAATCAGTTGCTCATTATATGAGAATTATATTTTCATATACTCCTAAGAGGAAAATGTTAATATTTCCATATTTAATTCAAGGAAATTTATGCTAACTTTGAACATCACTTGAGCAAGATCTAAATGGTTATTAAATTTGGTTTTAAAACCATAGTGAGCTGATTTCTAAGCCTGAGATCTAGTGAATATATTATTGTACCTCATCAGATACCGATGCTAAGATGTGTTTTATACACTGCATTTGATGGGAGAGAAATCCTGAACTCAGACTAGCTCTTGTTTCTACCACCAGTAGTGAGCAGAACTTATTCCTCAGACAGAACCCAGGTGTGGAGCTACTCAAGAGAAGAGGAATGGGGGAAATAGAACATCTTGTAATTCCATTTCCTATGTTGTGCCAAATCTGGAGGATTTGCCTAGGCACCATCCAGACAGCTTTGATTCTGGGAATTTCTTAGAGCCTACATGGTGGAAGGAAACTGAAAGCAGAAGTTCAGATTTAGAAAGAGTGACACCAATACCAAATGGTAACATTCTAGAGAAATTATACACATATCTAAATGTGCCAGTGTTGCTATGACAATACCCACAATGAGTTGGCTTAAATAAAATGTATTTACTGGAAGTCGATAATCACGATATCAACAAGGTCATACTCTCAGAGTTGGTAGCATTAGGGTAATAGCAGCCCTCTGTCACATGGCCATGCTTTTGGTAACCTCCTATGCTTTTCTCTGACTCTGGCATCTCTGATGGTTTCCAAAATTCCTCACTTAATAAGTCCTCTAGTCATGGGGATTAAGGCCTGCTCTTATTGAATTTTGCCACGCCTAATAGAACCTCCAAAGATCTTGTTCACAATTGAGACCACAACCTGATTCACATTAATATATTCAAAGATATTGTTTACAAATGGGTTCACTCAGCCAAGAATGGAGATTAAGGTTAAGAATGTGTCTTTTCTGAAGCACATGATTCAATCTTCAACACCAACAACAACTTGAATCTGGATATGACTCCCAATTCTTCTGCTTGCTAATAATATGACTCTATTTATCTGAGCCTGTATATAAGCCTTAGATAATATTAATTGGAAGGAATACCAAAAGATAACAATTGAAATCATCCATTCAGTGTATTTAGGCATATACAATATTTGGAAAATATTTTGTGAATTAAATTGAGAAAAAAGTTTTGAAAGTGAATGTATCTACTACTACCTCACTATTGATTATCATTTATTGAATCTTGACCAATCTGTGTGATCTTGAACCACTGCCTCAGTGTTCTCTTCTGCAAAATAAAAGTTTGCAAAATGTAGTTCTTAAAAGGTTCTAATTAATCACTAAAAGGGGGGCAAATAATTGAAAATGAATATGTTTTGGTTTGGGAGAAAATTGCTCATGCTTAAATGTCATGGTAGAAACTAGTAAAGGTGGAGAGAGGAGAAAGAGAGAGAGGGAGTGTAAAGATATAGGATAGAAAATGGGGTAATCAACAGAAGGATGTTCCGTGTGTCAGACACTGTTAATGGCCAACAGATTTTCTTTCTATCAGATTCTATTTTGTTCTAGTGTTAGGTAATCTTGCATTTGAGGGCAAGTTGAGCCAATTCCCAATCTAAAGGTGTAAATGTAGATTAAACATGAATTAGACTACACCAATTATGGTAATGCGATTTTCCATTCCAGTTATGATATAAAGATAGGCAAGTGATAAAATTCTAGATATATAACAAGAGAAGTAAACTTCTGGATGTCATCTGGAAGAAGCTGCTGTGTTCTTACAAAGAGAGTCATAAGAAAAATTTTCCTTTACTGAACATCAGACTGTGAAAAAGATGCTGGAATTGTCACTGAGCAGTAACCACTGGGCTTTTGAACTGGGAAGTTTTTGGACTGACACATCTAAAATTCATACTATTTGAAAGACAATTGATTGCTCCTTACTGGATTTTATTTGAAACACCTTTAGTACTGAAGGACATAACATTTATTTTCAGACCTGAAATACCCATACATCCTGGATTATATCATAATCATTCCAGCAGGGAATGAACAGAAGTGTTCCCTTACTCAGTAGAAATTCAAATTCACGTACATGTGATAAGAGAACCCACTTTATAAATAGGTGAATATTCTATATTTGATACCTATATGAGATCCCCTTGAGGAGTTATCTAACCCTGTATCTCAATCAACACCTCTGTATAATCTGTAATTGGAGGATGCTTAGAAAGAAGCATGGGTTACAGATGGCAACTCAGATTACAGGGAAAACAATCTGGAAAGTATCAGCAAGTGTACATGGGCTTTTATTTTATTTTTTAATAGGATTTTATTGTCGTATATCATTCATACATACACATACATATACAATAAATGCATAGTAACAGTTGTGAACTTACAACTCAAAATGTATATCATCATACATCATACCACCAACACCTTGCATTTTTGCGCATCATTTTTTAGAAACTATGAAAGAACATTGTCAAGATAGTACTTCTATTATAGCCCACATTTTATATTTGATGTAATTCCTCCCCCTCCAACCCATCCAATTATTAACACCCTTCATTAATATTATACATTTATTATAGTTCATGAGAGAATGTTCTCATATTTGCCCTGTTAACCATAGTCCATCTTCTATCATTGGATCCCCTGTTATACAGTCCTATGTTTTTGTTTTTGTGGTTTTTTTTTTTTTTCATATTCGTATTCTTCTTTTTTTTTTTTTTTAATTTTAAATATATTTGTTTATTTTTTAAAAGATACTTAAATTACATCAATGTTACCAATATAGGGATTCCCATATGCCCTGCTCCCCACACCTCCCATACTCTCCCATATAAACAACATCCTTCATTAGTTTGGCACATTCATTGCAATTGATAAACGCATCCTGGGGCATTGTCATGGACCATAGTTCACATTGTAGTTTACACTCTCTCCCACACAATCCATTAGGTTATGGGAAGATACATAATGACCTATCTCTGTCATTACAATGTCATTCAGGACGATTCCCATGTCCCAAAAAAGCTCCCATATTACACCTGTTTTTCCCTCTCCCTGCCCCCAGAGTCTAAAGTGACCACAGCCTCCACATCAGTGTTGTATTTTCTTCCATTGTTAGAATCACAATAAGTCTATAGTAGAATACCAGTAGGTCCACTCTAGTCTATAGTTCATTATCCAATGCTGAAGATTCTAGGGTGGTGATGTCCACTTAACCTCTAATTGAGAGGGGGTTTCGATCCCATACAGCCGATGGATGGTACTGTCTTGCTTGCAGTTTAGGCTCTCTTGTTTCCTTGGTATGTTGGTTTTCCATCCTCACCTCTTTGTTAGTTGTACTGAGTGAGTCTAGTGAACTGGAGAGTAGATGTTGAAGCTCCTCTGAGGCTCAGAGCCCAGCAGGCACATGGACAGCCCAAAGATTCAAGTCTCTTGGACGTACACGTACCAACTCCAGCACTAAGTATAGGTTCAAATAAAAGGGACATGTGTAGGGAAGCCTTAACTGAGCCTAACTGAGTCCAACTCTGTCACTCTCAGGAGCACAGACTCCAAAGTGGGGCCCCCTGGCAAGGCACCAAACTCCAGAGCTATCTGCCCTGACCATAGGTCCTGGGTGTCTCCAGAGCCCTCAGAAATCCCACTATTTGGGGTAGTAACCATGGTACATGAGCTTTAATTCATTTTTAAGGCCACTTTTTAAATTGCCTTTTTCTTGATTTTATGCTCACCCAATTACTGCATTTCTTTCTTCGTGAACTCTGACAAAGATAACTCAACCAGTTTTTGCTAGTTTTTCAATATTCTGCATGGATCAGAACCCTGAATCATTTATTCCATTTTCTTGGTTGACTACAAGTCTATCTTTAACTTTTTGAGGAAATTCCAAACCTTTTCTTCAGTGGTTTCAACATTTTACATTCCCATCAGCATGTACAAGGTTCTAATTTCCCTCATTTTACATTCCCATCAGCATGTACAAGGTTCTAATTTCCTCATATCCATGCCAATATTTGTTAATTTCTCAAAATTTTTAAATGTGGTAATTTTAGTGGGTGTGAAATGTTATCCTACTGTGCTTTTGACTTGCATTTCCCCATGACAAATGATGTAACATCTTTTCATGTGCTCATTTACCATTTGTACATCTTCTTTGGAGAAATGTCTTTCTAAATCCATTTCTAATTGGGTTATTTGTCTTTCATTGTTGAGGTGTTAAAGTATTTTAATATAGTCTGGATACAGGATTATTATCAGATATATAATCTGCAAATATATTCTCTTTTTGCATCTGTTATATTTTTAATTTCTTGATAATTTTCTTAATGCATAAAATTTTAAAATGATGATCAAGTCCAAAATACTTGGTTTTCTTTTGTAGCTTGTCTTTTTGTTGTCATACTTAAGAAATCATTGTCCAGCCCTCAATGTTCCCATCTCCTCTCTGAATTGTCCAGCAGTGCAAACACAGCACCTCCTGTGGGGAAAATGCTATTCCTGAAGTCAAAAAAAAAGATTCTATCTTTGGGAATTATCCACTCCAATATCTCTGCCTATTATAGTCCACTTTGGCCAGTTATAAAAGCAAGTGGAGTATGGCAACCTATTGGTGCTTGAACACAGAAGTGCTACCTTTAGGACTCACTGTCCCAGACACTGTGCAATTTGTATATTGGTGCCAGCATATTCCTTATCTCGGTCTCTTGTAAGCTCTATATCAAGTGACACACACAAAAAAAACAGGTACTTTCCCCTGGGGCATAGAGAAGGTGCAGGACCTACAAAATGTTAAATAGGTTGCTTCAGCCACCCTGTATCTCCTTTCAAGCTATAGATTTATGCCACCCAAGCAAATGCTGTCTGCATTTATGTAATCATGTCCAGGGGTAAGAAGCAATGAGTTAAAAGGGCATGGGTAAAATGATTAGAATTTTTTATTTGTTTTTTTTTTTTTTTTTTGATTGTGGATTAAGAATTGGATGGGGCAAACATGATTATAATTATCCACTCTCCTCCATTCTGCCTCAAAAACCACCAACAACCTTAAATGTATTATTAATTCAACTCTAAATTAAAATCTGGATGAAGAGAAGTTAAGCATGTGCATTCAAGTACCATCTTTCTCCAGAAGACTTTGCATGTCCTTTCTAGCAACTGTTCTTTGGTGGAATCCTTGGGGCAGTCACAGCATTGAGCTCCACTTGGCCTCTTCATGACCTTTTATTTTAATTTGTAAGATTGTTTCCCATGTAAAAGTCCCTGCATTCAATTAGAACAGCTGAGCTAAGCTGAGTAGTAGAAGGAAAGTTCAATGCTTCATCAAATTTACAGTGAATTATAATTGCCTGTGCATTAGGCTCTGCACAATTGTTCCCACTCAAACACTCATCTCTTTGTCCTCCCCTGGCACACTCACACAAGTGCATTGTTCTTCCCTCACAGTATCTCCATTCAAGACTTCTGGCTTTTGAACTTCTCTTCCTGCTTCAAGGAAATGTTTCTCTTCCTGATGTTTACAAGCTGGCACCCCCCCATCACTCATCTGCTTTTCAAATACCCCTCCTTAGGGAGGATTCCCTTCTCCAACTCTTTTAAAGCCATCCTCTATCTCTTTGTGTTACTCTCTAGACCATTATCCTGTTACATTTTCTCTACAGCATTTGTATAATGATGCATCCGATTTTTTGTTTATTGTCTCTTTTATCTAACTAGAATATAAACTCAATGAAAGTAGAGGTATGCCCCTTCTTAGGGAGGATTCCCTTCACCATCTCTTTTAAAGCCATCCTCTGCCTCTTGTGCTACACTCTATCTCACCCTGTTAGATTTTCTCTACAGCATTTTATTTTATGATTTATCTCATTTGTTTCTCTATTGCCCTTTTGTCCCAATTAGAACATAAACTCCATGAAAATATGGAGTGGACTTTTGTGTTCACAATTGCACCTGCAACCCATTAAACAAAGCTTGGCACAGAGCAAAGGCTGACTAAATGTTTACTGAACACATGTCCATCATCTCCACTTAACTTACTTAAGAGTAATTTCTTTTGTTAAAGAAATGCTTCTAAATTGATGGCATTCCAAATTTGGTGATGTGGACCAAGAATAACAATCTGAGCTTTAAGGAAAGAAAAGCATTTATTTAGGGTCTTAGAATTGCAACTTAGGGAGCATAAATTCAGGTAGCAACCTAAATTGTGCTGCAAGATGGGCCATCGGACAAAGGTTTTAAAAGGAAAAAGAGGAAGAAACAAAACAAAAGGAGAAGTTTGATCTGGTGATACATGGAAAATGACAATGAATATAACTTATGGACAATACTTAACAATAACATTTTAATATTTTTTGCAGCACTGGTAAAGAAGATATATCAATTGTAACAGACAACAGTAGGAGATAAAGAGGATATGGAAATTTTGCTTTTGGAGTAATGAAAACATTCTAAAATTGACTGAGGTGATGACAACATCGAATGGGTTGTAGAAAGCTTAGGACTATATAACACAGGGAATCCAGGGTTGGAAAGTAGGCTATGGTTAACAGAGAAAATATGAAAACATTCTCTCATGAACTATAACAAATATATAATACTAATACAGCATGTTAATAATTGCATTGGTTGGGAGAAAATATACCAAATGTAATATGTGGGCTATAGCTAGTAGTAATATGTTCTTTCATAGTTTGCAACAAATATTTCACAACAATGCAAGGTAGGGGGTGGGGCGATGTATGGGATGCATGATGATATGCATATTTGTTTTGTAAGTTCACAATTTTTACTATACACTTACTGTTTATATATGTTCATATATGAATTATATACTTCAATAAAATTTTATATAAAATAAGGAAAACTTTGCTAGAGCAGGGGATCTTACAAATAGGTTTCATTTTTTTCAAAAGGGAATAGTTTTGCTTCAATTTTGCTTATAATAGTCAGTTGCTTATAATTCAATAGCTGCTTCGATTTTGCTTATAATAGCCAGTTTTGTGGCTTTGGGTGTGGCTTAGACTGCTTTTTATGTCTCTTAGCCTAAGTTACACCATTTTTCTTTCACATTTCTCCCTTTTTAATAAGATCTTTCTTGGAAAGCATCACTGATAATTAGTTTTTTTTTATCCCATGGTGTCCTTGAGGCTCATTTCTGAGAATCGTGTCTCAATTAGAGGGGAAAGTTATAGATTTACGACATTTTTTGGCTAAGGGTAGACAGCATTGAGTAACAAGACAGTTAGAAGGTAGGAAGGTTCTTAGACATCACTAGATTTTGTGAAGTTATAGAGAGCTTAAAGGAAAAGCAAAAGTATTTCTTGCATATTTACAAAATAATTATTAAAACATCAGCAATATTTTAAACAATGTTCATAATCATTAATTGTTTTTGTAAATTCATTCAATTGTACGTAATTAATTCCTGTTCCACTCAATCTTGTGTTAGTAATTTCATGATTCTATTAGTTTACTGCTTGATTTTTGGAATTCCTGAGTCTAATGTCATTAGAAGCCAATATTCCAGGCAATTTTCCATAGTCCTTTCTACAGGTCTTTGAGACAGTACATTTTTATTGGAGACAAAGCATTCTGGCTTGTCACTAAGTGTAAGTGTTTTTAGGAAAACATCCAGAAAAAAAACAAAAACTGTGGATTACAAAAGACTTAAAACATAAAGAACAAGTAATGGCTATGGCTAACTTATTACTGTCTCCTAGAAGTGAAAGATGTAATGAGAGTTAATTATAAAATAATGCCATTGAGAAGGAAATTTAGTTGTTTCTATGGTATGTAAGATTTTTAAGAATAATTGAAACTATGTTTGATAAGATTATTTTGTTGTTTAATATGAGACTTATTAGTATTATGATATCTTATGGACAGTGAGGACATTGATACATCTTTAGGAATGTCATATAATTTCTGGAATATATAATATCTTACTTATATAAATTCAACTAACAGAATGTTAGAATTTGTTAATTTGATAATATTTTCTATAATATTTAAAACATAGCACATATATCTATTTTTAGCACATTTTAAAAACAAGATTAAAGCATAGTTTTTTGTGACTCTCCAGGGGCCCTCTGGAAAATTTGAAACCAGTTTGAAATAAAAAGCATATTATCTAGCATTTAAATTTAAAAGGTAAAATATTAAAAGTTGTCTGAATGTTGAACTCTTGGTTAAATAGGATAATAGGTCATTGTGTAACAATACTTGGTAGTCATTTTAAGTTAAAGTAATAAAAGTTTTTAAAGCAAATATAAGAGGTAACAAGTTAGTTAAAAACTATTTTTTTAAATTAAGCATACGATAAGGTTAACATAAAGTATAAGAAGTTATTTTGAGAAAATATAAACTCTCTGACTTTCACATGTGCTATTTAGAAAAGAAGCTTTAAATTTTTTATTAAGAACAGACTGATAATCCAAGAAACCTTTGGTACTTTAATAAAAGAAACCCAAATTTTAGTTTCACATCAGTATACTATTTTATATTAAAGCTCTGAAAAATTGTATAGATAGATCCATAATATCGTACCCAACTTTGACCACAAGAAATCTTCAGACCTTCTACAACTTTCTATATTTATTTAGGTTTTGTCCTATATTTCCCTTTCTTCATTCTGTAGTAACCAGCTGTGACAGTTTGAAGGTTTTGTGGATCTCAGTAAAGGTCAATTCCTTAGAGCTAATCCATTGCTCCCAGCCCCCTTTAGCAAACTAAAACCGGTCATTTCATTTTAGGAAAAAATTACTCTCTTTTTCCTTAATAAAAACATATCTTGTATACTTTACATACTTAAGTTACCAGAATGATTTTGGAAACTGTCTTCAAGATGAAATTTTTTTAAAAAAAAACAAAATTACTGTCAAAATAAAACCTGTTAAAATAATGCCTCAAATTGGCTAAATGCAAACATATGTGTGTATATATACAGATATATCTTTTTTGAACTTATTGATAATTCAGAGGTAGTTGTTTCCTTTGAAATTTAAAATATTAAATTAACATGTAAATAAAATATTTACAGCTTAAAACTTTCATCCATGAGTCAAAAAAGACTGAAATATATAAAGACAAAATACAAAGAAATAAAACAAATTAGTTTTTTTGTAAAGGGGCTGACTTTTTGTCTTTGCTCCACTTTATATTTTTTTAAATTTTAAATATTTAATAGATATAATACTAGCTTATTAGATCAGTAGACTTTTATATGTTCAAGGAGAACATTTATAAAGATGTATGCTTTTTATTCTTTAAGCATGGATAATTTCATTTCTAATGTCCCTGTTACTTGCAATAGTGACAGCCGTTGCCCTTTATTATTTTTCCCTCAGAGGTACATCTGTTTTTGTATTGATTGCTATTAAAAGTGGCAATTGGGAATTCTTTTACAATTTTTCCCCTATTCATATATGTTTTATTAGAGAAGTTGTAGGTTTGCAAAACAATCATGCAAAAAATAGGGGATTCGTATATTCCACCCTATTATTGACACCGTGCATTAGTGTGGAATATTTGTTACAATTGATGATAGCACATTTCTATAATTGTACTATAGTCACTATAGTCCAAGGTTTAATTTAGGGTTCACAGTGTGGTGTAATTCCATGAATTTTTTGAAAAATTTTTTATTCTATTACCATCTATACAAGCTAATATTTACCTTTATAACCACATGCAGATATATATTTCAGTGCTGTCAATTATGTTCACAGTGTTGTATTAACTTCACATCATCTATTACCAAAACATTACATTCAACCCAAACAGGAACCCTGTACAATTTAAGTCTTAACTTCCTACTCCCTATCAGCCCCTGTTCCCTGGTAACCTCTAGTCTAGATTCTGACTATGAGTTTGCTTATTCTAATTATTTCACACATTCAACCCAAACAGGAACCCTGTACAATTTAAGTCTTAACTTCTACTCCCTGTCAGCCGCTGTTCCCTGGTAACCTCTAGTCTAGATTCTGACTGAGTTTGCTTATTCTAATTATTTCATATCAGTGAGATCATGCAATATTTGTACTTTTATGTCGGGCTTATTTCACTCAACATGATGTTTTCAAGGTTCAATTTTGTCACATGTATCAGAACTTCATTCATTTTTACAGTCCTATTCACATTTCGATCCTAGTGGGTCAGTTTCTATACATCCACTCCATGTAATAATCCAAAACAGATAAACAGACCAGAAGATATATTCCCAATACATCAATATGACAATAATCACTACAAAGAGCTACTTATAAAGTGAAACAGGAGAGGGTTATGACCCAATGCCCATATGGGCAAAATCTATGATAAGGTGGAAAGTTGTAGTTGTGCAGTAGATGGTCATGTCAGCGGTGCAGTGATGTGATTGGGTACAGTGTTGCTGGTCTGTGAGGGGGGGGTAATTTCGGGGGGGGTTGGACTATCCATAGAACTGGGGGAAGGGTCAGGGAAGGAGGAGGTGAACTCTGGGAATTTGCAGGTCTGTGGTTAAAACTACAATGTTGGGAATGTTCTTTTAGCAAATATGGCAGGGGAGGGTTATTGGTGCTGGGTGTTGGATGTGGGTGTGTGTGTACAGGACAGAGTGCACCTGAGGAAGGTTTCTGTGGAATATCTAAGTGTTCATCTTGTCATAGTATATTATCTCAGTGGGTGGAGACCCATACAATACACAAGTAAATATTAAACTCCCATCTTAGGGAGTCATGCTATGTTCTCAAATAGAGGGGCAAGGGTCTCTCAAGAACATAGGCAGTGCTCAATAAATAAAAAATAGACCAATAGGTCAAGCCCTCAATATTATTGCAAGTAACTAGTAATGAATCTTATTACTATAATAATTCATAAAAATGAATCTTATTATTCAAAATTTGAAACTTAGTGGTTACCATAGGTCCCAAGGGGAGGGGAGGGAAGAATAGAATAGATGGAACATAGGTCATTTTTAGGGCATTAGAATTGTTCTGCATGATCTCACAATAATGGATACAGGCCATTTTAAATTTTGTTAAAATTTATAAAAGTGTATGATCCAAAATGTAAAACATAATGTAAACCATTGACCATGGTTAGTAGCAATGCTTCAATATTTTTTCATCAATTGTAACAAATGTACCATCTGCATGTAAAATGTTATTAATAGAGGAGCAGAGAAAAGGGGGAGGGTTTTGTGTATATGGGAATTCCCTATAATCTCTATGTGACTTTCTTGTAATCTAAAACTTCTTTGAAATAAAATGAAAAAAAAAAAAAGACACTTGGGGAATGTATGGAAGAAAATGCCATTGTACATACAAGAAAACTGATCTTACAATATTGAAAGACATAATGTCGACAAAAGCTTTTTTATTATTTAAATTTTTTTAATTTTTTGTATTTTATATGTCATCTTTAAAACTATCATTATTATTTCATTTTCTTATTACTTTTATTTGGTTATTTTCTTCGTTTCATCTTTGGAGAGGTATTGGATCACAGAAGGGTCCCAACTGTGGCAGGGGAGGAACACTGGTGTGGGGAGCTGTGAGGAGGGATGAATGGAAAGGGGTTCACCTGTGGCATGCCTATAAGGCAGATGAATATATTCAAGTCTTCATGGGGCATTCTCTAAGTGGGTGGAGATTCACACAATAACTGAAATAATATTGAATTCTCATCCTGGGGAGTTCCGCTACATTCTCTAATGGGACAGCAAGAATCCCTCAAGTGCAAGGGCAGTGCCTAGTGAAGGAAGACAGACCATTATTCCAGGCCCTTGATATCGATAATTTCACTTTGAACCTTTCTTGTGAAATTGAAACTTCACAAGAAATTATATGTATATAATTTTACATATATTTATATATATATACTGAAACTTCACAAGTATTCTATACTGCCTAAGAGTTATCACTTGAAAGCCTTCTTGCTGCTCAAATGTGGCCTCTTTCTAAGCCAAACTGAGCATATAAATGCACTACCTACCCCATGGCATGGGACATAATTCTTGGGAATGAGGCTCCCTGACACCGAGGAATTATTACCAAGCACCACCTAAAAATGCACCTGAAAAAAGACCTTGACCATAAGGGAAAAATGGTAAATACAAATGAGTTCTTATGGAGAAGAGATTTCAAAGTGAGTCAGGAGGTCATTCCAGAGGTTACACTTATGCACATCAGCAGAATCTCATTGACTGCCACAGTAAATATTGCCTCAAATAGAGGGGCTCATGAGGGATCTAGAGACATCCAGACACTATAGGCAGGGCAGACAGCTCAGGAGTTTGGCATCCTGACAGTGGACCTCACCTCGGAATTTATGCTCCCCAGTGTGACAGTTGGACTCATTTGTTGTTTCCCTACACATGGTTCTTCTGTCGTTTTACTTTGAACCTATAGTTAGTACTAGACTTGAGAGGTATATGTCCAAGAGACTTTTTCTTTGGTTTGTCCATGTGCCAGTTGGGCCCTGAAGCTCAATAGAGTTGCAACACCTGTTCTCCAGTTCATTGGACTCACCAAGGACAATTAACAAGGAGATGATGATGGAGAATACCCATCCCAAGAAACAGAGAGAGTATGCAACTGCAAGCAAGATAGTTCCATCCATCTGCCCCATGGGATCTAAGCATCCTCTTAATTAGAGGCAGAGTGGGCGTCACCATCCCCAAACCCTCAAGATTGGAGAATGAATGATGCTCTAAAATAGACTTACTATTATTCTAGAATAGACTTATTGTTATTCTAGCAATGGAAGAACTTTTATCATTGATGTGGAGGCAGTGACCATTGGAGGTTCTGAGGGGAGGGAGAGGGAAAACCTGGTGTAATATGGGGGTATTTTCAGGACATTGGAATTGTCCTGCATGGCACTGTAATGATGGACACAGGCCATTATATATTTGTCATAATTTACAAATTGTGTGGGACATAGTGTAAATTATAATGTAAAATGTAAACCATGGTTAGTTGCAGTGTTTCAATATGTGTTCATCAACTGTAACAAATATACCACATTAATGAAGGATGTTATTAATGTGGGAAAGTGTAGGAGGGATAGGAAGTGGGGCATATGGGAATCTCTTACATTTTTTATGTAACATTTATATAATCTAAAGTTTCTTTGAAATAAATAAGCAAATTTTTAAAAAGTTCAACAAGAAATTTTCTGCTAAGATGTGCCCATGATTAGTATCAGCACACCCCAAGACACTTGCTGAGTGGATATTTTGCACTGACATTGTCCAGTAATCTAGATAGAGTCCCCGATCTCTACAAACAGAGATGCTAACTAGGCTTAGCCCAAAGAATTAGGCTGTAATTGGTGTTCTAAGTTTCCTTCCAGTTTAGTATTATGTATTAAGATGATAATTTTTAAGAATCAGTTAGGTATTTTAGACTCTCTTCCATTCTAAAACTGGCCTGGGAGTCTAGACTGCTGGATTAGGAAGAATGAGAGCAGCCCGGTGAACAATTTGAAGGAGACCCCAATATTGGTCCAGGGTATAAGCAACCTCCAGAGCAGTTGGAGCAATTCACAGAACATGTTGTGCAGGTCTCTCCTCTTTTGAGGCTATTTGCATCTCCTCCCTTAATTCTGTCCCTTTCTCTTGTGCCTCTTGGCTCCCCTGTGACTTGGCTGTCTGGCCTCACTGTCTGCAGCATAAGCTTCTGAGGTCTTGGTGAATGTCCGGTAGAGAACGTTGGCCAAGAGAGTAGCAGGAATAGAGGATAGACCTTTTGTGTGCAGGGAGAGGAGACCAGAGCAGCCTCCTCTCCCGGAACTGCTCAGCAGCTTCACATTTAATAGAAAAGAAGTTCCCCAAACAATAAATTCTCAAGGTACAAATAAATTTGGGGAATACTGCCCTGAATCAAACTGTCTGTTTTATCTTTTCAGAATATTTCAGAGATATTTTATAAAAAATCTATGATATTCTCATACAATTCTTTTTCAATGAAGCATGAGCTCACAAATCTCACTGCCACCATGTATCATACTGTAACCTCAAATATTCATTCAGTTGCTTCTGCAATGATCCTAATTTCAAACAGAACTCACCTGATATTTTATAGTTGCTCTGAAACAAGCTAAATCTAATAGGAAAAAGAAACTCTGCAGCGTAGGACCATCAGCCCGTATGAGTAGAAAAGAAACATGGAACAAACACTCATGTAGTCAACCCTCAGCTCCTGCTCACAGGTAATTTTTCTATTCGTTTATCTATTTGAAAAAATACTGTGGAATGTTGGGAGAGGATCCAGCTATGCAGGATTATAGGAAAGGTGCCTGGCATGTCAACAGTCAAAAAATGTGTTTGTGTGTGTGTGTGTGTGTGTGTGTGTAAGATGCTATGTGCTTAATATATGACTGCAAATGTAGTTCAGCTTTAAGTCTGTGGTTTATCTATTGCGGTTTCCATCAGTTTTATAAGAACAAATTATCTGACAGTCATATATTCTTGATCAAAATTGATCTTTGCCACTGCAGTTTATTTTAAAGAACATAAAAATTTCCTATAATCCTTAATTTAAATAAGCAAAAATATTCTTTAGTGTCTTTTTTGGAGGCATTTCCATTATCTGTGTCATTTTAGGCAATTGAGACCATAATATACCTTCCTTTTTATATATTTGCATTTTCCACTCACTACTATACTGAAAACACCTTTCTGCACTAATAATACATCTTATAATTCATTTTGATCATTTCTAATATAGTCAGGGTAGAATTATTTTTGTGATAGAATGGCATCAAGTAGAAACAAATGGATTTGGAGGAATGAGGGATAGTTATTGTATTAGTCAGCCAAGGTGTGCTGATAAAAATACCAGAAATCTGTTGGCTTTTATAAAGGGTATTTATTTCGGGTAGAACTTACAGTTATCAGGACATAAAGCATAAATTACTTCCCTCACCAAAGTCTGTTGCAACATGTAGGAGCAAGATAGCTTGTTTCTCTCTGGGCTCAGCTCCTCTGCTCCTCTGTGTGCTTACTTCCTGGTACTCCAGCAGAGAAACTCCAACTAACTCTTCTGCCATGTTGTTTTCTCTGTGAATCCCCACCAATTAAGGGGGCAGGGACTCAACGTCCCACTGATGTGGCCCAATCAAATCATAATTTAATCAATCAAAGTGAAACCTCTGAATCCAATATAATCTAATATGCCCAGAGGAAAACACCAGTTCACAAACATAATCCAATATCTATATTTGAAATCCATAAACAATATCAAACTGCTACAGTTATTAAGGCAGGAGTCATAACAAAATTAATTTTTTAATTTTGAAGTTGAAAATTTGTGGGATAAGGATTATCCCAGATGGATCACTATTTTCATTGTTATTTGGACTTTGCCCAGAATAAATTATTTTCCCTGCCTAAAACAGAGCAGAGGTGAAAGATTAAATTCTTCCAGGTACAGCCATAAAGAAACCTTGCACATATTGTTCACCAGTAGAACATACATGTGAAACATTTTTCTGTCAAAAATATCTACATATTTCAGCTCCTAAAAAGGTTAACATATGTATTTTAGCCTTAGTTAATAGGAACAAAAAGTAGCTAGTAAAAGAGTGAGAGCTTATGATATCTGAATAATCAAGGCAGAAAGTCTGCACATTCAAATTTGAATAGAAAATTGCAGACCACCTCCATACACCTTGAGTTGCACTTACAATGCAATAGAAAGAGAAAGAAACCAGTTAAAGGAAGAGGATCCAGAATGAAGTAGGGCATATATCTTGAAAATATTTGTAACTTCACTTTTTATTAGGCAAGAGAGTAATGAGTTTATTAAGAAACAAGAAAATGAGAAAAGTACAATTTTGTACTTTGGCATAAAACTAACCATTGTGGACATCCCTTCCTAAGCCTCCTTCCTGCATATTTGCCAATTTGCTCTTTAGTGACTATATAAAGTATTGTATAAAAGCCACTTGAGATGAGTTCAAAACAGATTTAAAATCCTGAAAGTAGGAAAAAAAAAATCCTGAAAGTAGAAATGTATATTAAGGCAGAAAAATGGGATTTGCCAGCACCATGAAATCAGTAGCAAATAAAAGCTGCTGTGGAGTCACAGGATCCCAAATTCAGTTCTTTTAAGACCTTTCCTAAGAAAGTCCAGGTTCAGCCTGGACATAACTCCTATGGTCCATAGAATCCTTGATCCACATGGCTTGTAAATTCAAAACCAATAGCACCTGCAATTTGTGGCTAATTATTATTTGGTGTTTAAGTTCAAGTTTCCTTAGAGTCTGCCCTTTCAACATTTTTAAGTGCTATTTCAAGGAAATATTTAGATGGATAGTATTTAACTACCACTAGTCCATGATGTTCTTAACTTCAGTTCCCAGAGGATTAGAATTAGTAGCTTCAGACAAGACAACAGACAAAATAGTTAATCTTGTTCTCTCTTGTGGTTGTAACATCTGTAGTCATCATGAATATGAGAACCAGCTGGGCTGGATTAGCAGCTTCTCTACGGCTGCTGGTTGGGAAGTGATCTTTGAATTGGTACATATGACACAGAAAATTCTAGTCATCTTAGTATGGGTGCATGTACTAATCAGCACCTATTAGTTGTTACCCTTATAATATCTGTCCCAAAGAGTTATAGAGAGGACTAAACAAGGAAAAATATCTAGGTCAATGAAAAACTACTATTTTACTGCTGATGCCCTGAGAACAGACACATGCAGGCTAGAAAAACTACAGTCTAATATTAAAAATCTGAGTCATTGCTAAGAGCAAGAGCTTTGGAATACAACAATCCTTGTCTCCTAGGGTTGTCAATTCTACTTACTTACTATTAGTATGTGACCTTGGGCAATTTCTCAGCCTCTTTATGCCAGTTTCCACATATGTACAAAGAGTATGATTGCAGTACCTAATTTATAGGACTTTGTGGGATTATTGGTGATAATGCATGCATTGTGCTTAGAATGATGCCTGAAGTAGATTGAACTCATTATTTCATATTGTCATTTTCTTTAATGAAAGAAGAGCTCATATGTGGCCAACCCAGTTTTCTGGGAAGAATTATGTCAACTCATATATGAACAAAAAGTATAAGAGTGCAAGTTGGGTGGTATATGCAGACATCTTATGGAGAGTAATTACATATCTTCATTCTTCCTAGTAGATACCAATTTGTTCCAGTGTCAGGTGGCCCTGTATTTGAGTAAATGTGGGTCAATCCCCAGGCTATAGATAAGTATATGGATTAGACTAAACTATTTATGGTCATTTTATTCCCCTTTCAGTGATTGATATAGGGATAGACATATGACGCAATTCTAGCAGATTATATAAGAGAGTAAATCTGATTGAAGTCCCTGAATATGCTTCTTTGTTCTTAAGAAGAAAACTTTCTCTTTCCTGAACAATGCCCTCTGCAAGGGATAATGGAATTGTCACCAGCAGGGATCACTGAGTTTTTGGATGGGGACCTTTTGGACTGTCACAGCTAAAAAAAATTACACAGCATTTGAAAGGATCTTGCTAGCTTGTTATTGGATTTTGTGTTAAATTGCTTTTATTACTGAAGGACTTTTGAAAGAGGGAAACCCTTGAATCATCAAACAGATGGCTACAGTTCATTTGTGCCCTCTTAGGAAATCCTCTGAGGCATTTCCTAACCTTTTGCTGAATGAGCACCTCCAATGATCAGTTATTGGAAGATGCCTAACAAACAGCCTGGTTGACAGAAAGTGGCTCAAGATTTAAGTCAGCACTCAATCTGGAAAGTAGAAGCAGAGAGACTAGTGGATTGAAGTAGGAAGAGATAATTCATACAATAGGCAGAATTAAGAGCAGGGTTCCACATGGCATCACAGGAAATAGATGATGGCAATACTGATATGGTATAGATTTTACCCATTCTTGAGCAGTAGCCAATATGGTTTGGAAAAATCTGTTAAGATTATAGAAGGATAAAAGGAATCCTGTGTGATGCATCTGGTGGAGTATCTGGATAAAAATTAATTCAAAATTTGTCTTAGTTTGTCAAAGGTCTGCCAATGCAAAGTAACAGAAATAGATTGACTTTTATAAAAGGGTATTTATCTGTGGTAAGAGCCTACAGACCCAGAATCTATGGATATAAACTGCATGCCTAAATTATATATTATTTTATGCTTATTAATCTTTTTTTCAGAATGAGGGCAATAATTAAAGCAATGAATACATGGAAATAGGAACCAATTTCATTTTAGGATTGACCAGCTGGGCTCAAATACTTAGCTCCAATGTTTCCTGCGTGTACCTGGAAAGCTCTTTGACACACTCAAAATAAGTATATATGTTGGTGAATAAAACCCACATGACATTATTCTAGGTAATTCAACAGGATTACAGGAGTCCAAAATATACACTTGAGTTGTATTTAAGCAATACATACAGATTCAACATGTTTGATGGATAAACTCTCATTGGCCAAAACACCTATGATGACCCACTTAACATTACCACAGCTCTAAGAGTTCAAACAGAATTTCTCTTTTCTGAAGAGAGCCATACTGAGTAAAAGGACTTATTGGCCCTGACTGGCCACTTAGAAGGGAATTTATTTCAGGAGGATGTGAAATATGGCAAGCACACTGGACACGTATGATAGTTACAGAAAAATGGACAAAACAATCTCAACAATAGTTGTAGATCATACCAGGAAACAAAGATGGGAAAGACCATGCACAGTGATCCTAGAGGAACTATGGAGTACACTCAATAAAAGGATTCATAGGTAGCTCAAAGACAATGACTTATGATCTTGGCAGGAGAAGAACAGAAATTAATTTATGGGAATATTTTAGTCCCCATATCCTAGGAGAATACATGAAGAAATGATGTGAATTGTTTAGATGTTCTCTAACTGCCAAGGCCCCAAATGAACTAAAACTAGATATACCCATTAGTGCAGTTGGTCAGAACTGGAAATCTATTTAATTAGACTAGGAATATACTAATTTTTAGAAGGTGGTCATAAATTAAAGTTAAGGCTGATTAGGACTCCCTTGTCAGTTCAACCTTTGAGTATGAAACAGGACATGTGGTTGGGCCTCCAAGAAATGCAGATCCAAAATTAACTGAGAGTTTGCTCTTGATTTATATTTCAATCCATGACAAGTTTTGGTATATTGGCAAAGCCCAGTTTTGTTTGGAAGGACAAGAAAATAATGTCATGATTCTAAAGGACATAAAATGTAATCATCTTTATGTATTTGGTAAAAGAGTGTTATAATTCATAGGATTAGCTTGATTGATTTAATCAAAATATATGATAATACTGATATGGATGACCAAATCTATGGGAAATTGATGTTCATCCAATGACATCTGGATAATCAGAGAAGCCATCATTATTAATCCATTAATTGTTATATTAAATCAATATATTCATATCTTCATAAAGATATTAACAATCCATTAATTGTTAAGTTAAATCAATATATTCATATTTTTCATAAAGCTAAAATTATAATGGTGAGAGTAAGAATAATTAAGAATAAGTTTGCACTGGGATATTTGGCAAACAGCAATGCTTCTTTAAAGCAACACCGCACCTTATTTGATAGAACATATTATTAGCATTTTCACAGCTATCAATTATGTTTTTCTGTTCTGTAAATGGCATAAAATATGTAAGAGAAAGAATGATAATTAGTGATTCAGAATTTAAAATCTTGACTATAGTCAGAGGGAGGTCTATTAAGGGTATAAATGATATATATTGTTACAACTCAACTCCTGAGGGGCATGGCCATGTGACCAAAGAACACACCTGACACTTAGTCAGGCATAAGCTTTATTGGGACTTATGGACAGGAAAGAAACTTTGACAGCAGCTAGTCAAAGAATGAATGACTTTAGTGCTGTGCAAAGAGATGAGAAAATGAGGGGTGCATATGTAAGGGTTTTAGAACAAGGATATTCCATGCAATATGAGAACAAAGTTCATGCTAGGGTCATGTGAAGGATACACGTGGGGTGTGGTGATGTTTTCTTTGGCTCATAGGAAGGGCATTTACCAAGGACATTTACTGTTTATGGTATGATCTATGCATTCTTTCCCCTGTGGGGAAGGTTGTGAACCTGTACCTTATGCTTAGGTCACACAGGCAGCTACAGGCTGAAGACTTAGGGAAGGGCCTGGGTTCCCACAGTCCACCCCCAGGTAGCAGCCTACACTGACCATAAGACAAGCATTGCATCCACATTCCACAACAACAGTACAAAAGAGCACAGCTAAAGCCATTTTGAGTTTTTCAGTAACAATTGCAGTACCATCTGGCCAATGGAAAGAACTACCAGGGGGCATGCTTTACTTTATATCTAGCCTTGATAGTGTTTTACAGGACTCAGCGTAAGGACTCCATATCATGGATTCTCCTTACAAAGATAAAAATGAAATATCAAGTTTGACAGGTATCCTGGTTTGAATCTTTTGTGGACCCCAGAAAAATATGATCTTAAGCTAACTCATTCCTGTACATGTATGCCTATTTTATGTGGGACCTCTTAGATTCAATTAAGGGAACTTTTGATTAGATTGCCTTTGATTAGATTGCCTTGATTTGGACATTTTCCCAGTCTGTAAGGTTTTACTCTAATAAATTCTATTTTAAAAACCAATCCATTCCTAGCAATTTGTTCCCATCTGCTTTAGCAAACTAAAACAGCAGGACATCTGCTTGTACAATCTGGATCCTCTTCTTTTATCTGGATTCATTCTTTTAGAATTGCCCTAGTAGTTACCACATCTCAAATGACAATCTAATTCATTGTTATGCAATTGGCCTACATTTCTATTCAAGTTGAATATGTATACTATCTGCCTTGATTACTCAGATACTATAAATTCTATCTTTTGTAACAGTTATTTTTTTTCCTATTAGGTTAGGCTCTAATCAGTTCAATAAAAGCTATTTTGAAGGTGAAGTTCTGCAATGAATTTTTTTGACAAAAAAAATTGTTCTATGTATGTATTTTGCCTGGGAATATCATGTGCAAGATTTCTCTATGACTGTACCTGTAATAATTTAATATATCTTTTTGGCTTTAGATAAAGAAAATAATTTCTTTATGTGTCAGGCCCAGCAGGATGAATTCTGTCATGTTGTTCATCTCTCCATGAATCCAGTTTTACCTTTTGGACAGTTGATTTATCTGCAAATAGCACAGGGATCACAAAGGTGTTAGATAAATTTTATTCGAGAAAATAATATGAATTATGAAAACCCAAGCAAACCCTAGACTTAAAGTTTGTCTATATTTTTATTTATATACAGTGTTGAATTCATAGCACACACACACAGAATTAAGGTTTTGTGGCTGATTTCCTGCCAGGCACCTTTCCTGCAATCATGTATGGCTAGATTCTTTCCCAATCCCTGCCACAGTTTTTTTTTCCAATTAGAAAAACAGGGAAATAAAGAGTACCTGTGAGGAGGAGCAGAAGATTGACTATATCTACTTCCCTGTGTTGTTTTCTAGTCACTCAGGCTGATGATTATAAGCTGTAGAGTTTCTTTTCCTTGTTAGGTTTTATTTGATTCAGGGCAAATGTCAAACATCAGGTGAGTTCTTTTTGAAACTATGGATCAGGTGTCACATACCAGACTCAAAAGAACTGGGTGAATACTGCAGAAACATACCCAGTGGCATTTAGGTTTGTGAGCTCATGCAGATTAACACAATTGCATGAGAATATCATAGATTCCTTATCAAACACCTCTGCAAGAATGATATCCTAAAGAGGATAAAATAGCTTGACACAATACAATATTCCCCAAATTTATTTGTAACTTTAGAATTTACTGTTTTGGAAATCCCTGTCCCAGTAGATTTCTGGTGTCCATTTAAGGAATATAACACATTCTCTGAGCCTTTTCAGAAAACAGATATTTTAATATGAGAAAATAAAGGCACAATAATTTATTGGTTAGAGCATGTTCTTTAGGATAAACATATTATATTTATATTTCGTTTTCACTGATAAGTAGCCATGTGATGTTGTGTTTGAGCCATATTCGCCTTGATCCCCATTTTTTTTCATATATAATATAGGAAAAATAGCAAAGAGCATAGAGGAATTGAAAAACATCATTATTATTTAATTCAAACTTTGTGTCCTATAGGTAAAAAAATAGAGTTTTCCACATATTTCCAAAGTATTATTATAAGATCAAAATTGAGAAACCACTATCATAAATTTTATGCTTGAAAGACTTCCTTGCTATAATATTGAGAAAAATAAACAAACTATGAGTGAACATAAATGAAATAAGTGCTCATCTCACAGTCTGAAAAAAATATATTAGGAAAACATTTGAATGCAGAAATCAATATGCCATGCAATAAAAAAAAATTGGATTTGATAAATAAATTCAAAAGCCTATTGGTTTTAAAAGATACTCTTAAAAGTGGTGAATACAAAAAAGCTCAATAAGAAGCAGTAGAGCTTAAATCCCAAAAGGACATTAATATAAACTGTATTTTAAAGAATATTAAGGATATTTCAGTGGCGGCAATAAAAGTTATTCAGCCAGTGGTATGATTTGTCCAAACAAAGTAAGTTTAGCCTGTTTATATGTTAGTAGAATAAAAATTTATAAGAAAACATAGGACTGTATCATGAAAAGCAGTGAACCCTACTATAAACTGTAGAATATAGTTAATAGTTGAATTATAATAATAATATCTACCAGTTGTAACAAATGTACCCACTAATGCAAAGTTTTATTAATAGGAGATGGTTATATAGGATCTCATATTTTCTTCATGATTTTACAGTAAGTCTACAACTTCTCTCATTAATTAAAAAAAAAAAGAAAGAAAATGAAACACCCTAAGGCAAAATAGATCTTCTCTTGATATCATTCCCAAATATAAGGGAAAAAAAGCAAAAAATAAATGCATATACTAAAAACTTAAAGCATCGATCTGCTCAAAAACAGAAACATAGAGAAAAATATGTAACTGATAATGGGAGAGGCATGTTATGCAAAAACGCTGAGGTATAAAACAGCGTAAAACTGATGTATTGAACTACATAGAGAGAGGGAATAAAATGCAAACATGTTTACAAGAAAAATGTCAAACAACTGTTATTACAGAAATAGCATTTGCAAATACATAAGATGTCTATGCATACTATTATATAGAAAAGGCAAAACTAAGGAAAAGGGAATTATCATGAAAAATATTAGCCATTTGAATTACCATACCCTCTATTTCAAAAGCAATCCAAAAAATGTAATTTAAAATGTGAACCAAATTTTACTGGCAAATTAACAAATAGGTACAAGTGTTCGATTATTCCATGCTGGTGAGTGTGTGTTGGTATTAAATATTCTGGAAGTAAAGTTGCTTTTATAAAAGGACTTCAAAATTGGTTATGCCCCTTGTTCCAGTACTCTTTACACTAAGGAATATATACATATATACATATATATACATATATGCAACACTTATGCATATAGTTTGTATTTAACAATATATTTTTCATAATTGAAAATGTGGAGCCAACCAATATGTCTACAGGAAGGGGAACAGTTAAATGAATAATGATGTATGGTTATTATGAACTATGAGGTGGACATCAAAGTGATTGTAAGAAAAATTATTGATGTGGAATAGTGATTTCAACATAATAATGGAAAATATAAACATAAAACAGAATTTATATTATAAACTTATCTGTCTATAATGACATATATAATAGAAATGTCTCGAAAAAGTCACTAAAAATTAAGAGTGCTTATTTGAATTATGGATTATGAATAATTTTATGTTCTTTTTGAAAACCAATTTTGTGATTCTAGTTTTTCTAAAGAGAATCTATTGACTTTATTATCAGTAAAACAATTTAATGAAAGGTTTACTTCTTTATCTATGGTCTGGCTCCATAATATCTCAAGTGAATGCTTTCTGAGTATATTCGGTATGCTAGTCATTGTTCAAAAATATTATGATAATAGAAGCAAATATCTAAATCCAACTTACTTGTAAACTGAAGACCATAATATTTCCTTTAATTTCATTCTCTCTTTGAATAAATTGAATAAATTTTATTCTTTGAATAAAATTACCAATAAAGAAGACACTGGTATACCTAACCCTCTGAATACTTTTGAACATGCAACAGGCTTAATCTATGACAAGGCATCTTGTCTGTAGAGAACACTTTCTATAGAGAGAGCAATCACTGACCAATCACTAACTGCTGCTTCGCAAGTTCATCTATTTTTACCTTAAGGATAATATTCCTTTCCGTCAAGTTGTGACTCTACATTAATTGGTAAGAAAAATTTCCTAAGTAAATATGATTCCGTGCAGAGTTTCTTTTTCCTCCATAGGCTCACACCATCCTGTGAATAGGGTCCACAAGCATCACAGCTCAGATGATGAATATCTTTAATCAGAAAACTTTCAAACACTTAGGATTCAGTAGAAATAGGTGGGAAAAACCTAACCTTTTGGAGGACCTCTCCATAAGCCTCCTCCAGGCACATTTGCTCTTTTGCTCTCCAGTGATTATAGGAAGTATATATACTATAGAAGGAACTTGAGATTAGTTGATACCAGATTTAAAACACTGAAAATAGAAAACTATGTTGAAGCAGAAAAATTATGGATTACCAGCATCATGAACTCAGCAGAAAATGCACTTGTCCTAGGGTAGCATGTTCCTGATTTTAGCTCTTATAAGATTTCTCCTAAGAATGTCTGTGCTAAGCCTAGAGTTCACTCCTTTGGTCCTTGGGAATCTGTATACACAGGGCTTTGAAACACAGGCCAACAGCTTCTGTTATTTGTAGCTGGTTATTCTTATGTGTTGTTCCAGGCTCAGGTATTCCCAAGAGACCGCCCTTACCAACATTTTCAAGTGTGATTTTAGGGAAATATTTACAATAATATTACTTAAGGATGATCGGAACTTTCATTCTCAAAGGATTATAATTAGCCACCTAAGCCAAGATGGCAACCAAACCAATTCATCCTGTCCTCTCTTGTGGCTTTGGCACCTGTGACCATGGTGGGAAGGGGAAGATACAGTTAGGCTGGATAAGCAGAATCTCTATGGTGGTAGTTTGTACGTGATTTTGGAGTCTGGGACAACAGGCACAGAATGTTAGTGTTGGGAGAATGAACTAATCAGAGCCTATAAAACAAGCCTAACAATACCTGTCTCAAAGAATTAAAGAGAGTACTAAGCTGTGAAAAAACTTAGATCATTGCAAAACTACTAGTCAACTGTTGATGCCCTGTTGATGTAAAATCCACTGACCCTGATCAAAACAGTTAGCCTACCTGTGGATCAACTACAACGGACTCTCTTCCCCTGCATTTAGGAAACGTTGTACTATGTAGGTGATAAATAGCTCCTATGCTGGAAGTTTCTTTTGTGCTTTTTCTTGTATTTCCATAACACCCATATAGAAACTTGCTCCACAAATATTAACTGACCTATTTTCAAGTTCACTGATTCTGTCTTCTGTCTGCTGAAATTTGCTATTGAACCCTTATAGAGTTTTTCATGTCAGTATAGTACATTCTACTCCAGAATTTCTAATGGGTTCTTTTTTGTAATTTTTTTGTAATTCTTTAATGGAACTCCATATTTGGTGAGCTATCAATCTTCTGATCCTCTTTAGTTCTTTTCCCATGGTTCCCTATTCCTCTTTGAGCATAAGTAGCCCAGTTGAATTAATATCTTTTTCCAATGTGTCTGTGTACTTAGGGGCAGTTTCTACTAATTTCTTTTTTTCCTATGATGGAGCTATATTTTCTTGTCTTCGTGCATGTCTCATTCTGATGTTTTTTTTAAGACTGGAGATTTTTGATATTATAATGTTTTATCACTGGAAATTATGGTTTAATATATTTTAAGTGCTTATAATAGTGACTGGTATATATCAGACATAATAGAATTGGTTATTAAAATGAAAAATATTGGAGGACTTCCAGGAAGATGGGATCAGAGTAGGGGAGCAGGACTCAAATCTTGCAAAAACATTGGAATAAGGGCAAAAACTATTTGAGGGAGCTGCTTTGATGGTCTGCAGACCAAAAGAGTGTTACACATTGTCCAGGAGAGAGAAGGATAGAGAGACAAAGAAATCAATGTGAAAACCATGAGTTACTAGCCCCCATGGCCAGGAATGTCACCAAACCCCCATCCTCAAGGTGAACAGTCTAGGTAAAACACATGGCTCACTGCAGACACATGAGAGGGGAATGGTCATCTTCCTGCCCGGTAAGAAGGAGGGCGTGGCAGAGGATAGAGAGTGGTTTCTCTTCAGTGATTATGGCCATCAAAGCCTGTATTGAATCTCTGCTCTAACCAGATCAGAATTCCCAGTGGGTGGAGGATGAAAGAGATACCACTTTGTAAAAGGTCACCAAGGAACACTATCTTCTGGCAGGCTGGGAAACTGTAAGGAGTAAAAAAGCTTTTTGGAGTCTCTCATGTCCAGGTAATATTGGATCTGGTCTGCACTTCATTAGTGGTTCCTTAGCCCTGTTTTGATAACTTAAGCTGGGCAAAATTGAAGATTTAAAATAAGTTGAAACAAAAATTGAAGAAAAGCCATGAAACAAAACCATTAGGCAAGAGAGAGAAATTGGCCTTCAGAGTAAATTAACCAACATAATCAGATGCACAGACATCAGCAAAAAATTACAAGCCATGCTAACAAACAGTAAGATATGGCCCAGCCAAAAGATGAAATCAAAAATCTTGATGAGACACAGGATTTAAGACAACAAATCAAAGATGTTCAGATAAATCTCCAAAATCAACTCAAGAATTAGGAGGAAAATATGGCTAGAGATAAAGGATATTAAGAAGACACTGGATGAACATAAAGAGCAAGTTGAAATCCTGTAGAAAAAAGTAACAAAGCTTATGGGAAGGATAGACACAATGGATGATTTTAGAAATACTTCAGAGGTGTATAATAGCAGATTTGGATTTGTTGAGGAAAGAATAATTGTGTTAAATGACAGGGCATCTGAACTTAAAAAGACAGGAGAACAGAAACAGAACAGAATTGAAAAAGTGGAACAGGGTCTCAGGGAATTAAATGACAATGCAAAATGCACAAAATATGAGTTACAGGTGTCCCAGAAGGAGAAGGGCATTGTAAAGGGGAGGAAAAAATATTTTTGGAAATAATGACTGAAAACTTCCTAACTCTATGAAAGACATAAATACCAATATCAAAGAGGGACAATGGACCTCAAGTAGAATAAATCTGAATAGATCTATTCTGATAGCTACAATTCAGAATGCCAAATGCCAGAGATAAAGAGAAGATTCTGAAAAGAGCAAGGTAAAGTAATATATCATATGCAAGGGAAGCTGAATGAGACTAAATACTGATCTTTCATCAAAACCATAGAGTTGAGAAGGTAGTGGTATGATATATTTAAGATTCTGAAATAGAGAAACTTCCAACCAAGAATTTTTCATCCAGCAAAACTTTCTTTCAAAAATGAGGATGAGTTTGAAGGCTTCACAGACAAATAAAGACAGAGAGTATGTCACCAAAAGACTGAACTGACAAGAGATACTAAAGTGAGTGTTCTAGTCTGCAAGGGTGAGAACTTTGAAAGAGAGTGAAGAAATGAAGAATATTAGTAAGGGTAACTAAAATGGTGAGAAGACAGACAAAATAATTAAGATATAAAAATGGAAACTCAAAGCATAAAATGGAGGAAGTAAGTAATGCCTTTATACTATTAACATTGAATATTAATGGTTTGACATTCCAAGTCAAAGGAAATAGACTGCCAAAATTGTTAAATATATATATATATGAGCCATCAATTTGTAGTCTACTAATGACTCAACTTAGATGCAAGGGAAAAGTCTTAAAATCAAAGATTTGAAAAAGATATTCCATGCAAATAGTAACTGAAAAACATCTAGAAAAGTGATAATAATATTGGATAAAATAGATTTTAAATGCAATACTGTCATAAGAGATGAGAAAGGTCATTATATTTTAATAAAAGGGGCAATTCATCAAGAAGACATAACACTTAAGTGCTCCAAAATATATAAGACACACACTGGAAAAACTGAAGGGAGAAATAGGCATATCTACAATAATAGTTGAAGACTTTATTACACCACTCTCAACATTGAATAGAATATCTGGACAGAAGATACATAAGGAAACAGATATCTTAAATAAAATGATAAAGGATTAAACTTAACATACATTTTTAGAACATTACACCACAAAACAGCATGATAAACATTCTTCTCAAGTGTTCATGGAACTTCCTCCAGGATAGTTCATATGCTGAGACTTAAGTCAGATCTCAATACATATAAAAAGATTGAAATTATACAAAGCACTTTCTCTGATCATAAGAGAATGAAGTTAGAAATCAGTACCAGAAAAAGGGAAATTTACAAATATATGGAGATTAAACAACATGCTCTCAAATAATCAGTGGGTCAAAGAAGAAATCGCAAGAGAAATCAGTAAATATCTACAGAGAAATGAAAATGAGATCAAAACATATCAAAACCTATTGGGGTCAATGAAGGTAGTGCTAAGACGGAAAGTTATAGCCCTCAATACTTATATGAAAAAAGAAGAAAGAGCTAAAATCAAAGACCTAAATGCACACCTTTAGGAACTAGAAAAAGTAAAGCAAACTAATGACAAAGCAAGCAGGAGGAGAGAAATAATGAAGATTGGAGCAGAAATAAATGAAATGGAGAACAACAACAAAAAAATAGAGAATCAACAAAATCAAAATTTGGACCTTCAAGAAGATCAACAAAATTGGCAATCCCTTACTACACTATCAAGAAAAAAAAAAAAAGACAGACGATGCAAATAAATAAATTCAGAAATGAGAGGGGAGACCTTACCACTGACCCCGCAGAAAGAAAAGATATCATAAGAGGATTCTATGAACAACTGTATGCAAAAAAACTAGACTACATAAATAAAATGGTGAACGTTCTAAAAACATATGAAGAACTTCAATGACCTTAGAAATCATAGAAGACCTCAACAAACAAATCACAAGAGATTTACAGAATAATCAAAAAATCTCAATAATGAAAAGCTCAGATATGGCTTCACACGTGAATTCTACCAATCACTAAAAAATCTAAGACAAACTTTGCTCAAACTCTTTCAAAAAATAGAACAGGAAGTGTCATTGTTTGCCAAAGGGATACTGATACAGAGTACCAGAAATGGTTGACTTTTATAATGGGGGTTTTATTTAGGGTAAAAGCTTAGTTCTGAGGTCATGAAATGTTCAAATCAAAGCACCATCAAAGATACTCTTTCACCGAAGTCTGCTACTGGTGATCCAGGAATCCAGCCACATGACAAACATGGCAGCTGATCCCTGCCAAGATCCTTGCCTTCTCCTCCAGAATCTACTGTCTCCCGAAGCTCTGCAGTGGGCAAAAAGGCATAGGGTAGTCTCTTTCTGAGCCTCCTCTCACTATCATTTGCTCCACTTTCTTCCCAAACTTAGCTATGGACTATCAGTCTTATGGCTTGTCTCTTCAAACTTGAGCTGCTCCATGGACCCAGTCCCTTGGAGACTTCCTTCTGTGCCTATGGGCTATACTGATTCTAGACTCCAGGGCGTCTCTCAGCCTTTCTTTCATATGGTAGGATCAAGATGGTGGCTTCCTTTCTCTGTGTCTCTCTGCATGTCAGTTTATATAAAGCTCCAGTAAGAGGGCAGAGACACAATCTGAGACATTCCTAACTGACAGTCCAATAGAAAAGGCCCCACCCATAGGAATGGATTAGTGCAAAAACATAATTTCTTTTATTGATTCACCCAATTTAAACTGCCACAGAAGAGCATTCTGTGTTCATGGACTGAAAGACTAAATATTATTAAGATGTCAATTCTACCTAAACTAATATACAGATTCAATGCAATTCCAATAAAATTGCAACAGCTTTTTTTTTTTTGCAGATATGAAAAGCCAATTATCAAATTTATTGGAAGGGTAAGGGGCCCCAAATAGCCAAAAATGTCTTTAAAATGAAGTACAAAGTTGGAGGATTCACACTTCCTGACTTTAAAGCATATTACTTAGCTATAGTGGCAAAAACAGCATGGTACTGGCATAAAGATAGACAGATTGACCAATGGAACTGAATCAAGAACTCAGAAATAAACCCTCATAACTAATGTCAAGTGATTTTTGTCAATGCTGTCAAGCCCACCCAGCTGGGTCAGAATAATTTATTCAACAGATGGTGCTGGGAGAACTGGATATACATAACCAAAAGAAATAAAGGACCTCTGTCTCACACCTTATACAAAAATTAACTCAAAATGTGTCAATGACTTAAATATAAAAGCTACAACCAAAAAAAAAAACTAGAAGAAAATGTAAGAAAACATCTTCAAGATCTTGTGGTAGGAGGTAGTTTCTTAAACCTTACAACCAAGCATGAGCAACAAAAGAAAAAAAATTGATAAATGGGCCTCTTCAAAATAAAACACTTTTATTCCTCAAAAGACTGCCAAAAAATAAAGATGGGAATTGTGGGAAAATGGTGGTAGATTAGATAGGCAGGGCTCTATTCTCTCACAAAAACAATGGAGTAAGAGACAAAAGTGGCCGAGGAGCCTTCTTTGGAAGTAAGCACAACAGGACAGTGCTTCACAAATCTCAGGAGAGAGAGGGACAGAGATGTGAAGAACACAGAATGACAAATGTGAGTTACCAAAACCCCATGGCAGCTGGGAAGGGCTCCCTTTCCCCTTACCCAAGATATTAAGTTGGGGCAAAATCCCTGACTCACTGTAGCCAACTGAGAGGGGAAGAGATATCTTCCTCCCTGTCAGCTGTTACAAGGAAAAAAAGAGGTGGAATCGGGGGCTTTTCTTTAGTGAATTCAACCAGCAAAGCCCACTTTGAATCATGGCTTTGGCCAGAACAAAACACAGGAAAATGAAAAGAAATACACCTCCTTGGAAAGGAGATGCCAACAAGTGCCATCTACTTACCAGTCTTGAAATTTCATTGACAAAAACTTTTTGGTACCCTCTGTACTCTTACCCCTGGGAGAAATACTGCACCCCATTAGTGGGTCCCAGGTAACATTTTGATAACTTAAGCAGAGCATCTTTAAAATCATTGAATAAGTCAAACAAAATATCAAATAAGATCTGTTGAAAAAAAAAACAATAGGCAAGAGAGAGAAATTGGCTATCAAAGTAAATTCACCAACATATTCAGATGCTTAGACATCACTGAAAAATTACAAGCCATACTAGGAAACAGGAAGAAATGACCCAGCCAAAGGAACATGACAAATATCCTGAAGAGATACAGGAGTTAAGACAATCTATCAATGGTAATCACACAACTCTCCTTAATCAATTCAAAGAATTGAAATGAAATATTATTAGAGATATAAAGGATATTAAGATGACACTGGGTGAGCATAAAAGACAATTTAAAAACCTACAAAGAAAAGTAACAGATCTTATGGGAATGAAAGACACGATGGATGAGACTTAAAATAGATAAGAGGAGATAAGAGGCATATAAGAGCAGGTTTGAAATTCTCAAAGACAGAATTAGTGATTTTGAAGAGAGAAAATCTGAACTGGAAAAGACAAGAGACCAGAAAGAGAAGAGAATAGAAAAAATGGAAAAGTTTCTCAGGGAATTGAATTTCAATGAGAAACACACAAACATATGTGTTATCAGTGTCCCAGAAGAAGAGAATGGAAAAGGAGCAGAAAGAATATTTGAGGAAATAATGACTGAAAACCTCCTAATCTTTATGAAAGACATAAATATCAATATCCGAGGAAGACAATGCACACCAAAAAGAATAAATCCGAATCGATCTACCCCAAGACACCTACAACTAAGAATGACAAATATCAGAGATAAAAGAAAGGATTCTGGAAGTAGCAAGGAAAAAAGCAAAGTATCACATACAAGGGAACCTCGATAAGATTAAGTGCCGACTTCCCAAAAGAAGCAATGGAGGAGAGGAGAAAGTGGTATGACTTATTTAAGGTACTGAAAGAGAAACACTGCCAGCCCAGAATTCTGTACCGAGCAAAGCTGTCCTTCAAAAATGAAGGTGAAAATAAAGAACAAAAATAAAAAATAAAAATAAATAAAAAATTAGGGTGAGTTCAAAGTCATCACAAAAAAAAAAAAAAAAAAAAAAAAAAGAAAAAAAAAAGATAGACTATGTTACCCAAAGACCAGAATTACAAGAGATACAGAAGGGAGTGCTACAGTCTGAAAGGAAAAAACAAGGGTGAGAGACTTGGAGAAAAGGGTAGAAATGAAGATTATTAGGAAGGGCAAATTAAAGGGTAAAAAGACGGACTAGTATGAAATGATAACAGAAAGCCAAAGGAAAAAATGGATGAAGTAAATAATGCTTTTACAATAAAAAAGTTTAATTTTAATGGCTTGAACTCTCCAATCAAAAGACATAGACTGATAAAATGGATAAAACAAATATGATACAACTATATGTTTTCTACAAGAGACTCGCCTAGAGATGTAAGGACACAACCAATTAAAAGTGAGGTTGAAAAAATACATTCCATGCAAATAGCTAACAAAAAAGAGTTGGAGTAGCTATACTAATATGAGACAAAATAAATTTTAAATGCACAACTGTTAATAAAAGATAACTAAAGTTATTATAAAAGGGGCAATTCAACAAGAAGAAATAACAATTCTAAATATTTATACACCTGACCTCATCTACCCAAGATACCTCAGGCACACACTGGCAAAGCTGAAAGGAGAAATAGATGTCTCTACAATAATAGTTGGAGACTTCAATACACCACACTCAGTATTGGATAGAACATTAGGACAGAGATAAATAAAGAAATGGAGAGTTTGAATAATATGATAAATGAACTAAAACTAGCAGACATCTATATAGCCTTGCACCCCAAAACAGCAGGATAAACTTTCTTTTCAAGTGCTTAAGGATCCTTCTCCAAGCTAGACCTTATATTCCATCACAAAATAAGAAGCAATATATTTTTAAAAGATTGAAATTATACAAAACACTTTCTATGATCATAATGGAATGAAGTTCGAAATCAATAATGGATGTAATAAAGGAAAATTCATAAATACATGGAGATTAAACAACACACATTAAATAATCAGTGTGTCAACAAAATGGCAAGAGAATTTAGCAAATATCTTGAGGCAAATGAAAATGAGAACAAAACATATTAAAACCTATGGGAAAGGATACTGTATTTTGTCAAATGCTTTTTCTGCATCTATAGAGATGATCACATGATATTTTCTTTTGATCTCTTAATGTGGTGTATTACATTGGTTGATGTAAATCATTGATCAAAGTTAGTAACAATGCCTCAATATTTGTATATCAATTGTAACAAATGTACCATCCATGTGTAAAATATTACTAATAATGGAACAGGAAAAAGGGGAAAGGTGTTGGGTATATGGGAATCACCTGTATTCTTTACTAGACTTTTCTGTAACCTCAAGCATTCTGAAGATAAAACGAAAAAAAAAAAAAAAAAAAAAAAGACACTGTGGGAATATGGAGAAGAAAATGTCACTGTACTTACAAGACAACAGATCTTAATAGTGATGAAAGATATAATGTCAAAGATTTTTTTATTATTTCAAAGTTTTTTATTTTTTTGTATTTTATTCATCATTTTTAAAACTATCATTATTTTTTTTTTATATAACTTTGATTTGATTATTTTGTTGGCATGGAAGAAGGTTGACCGGGGGCATAACTATAAGGCATATGAATGTGTACAAGTGTTCATGGGGCATTTTCATGGCGGGTGGAGATCCACACAATAACAGAAAGAACAAGGAATTCCCATCATGGGGAGGTCTGGTATATTCCCTATTGGGACATCAAGAATCCCACAAGTACAGGGGCAGTGCCTAATGAATGAGGATGGACCATTGTGAAGGGTCTTTGATGTTGATGACTGAACTTATGAAGCTTTTCTTTTGAAATTGAAACTTAGCCTACTATTATAGTTGCCTAAGAGTTCCCACCTGAGAGCCTCCTTGATGCTCAAATGTGGCCTCTCTCTAAGTGAATCTCAGCATATAAATACATTATCTCCCCCTACCTCCTCTGCATGGGACATGATTCACAGGGATGAGCCTCCAAGTGCCAACTAGCAATGCAACTGTAAAAAGACCTTAACCAAAAGAAGGAAAAGGTAAATACAAATGAATGTTTATGTCTAAGAGATTTCAAAGTGAGCCAGGAGATCATTCCAAAGGTTATGCTTATGTATGTCTCAGCAGGATCCCATTGACTTACACAGTAAATAATGCCTCAAAGAGCTGGGATCCTGAGGGTTCTAGAGACATCCAGACACTATAGCCAGGGTAGGCATCTCAGGAGTTTTGTGCCCTGCCAGTGGGCCCTACTTTGGACTTTATGCTCCCCAGTGTGACAAAATTGGATTCTGTTGTGGTTTCTCTACACATGGCTCTTCTGCCTCTTCTATTTGAACCTATAGTTAGTTCTAGATTTGATTGTTGTATGTCTAAGACATTTAAATCTTTGGGCCAGCCAGGTGCCAGTTGCATCCTGAATCTCAACAGAGCTGCAACACCTATTCTCCAGTTATTGGACTCACCCAGGAAAACTAACAAGGAAATGATGTTGGACAATGCCCATCCCAAGGGACAGAGATTGTCTGCAACTTTAAGCAAGGTAGTTCTATCTATCTGCTCCATGGGAACTAAACCCCCTCTCAATTAGAGGTGGAGTGGACATCACCATCCCAAAACCATCAGGTTCGGGGAATGAACGATGGACTAGAGTAGACACACTTATTCTACTATAGACTTAATGTCATTCTAGCAATGGAAGAACTTTTATCAGTGATGTGGAGGCAGTGGCCACTGGAGGTTCTGAGGAGAGGGAGAGGGAAAATTATGTGTAATATGGGGGTAATTTGGGGACATTGGAATTTTCCTGAATGATATCTCAATGAGGGATACAGGTCGTTATATATTTTGTCATAACTTATAAAATTGTGCAGATACATATGGTAAATTCTTTTGTAAACTACATTCCAGGCTTATTGGCAATGCTCCAATATGTATTCATAAATTGTAACAAATGAACCACATTAATGAAAGATATTATTAATATGGATAAGTGTGGGAGTAGTAGGGAGTGAGGAATATGGGAATCCCCTATATTTTTAATTTAACATTTATGTAATCTAAATTATCTTTTACAAAAAATTTTTAAACTATTTAAAAAATGGATAACTGCAAAGACAGTGCTGAGAGGGAAATTTATAGCTCTCAATGCTTACATTTTGAAAAAAAGGAGGAGATAAAGTTGAAGATCTAACTGTACACCTGGAGAATCTAGAATAAGAAGAGCAAACCAAACCAAGCTGAAGGAAAGAAATAGAAAAGATCTGGGCAGAAATCAATAAAATCAAAAACCAAAAATACAATAGAGAGAATCAACAAAATCAAAAGTTGGTTCTTTGAGAAGATCAACAAAAATCGACAAACCCTTGGCTAGACTCACAAAGGGAAAAAGAAAGAGGATGCAAATAATAAAATCAGAAATGAGAGGGTGTAAATTACCACTGACCCCACAGAAATAGGAGAAATCATAAGAGGATACTAAGAACAAATGTATGCCAAAACACCAGACAATGTCAGCAACATGGAGAAATTCTGAGAAACACATGAACCACATACATGGACACTTGAAGAAATAGAACACCTCAACAAACCAATCACAAGTAAAGAGATTCCAACAGTTATCAAAAACCTCCCAAAGATGAAAAGCCAAGGACCAGACGGCTTCAAAGGTGAATTCTACCAATAATTCAAAGATGATCTAATATCAATCCTGTTCAAGCTCTTCCAAAAAATTGAACAGTAAAGACAGCTACCAAACTCATTCTATGAAGCAAACATCACCCTAATACCAACACCAGATAAAGATAGTACAAAAAAAATTGCAGACCAATATCCCTAATGAATATAGATGCAAAAATCCTCAACAAAATACTTGCAAAGAGAATCCAAAAGCACATTAAAAGAATTCTACACCATGATCATGTGGGCTTTATCCCAAGTATGCAAGGGTGGATCAAAATAAGAAAATCAATTAGTGTAATAAACCACACTGAAAAATTAAAGAAGAAAAAACACATGATCCTCTTGATTGATGCAGAAAAGGCATTTGACAAAATACAGCACCTTTTCTTAATAAAAACCCTCCAAAAGATAGGAGTACAAGGAAGCTTTCTCAATATGGTAAAGTGCATATATGAAAAACCTACAGTAGCATTGTACTCAAAGGTGAAACACTGAAAGCTTTTCAGCTTAGATCCGGAACAAGACAAGGATGCCCACTGATATTATTATTATTCAATATGTGCTAGAGGGTCTAGCTAGAGCAATTAAGCTACATAAATAAATAAAAGGCATGCAAGGAGGAAAGAAAGAAGTAAAATGTTCACTACTTGCTGATGATATGATCCTATATTTAGAAAATCCTGAAAAATCTATTAAAAAAGCAACTAGAATTAATAGAGGAGTTCAGCAAAGTGGCAGAATACAAGATTAATATGCAAAAATCAGCAGTGTTTCTATACACTACTAATATGCAATTTGAGGAGGAAATCACAAACAAAATTTCCATTTACAATAGTGACTAAAACAATCAAATATTTAGGAATAAATTTACCTGAGGACATAAAGGACCTGTATTAAGAAAACTATAAAACATTGCTGAAACAGAAGAAGACTTAAATAAATGGAAGTCCCATCAGTGTTCATGGATTCAATAACTTATTGATTCAGTGTTCATCAATAAGACGTCAATTCTATTCAAACTGATTTACAGATTCAATGCAATCCCAATAAAAATCCCAACAGCCATTTTGCAGAAATCCAAGAGCCAATAATCTATTTTATTTGGGAGGGTAGAGAAACTGAATAGCCAAAATGTCCTAAAAACTAAGAACAAAGTTGAAGGACTCTCATTTCCTGACTTTAAAGCATATTACTTAGCTACAGTGGTTAAAAAAAAAAAAAAAAAAAAAGCAAAAGTACTGGCATAAAGACTGAGAGATTGACTAATGGGACCAAATTGTGAACTCAGAAATAGACCCTTACATCTACAGTCAAGTGATTTTTGACAAGGCTGTTAAGCCCATCCAGCTGGCAGCTCCTAAGGAAGATGAATATAGACTTGCCTTGGGAACTGGCAATACCCAATACTAGGTATATACCCAAAAGAACTGAAAGCAGAGACACGAACAGACATCTGCACACTGATATTCATAGCAGCGTTATTCATGATTGTCAATAGTTGGAAACAATCCAGGTATCCATCAACTGATGAATGAATAAAGAAATTGTGGTGTATACACATGTTGGAATATTATGCAGTGGTAAGAAGAAATGAAGTTGTGAACCATATGACAACATGGATGAAACTGGAGGACATTATGTTGAGTAAAGCAAGCCAGACACAAAAGGACAAATACTGTATGATTGTGCTATTACCAACTAAATATATTGTGTAAACTCATGGGGTTAATAATTAGAATATAGGGCCCCAGAAAATAGAATGAAGGTAGAGAATGGAAAGCTGTGGGTTAATCTGTGCAGAATTGGTAAGAAGGTTGTTTGTAAATCTTTGGAAATGAATAGAAATGGTGAAAGCACATCATGGTGTTGGTAAGCAGCAGAGATATTATATGGGTATGACAGTGTTGAAAGGGAAAGTCTACGGTCATGTAAATTTCTAAGAGGTAATCTAAAAACTGTAACTTGGAACTGTATAAGATAGTAAAACCTCATGTAAAATATGAATATGGGTGATACAGCATATATAACCCTGTTTTTGTAAAATATAAAAACAAATATACTAGAGAGAAGGAAAAAGAATAGCAGCTTTGTATGGTAGGGGAAGCATAGAGAGATTGAGAGGTGATGAGTTTTGTTTGTTTCTTTTCTTTTGTTTATCATCATTGTTATTGGAATCATTCTTAGTGCTCTAAGAATGATTTAAGTGATGAATGCACAAATATGTGATTACACTGAATACCACTGACTGTACACTTTGGATGGATTTAATCTTTATAAATATGTATCAATGAAAATGATTTGTTAAAGAAAGTAAAAATACAGTCTATTAATGGGAGAAAATATTTGGAATCCATTTATACAATAAGGGTTTGCTATCCATATATATAAAGATACTCCAAAAAGGAAATACAAATGGTGAAAAAGCACATGGTGAAATGCAGATAAAAAACACAATGAGATACCATTTCACACCTTATAGAATGGCCATTGTTAAAAAAGATAAACAGAAAATTGCAGGTGTTGGAAAGGATGTGGAGAAACAGGAACACTCACTTCACTGTTGATGAGAAGGTAGAATGGTACAGCCTCTGTGGAAGACATTTTGGCAGTACCTCAAGAAGCTGAATATAGAACTGCCTTATAATTCAGCAATCCTGTTACTTGGAATGTATTCACAAGAACTGAAAGGAAGGGTGCAAACTGACATTTTCACACCAATGTTCATAGCAGGATTATTCATAATTGCTAAAATATGGAATCAGCCAAAGTGTTCATCAACTGAATAATGGATAAACAAAATGTGGTATATACATACAATGGAATATTATTCAGCTTTAAGAAGAAATAAAATCTAGATGCTTATGACAACATGGATGAACCTAGAAGATATTGAGTGAAATAAGCCAGACAGAAAAGGACACATAATGTATGGTCTCACTAATATGAATTAAATACAATAAGTAAACTTTAGAGTATAGGTTACTAAGAAATGGAAGGTGGATTGAGAATGGAAGATAATGCTCAATGTATGTAGCATTATTAATAAAGTTGACAAAGTGTGGAAATGAACAGAATTGAGAGTATCACATTATAATGAGGATCTAACACTGATGATTTATAAATATGATTGTAGCTGAAAGGAGTAGTCTGTAGAAGTAAATGTGCATTGGAAGGAGACTAGATCAGAATCAAGGTAATCTATATAACATAGTGTTTTGCTGGTGGATGAAGACTGTGGTTAATCATATAAATATAAGAATGCTCTTCTTTTAAAAAGTGCTAAGAATATTATGATACACGGGAAAAGTACAACTAATGTAACTTATAGACGATAGTAAACAGTAATATTGTATTACTTTGAATCACTGGAAAGGAGATATGTTTTCAATTCAAAGGGACAAGAAATAGGGGGTTTATAACTAACAGGGTATGTGATTTTTACTTTTGAAGTAATGAAAATGTTCTGAAATGTGCCAATAACAGCACAACTCTGTGTTGAAACTGACAGCGACTGAGTGTATAATTTGGATGGAATTATCAAGGCAGGGAAATGTATAACACAATGAAACCTGAGGTGAATGATGGAATGATGTGGTTAACAGAACTTTCTCTCATGGACTATAATAAATATGCAATACTAACACATGGTGTTAATAATTCACATTTGTAAAGCCATACTCTATCCCCTTAATTTACTCTCTATGCCATCAACTTGGTTCATTTCCTTTATAGCATTTTAATTATGATTTATCTGGTTTATTTGAATATTGTGTCTTTATACCAACTAGAACACAAACTCAATGAAAGCACAGGCATGGCCACTTTTATTCCTTATCGCACATACAGCACATAAAACAAAGTTTGGCACAGTTTAAAGACTTAAAAAAATTACTGACTAAATGACTATCATCCCCATATAACCCTTTAAATGTAATTCACTTGTTAAAGTATCCTTGTTAACTGGAATGGATTTGAAATTAATCACATTCTAATATTAGTGATAATTGAAATGGAGAATTTTAGTTCAGTTTGATGTATCAGCTAATGTTCTAATATCTGAAGATAGAAATCATGTCTGGCTAGTTTTAACAGAAGGGATTTATTATATGCATGTAAATAGCTTAAAGAGTCTTAGGAAGGACTGGGGTCACAGAGGCCTTTTTCATCCACGAGAAACCACATGCAGACACACACCTGTACAGATCTGACCTAATAAGGGAGTTACTGCTGCTGACAATACCAGGGCCTTGCTGCCATGGTCTAACAGGAAAGCTACTACCACTTCCTCTGACTTCAGAATCCATCTGGTTCTCTTGAGCCCTCATCAGCATCTAGCCTCATATAACTAATTTCCAACACAGAGACTTGCGCAGATGCACCTGGATGGCAGGACCCAAGTAACATATCTGCACTTAGTGGCAAGGGGGCCTGGAAAAATTAGTTCTTTGGATTTTCTGTTGGGAAAGAGGATTCATGCATAGGAATCTAACAAAATGTGCCAAGTGGGTTCAAGTGATTTTTGGTGCAACCACACACCCCAGTTCAGGATGCAATCTCATATATTTGATTATATTTTGTTCTAAACATTTTTATTCCTCCAAAATTTAAGGTTGTCCCTGTCTTTGTTTGGCCTATATATAAGAAAATGAGCAGACAGAAAAGGCCACAAAATAGTTAGAGAACAGGAAAATGATCTCGGTTGATACCATGGAATATAATATAAATATATCATTTAAATTTGACCTCCTCTCCAAGGCGTTATGTTTAGTTCTGAAGTAAAAAGAAAAATGAACAGAATAGTTTTGATTTTCTGGTAGTGGAGAATATTCAGGATAGCATGTGATTTGATCGTAATTCTCAAAGTCAAATCTACCTTAATTTTGACATATTTCATTAAGTGGAAGATTTCATAAATTAAAAAAAAAAGATTGTCTAAATTTATTGGCTTGCTTTAAAAAAGCACAAAATAAAATCCCAATTCTTTACCATAATCATTACTGCCCTGCAGGGTTTGGCCCTGTTCATCTCTTCAACCTCGGTTTTTCTACCATCTCTTTCCTATTAGCTTTCTGCCATATTGATCTGTCACTGTCTGAAATTGTCAAGCAGTTTTAAAAAATGGGTCCTTCCACAAGTAACAGCACTTCCCATAGTAGCAATTATACATGATTTGAATCTCAGCTTAAATATCACCTTTAGAAAAGGCCTTCTTGCTGGGAAAGTCATGGACACACTCAGTGGATATCTTCCAGCCCTTTCCTACCCCCTCTTTTTCTCCTTCTGCATATGTGCATGCAGATGTTTGATATGTTTTCGTTTTTACTTGTCTGCACAGACATTCAGTGTGTTTCCATTACACTAGAGTCCCCAGGCAACCTAGCAGAGGTGTTAAATCTCAACCAGCCCCAGCTCTTTGCTAGGACACAAATGTTGCTTGATAAATGCTTTTTACTTCTTAGTAGGAACCCTCATCCAGGGATGTATAAAAACCAACACTCTGGTTGGTGCTGGCAGTCAATGTGGCACATGGTGGCACCCGGACACCCTGCTCAGGAGTCATCTGTTGCCTCAACCCTAGGTGCCACTTGAGTACCTCTCCAGTCTCCCGAGTTCCATTCCCTGGGCCTCAAGTGTTTACACTGCCACTCATCCATCCCATCCAGTCTGTCTCACTCAGGACACCCCACTTTAATGACGCTGTCTCAAGGTGCGCCCTGTAGGAAGTTAAGGCACACAACCCTAAGAAGCAAAAGAAGAAAATGTGGCACAGGCCCTCCGTGGCTGATGGAGGTGGGAAGACCTCAGAAAAGCCTGCCCTAGGGGAAACACCCCCTTCCCAGTGCTGTGACCCAAGTGGAGCAGCTGGTCCAGGAACTGGCTTGGTGTGTCGAGCAGCTCACGTTCAGTTTCAGGACCCAGAGACCCAGCACAAAACAGAAAGAGCAGCCTACTGGGGCAATCCAGACCCTTTGCAAGGAAAGAACCCTCCTGGCCTGGAAAAGGCAGCTAATGTGTTCCTTTTTCAGGGACTATAGGGTGCAGATGGAAGCAAAATGGGGGAGGGCGTGTGGGCTAGCCCACTCTGCCCTGATACAGCCTGAACGGAGACTCTTAGAAAGAAGAGCTGGAGGATCTGCAAGCCTCTCTCAATGGGGGCAGCCAAAGCCATCTAACACAATCCTGATGAAGAGTTTTAGGTTGAATTTATTCTAGCCTCCTCCCCCTCATCCTGGAACAAATCTCCTCCCCAGGAGTTGTGTGAGGTTGTCTTAGTGCAGAGCCTTTCCAGGAATGCTGTTGGGTCAATGTGGGGTTGGTTCATCTTTACCTGGTCAGCGAATCTGATGTCATGGTCATTAGAAAGAAATAAGACCAGCATATTGGGGCACTAAGAGACAAGGACAAGCACAGACCCAACTTGTAGATTTTCTGATGCAATAACCATGCTGCCAGAAGAGAAAGGTGCATTTAGAAAAGGTTTTTTTAATTATTTTTTTTATTTTAAAAGACACTTAGATTACATAAATTTTACACAAAAAAATATAGGGATTCCCATATTCCCCACTTCCCTTACCTCCCACAACCTCCCACATAAATATCCTTCATTAGTGTGGAACATTCATTGCAATTGATAAACACTTCCTGGGACTTTGACATTAAGCATGGACCATAGTTCACATTGTAGACCACACTCTCTCCCACACAGTTCTGCATGTTATGTGATGATATAAAATGGCCTATATCTGTCATTGCAATTTCACTCAGGACCATTCCCAAGTCCCGAAAAAAGCTCCATATTATAACTTTTTTTCCTTCTCCCTGCCCCCAGAGCCTCCAGTGGGCACTGACTCCAAATCAATATTGTAATTTCTTCCATTGCTAGAATCACAATATGTCTATAATAGAATACCAGTAAGTCCACTCTAGTCCATAGTTCTTGCCACAATCTTGAGGATTCTGGGATGGTGATGTCCATTCCACCTCCAATGAGAGGGGGCTTATATCCCATGGGGAAGATGGATGGGAATATCGTGCCTGCAGCTGCAGATTCTCTCCATTCCCTGGGACAGCCATTGTCCATCATCATCTCCCTGCCAATTGTCCTGCATGAGTCCAATGAGCTGGGCAGGGGGCATTTGAGATGGGGTATACCTGGAACAGGCTTCTAGGGCATGTGTGAGTGATCATTCTGTCATAATGTGTTGTATCGGTGGTTGGAGACACACATAATGTGCAGGAAGTAGTTGGACTCCCATCCTTGGGAGGACCGATTTGCACAGAAACAGACAGGCGGGAGTCCCTCAAAAGCAAGGGCAGTTCCTAATGGGGGAGGACAAACCAGTGTGTCAAATCCTCAGTCTTGTTGCATGTAACTATGAATCTTGTCATCCAACGAGTCAAGCCAGGGGGGTCGCCATGGCCCGGGGGGATAGGGCAGGAGGAATAGAATAGATCTAACAGGGGGTATTTAGTGGCCAGTGGAAATGTTCTGCATGATCTTACTGTGATGGGCACAGGACATGGTAAATATATCAAAATTTATAAAAGTGTAAGGTCTAAAATGTAAACCATTGACCATGTTTAGAGGCTATGTTTCACTATTTGTATATCAGTTATAACAAAGCTAACATCCACTTATAAAAAGGTATTAATATGGGGGGAGGGAGAAAAGAGGAGGATATTGGGTATATGAAAGTCTCCTGTATTCTGTGTGTGACTTTGCTGTGACCTAAAATTCTTTGAAAACAAAATGAAAAATAGTGAAACATTGGGGAATGAGTGGGGGAAAGTGCCACGGTACAGACAGGACAACAGATAGTGCAGTGATGAAAAGCAAAATAGCAAAAAAAATATTTTTTTATATTTTTCATTTTTTAATATCTTAATCTTTTAATTTTATTTTTAGTTTTTTAAATTTTTACATATTTATCTCTTATATTTAAACTTATCATTATTATTTCATTTTCCTATTAATTGTATTTGGCTACTGTAATGGCTTCATCTTTGAAGAAGGTTTGGATCACAGAAGGGTTACAATTGGGGCGGAGGAGGATCATTGGTGTGGGGTGTCAGGGACAGGGGATGCATGGGAGGAAGTTCACCTGAGCATACATATACGGTATATAAATGTGTTCAAATGTTCGTGGAGCGTTGAAACAGTGGGTAGAGATTCACAGAATAACCGAAAGAGTATTGAATTTCCTTCCTGGGGAGTTCTGTCACATTCTCTAATGGAACAGCAACAATCCCCTGAGTATAAGGGCAATGACCAGTGAAAGGGCATGGTCCATTGATGGGCCTTTGATATTGGCGACTATGCTTGAGCCTTTGCTCTTCAAATTGCAACTTAGCTTAGTGTTGCTGGGTGCCTAAGAGTTACCTCTTGACAGCCTCCATGTTGCTCAAGTGTGGCCTCTCTCTAAGCCAACCTCAGCATATAAATGCATTACCTTCTCCCCAGCGTGGAACATGACTCCTGGGGATAAGCCTCCCTGGCACTGAGGGATTACTACCAAGCACCAAATAGCAATACAACTGGAAAAAGACCTCTAATAAAAGGTGGAAAAGGTAAAGACAAGTGCGTTTATATGGCTAAGAGACTTCAAAGTGAGTTGGGAGGTCATCCCAGAGGTAAAGCTTATTTACATCACAGGAGTATCACATAGACTGCCAAAATAGATACTACCTCAAATAGTGGGGCTCCTGAGGGCTCTTGAGACACCCAGGTCTTACAGTCAGGTCAGAAAGCTCTTGCAAGTGGGCCCTACTTTGGAGTTGATGCTACCAAGTGTGACAAAATTGGACTCAGTTGTGAATTCTCTACACATGCCTCTTCTGTCCCTTCTATTTGAACCTACAGTCAGTGCTGGAGTTGGTAGGCATATGTCAAACAGACTTGAATCTTTGGGTTGTACATGTGTCAGCTGGACACTGAGCCTCAGCAGAGTTGCAACACCTACTCTCCAGTTCATTGGATTCACCCAGGACAACTAGCAAGGAGGTGAGGATTGACAACCACCATACCAAGGAACCGAGAGAGTTTACAACTGCAAGCAAGTCCCATCCATCACCTGTATGGGATCTAAACCCCCTCTGAATTAGAGGTGGAGTGGACAGCACCATCCCAGAATCCTGAGGATTGGGGGATAAAATATGGACTAGAGTGTACTGACTTGTATTCTACTATAGACTTATTGTGATTCTAGTAATAGAGGAAATTATATCATTAATGGGAGACAGTGGTCACTGGAGGTGCTGAAGGCGGAGAGGGAAAAAGAGGTGTAATGTGGGGGCACTTTCAGGACTTAGAATTGTCCTGAATGATATTGCAATGACAGATACAGGCCATTATATATCCTACCTTAACCTTCAGAATTGAATGGGAGAGAGTGTAAACTACAATGTAAACTATAATCCATCATTTGTGGCAATGCTCCAAAATGTGTTCATCAATTGCAATGAATGTACCACACTAATGAAAGAAGTTGTTAATGTGGGGAAATGGGAGGGGTGGGGAGTGGCGCATATGGGAATTCCTTATTTTTTTAATGTAAACTATTACATAATCTAAGTATCTTTTAGAAAAAAACAAAAAAATATTAAAAATATAATAAAATATTTGTTAGATGAAAAAAAAATTAATGGATCCATTTCTCCTCACATGATTTCCCATTCTCAATGACAAATCACACTGCAATAAATACGTCTTTTTAAATATGTGCAAGTATGAGTTCCTAGAAATAAAATTAAATTTCCTAGTTTGACATTTACCAAAATATTCTTATACATTTTTTAGCATTTAATTTTTAAACAATTTTTTGCTTTTATGTTTCATATTTAAAATTTTGATCCAGTTGGAAATTTATTTTGAGATATCAGTTAAATAGAGAATTTTAATTATCTTTCTTAATGGTTAGTTTTTATTAATAGTTGTTTATTATTAACTTTTCACCATTTCTGAAATCACAACTGTGACATTCTCACATGTATTTGGATCTATTTCAGTATTCTGTTCAGTTTCATTGATCTTTTTATTCATGTGCCATTTAACACATAATATAATTGCATTTGATCTATAATACCATTGTATATCTGATAAGCTTAATATTCCCTGATTACTATTTTGTATTTGAATTATGCCAACTTGTTTAATATTTATGTTTCACATTAAATTTAAATTATACTAGTCTATGCACAAAACAAACTTCAGTTAGTGTTTTCAAGGAAATTTATTTACAATGAAATCAATTAGCAAGAGTTTATATTTTTTAGAGAATTGAAAATTCCTATTCATGAACATAAGTATTTTTTTCAATTAATGATGCTCTCTTATATATCTATACTCTTTGTAGTATTTTACATTTTCTTCATGTAGACTTAGCAATTTTCTCAGTAAATTTAGTGTTTTGGATTTTGTTGTTGTTGTTGCTATTGTAAATTGAATCTGGCCTTCTATGATATTTTCCATAGGCATATTGTTGGAAAGTAGGGAATCTATGTGTTTAAGTATGTTTATAGAAGATATGATTTACACTGTAAATATTTCAGCTAATTGTACAGTTCTGTGAATTTTACAAGTATATAATTTGGATAACCATTCACATAATCCTGATACAGACTGATTAATCAACTGAAAATATTTCTGTGACCTTTGTGGTAAACTCCTCTCCAACTTCCAGGCTTGTGCTAACACTTATCAGTCTCTGTTCCCATATTTTTTGCCTTTTTCAAAATGTCACTTAAATTGAATTTATTATTATATAATTCCTTAGACTGGTTCCTTTTACTTTGCATAATGTATTGAAATGTGTCCTCTTGCTGTGTCTATCAATAGTTCATTCCTTTTTACTGCTCAGTAGTGCTCCAACTTATGGATGTTTTATAGTTTGCTTAGCCATTTTCCAATTGAGAGATATTTAGGTTGAATCTGATGGAAATTTTACAAGAAGAGTATATTTGAAAAAACATGAAGTACAGATGTTTGCAGGGAAAAGTAACAAAGGCTGAAAGAATATGTCAGCAGAAAACCTAATGTACAAAATATAAAATGGAATTCCTTCAAGTAGATGGAAAGTAATACTAGATAGAAATATGGACCTGCCTGAAGGAATGCAGTTCAACAAAAATAGTAATTATGCGTGTAATTATTTAATATTTGCTCACATTACATAAATATATTTATAATATGTTTTTGCATTTTTCTGTTGTAACAAATGCATCTTGAAATCTCTGTGGATTATCCTGTACAACTTTATTTTTGTTCAGGCAAACCCACTGTGTGGCATTTGTACTCCATGAAGTTACTCAGTAATCCAGATTGCTTCCTCTTAGTGTTGCCATAAATGCATTTTTCCAGGCTTGCTGCAGTAAGAAAAACTAAATCTGGCAGGCAGCACATTGCCTCCAAAATGTTTCAGCCTGAGTGTGACACACATCATCTCTGCTAAGCAGTCACATTGGCCTTCTTAAACACAAGGGAGTTGAAAATATGTTTGGAGCATTGGATATTTGTTGATTAATAAATGGATTGGACACATTGAGAAAAGTGATCTCCTATTTGGAATTAATTCTTTCCTAACTGTAGCACATTAATATTCATGAAAGATGACAGATGATAGATAAAGATGATGACAGATAGATGGATGGATGGATGGATGGATGGATGGATGGATGGATGGATAGATAGATAGATAGATAGATAGATATCATGAAGATCAGGCAGAGCTGTGTAGTAATTTGGGTTAATAGAGTTCTTTCAAAGGTAGAAGGAACATCACTCAGATTGGCAGGGCATGTACCTTGGTCCTAATCTGGGTCTTCTTCTTTTCTTTGGATTCTTCCTCTTATAATTGCAATGTAAATGACTTCATCTCAAGTGGTATGCAATTAGTCTACAATTTTCTATTCAAATTTGAATGTGCAGTTTTCTGCCTTGTTTACTCAGATATCAACTCTTTTGTTTTAAATACTATTTGGGAATATCATTTGCAAGTGTGCTCTGTGGTTGTCCCTGAAAGAATATAATAGCCATCCTTGATTTAAGTCAGGGAAAATAATTTATCCTTGGCACGGCCCAAGTTAAATGCAAATGTGTTCTGGGATTGGGCAACACAACAGCATCAATATTGGGCTGAAATCTACCTTAACAACTTTCTCTCATTCCTCCAAATAGAGTTATTTCTGGTTGATGCCTGTTTTCCACAATAATAAGACTACACTGAGTTCAGCATCTGGAATTAAAGTGATGCATTTTCAACAAAAATCTTATCCACAAACGATTTTTATATATTTTAAGTACCCGTTTTATTGGATACAGAGATTATACATTCAGACAACATTTTATAGAAAAAAAAAAAGAAATGGACATTCCAAACTGTGAAAATTTTCTGTAAATTGCCAATGTTTCATTAATCAATATTGTGGATATACAAGGAAATTTCTAATTGGAAGATTAGTTACCTTTTAATTAAATATTAATGAAGTGGGAACCATTCAAGAGTCCACATAATAACAGGATAAATATACCAAAATATTTTAACTGAAAAACCATTATCTTTTGAATTAGACACACTCAATCATAAAATATGAACAGTTGTTTTTGGTTTTTTTTTTTGTTTGTTTTTTTTTTTTTAACTTGTCTATTTACACAAGATCACTCTTTGGCTCCAGAGCTTCCTCATAGCACTTTTCACCTCTGCATTTTTGAGTGTGTAGATTAAAGAGTTTAGTATGGGTGTTATCATAGCAAAAAACAGAGTCACCTCTCTATCATTAGGGAAGGTGCTCATGGGCCGAAGGTATACAGTCATGCAGGGAACAAAGAATAAGACAACAACAGTAATATGTGAGGCAGAGGTGGAGAAGCCTTTCGCCGAGCTTCAGAGCTGTGAGATCTCAGAGAGCAAAGGATGAGGACATAGGAGGTGATAAGAATAGAAAAAAATGAGCATACACATGAACCCACTGTTGGCAGCAACAAAGAAGCCATAAATGTGAGTGTCAGAGCAGGCTAGCTTCAACAGAGGATAAAAATCACACAAGTAATGGTCAATGACATTGGGGCCAAAGAACGGCAACCAAAGCATAAAAAGAATTTGGATCAGAGCATGAAGAAATCCCACAGCCCAGGATACAACCACCAGGAGGCCATTGTGATCATGTAGTGCAGGGGCCTGCAGATGGCCATGTAGCGGTCATAGGCCATCACCATGAGCAGGAGGGTCTCAGTTCCCCCAAGGAAATGCATTGCAAAGACCTGAGTAATGCACCCACCAAAGGAGATAGTTTTTTTCTCAGCAAGTAAATCAAAGATCAATTTTGGTGTTGTGGTATAAGAGAAGGTACTGTCTTGAAAGGACAAGAAAAGCAGAAAAAAATACATAGGGTAGTCCAGGGCTGGGCTGATGGCAATTGATACGACAATGAATAGATTGCTTCCCATAGTGTTGTGGGGTGCTTGAGAGTTGCCTCCTGAGACTCTCCTTGTTGCTTAAATGTGGCTTCTCTCTAAGCAAACTCAGCATATAAATGCATTACTTTCCCCCAGCATGCGACATGACTCCTGGGGATGAGATTCCCTGGCTCATGATATTACTATGGAGCACCAACTAGCAATGCAACTGGAAAAAGACCTCAACAAAAGGGGAGAAAAGGTAAAAACAAATGAGTTTATATGGCTGAGACTTCAAAGTGGTTTGGGAGTTCATCCCAGAAGTAATAGTTATAAAACACATCTCAGCAGGATCTCATAGACTGTCAAAGTAGATACTATCTCAAATAGTGGTGCTCCTGAGGGCTCTGGAGACACCCAGGGCCTATGGTTAGGGAAGATAGCTCTGGAATTTGTTGCCTTGGCAGTGTGCCCTGCTTTGGAATTTGTGCCCCTGAGAGTGACAGAAGTGGACTCAGTTATGACTTCCCAACACGTCTCATCTGTCCCTTTGATTTGAACCTAAACTTGGTGCTGGAGTTTGTAGGTGTACATCAAAGAGACTTGAATCTTTGGGCTGTCCATGTACCAGCTGGGCCCAGAGCCTCAGCAGAGTTGTAACACCTATTCTCCAGTACATTGGACTCACCCAGTACAACTAACAAGGAAGTGAGGATTGACAACTGTCATACCAAGGAAACAAGAGAGCATATATCTGCAAGTGAGAGTCCCATCCATCAGCTGTATGGAACTGAAGCCCCCTCCCAATTAGAGTTGGAGTGGACATCAACATCCCAGAATCCTCAAGGTTGGCGAATGAATTATGGACTCGAGTAGACTAATTGGTATTCTACAATAGACTTGTTGTTATTCTAAGAATGGAAGAAATTATAGCATTGAAGTGGAGGCGTTAGGCACTGGAGGCTCCTGGGGCAGGGAGAGGGAAAAACAGTTGTAATATGGGGGCTTTTTCAGGACTTATGAAGTGTACTGAATGACATAGCAATGACAAATTTAGGCCATTCTATTTTGTCCCTTAACATTCAGAACTGTGTGGGAGAGAGTGTAGACTACAATGTGAACTATGGTCCATGCTCAATGGCCATACTACAGGATGTGTTTATCAATTGCATTGAATGTGCCACACTAATGAAGGATGTTTATGTGGGAGGGTGTGGGAGGTGTGGGGAGCAGGGCATATGGGAATCACGATGGTTTTTGTGTAATCTAGGTATCTTTTAAAGAATAAAACAATATATTAAAAAAAAATGAGGTGGAATTTTTCCTGAGTGGGTGTTGCTTGGGCTCTGGACAGATGAAATGTGTTTTTTTGACATGAGAAGGGCTGCATGTCCTTTTTTCTCTGATGTGGTCTTGTTCTGGAGAACAGGATATATAATGTAGCACCTCATGGTTCCTGGCCAGGGTTAAGTCAACTGTATTTGATAATGATTTAGTTATGGCCCTTGATGAAGTGTTTCTGGGAAATAGTTTTCCTATAATCTCAGTACAACAAGGATTTAGTGTTTCAATACCATCCCCATGATTGTAACATCAAGACAAAGATTCTCACAAGGGAACATCTTTTTACATATGAAATCATCTTTATATCAAAGTTCTCTGATCTTGAAGCTTCAGTACCTGTGGCCTGTGTTGTCACTAAAGCAACTATCTTTACATATAGTTGTACTTCTTTGCAAATCAATGGCACAGCTTTCTCCACCTAAGAATTTGGAAGCAGATGTAAATCCCCGGAGCTGTGACTACAGGACGATTACCCATTTGGCTGCACTACTCCAAGCTGGCATAATGCCTAAAGAGCCCATTTGTTATCTTATATTTTAAAATGTTTTACACGCCTTGATTCTAATGGAATGGCTTCCTTTGTTTTATGCTCCTTTATTAAGAAATGTGTGTTTCTATTTTCAACTGCATAAGGAATTGTAAGAAAACTTGTTTTCTCTTAAAAAAAATGAGATGGGACATGCAAAAGATATATAGGAAAAGAAATTCACATATAAAAATGATTGGCACATTCCAAGCAAGATGAAGAGGGAAAAAAAATCATATTCTAAGGGCATCATAATAAAATTTCTAAAAACCAAAATATAAAATTTTAAGTTAAAATATATTTTCTTCAAAGAAGCACCAATAATAGTGACAGTTGACTTGTTAGCATAAACTATGAATATCAAAATAAAAGTTAGTGATATATTTAATGTGTTAAGGAAAATAATAACAACAAACTATACACTCAGAAACCATAATTTCTAAAAATAAATGCAACTTAAATGTGTTTCATACTCATAAAATCTGGGAGAATATGTTGTCAGGAAACCTGCAAATTTACATTACAACGAGAATTATTCAGGAGAAGGAAACAGGTCACAAATGGAAACACCCATACTGTAAAGAAGAAAGGACAATGCAATGTTAAATACATTAATATATAAGGAATATTGACTAAATAAGCAATAGCAGCCATGGCTGAAAGGGTTTGAGATTTGTGTACAATTAAAAATCATGATAAAATAATGCAAATAGAAGAGATTCAATTTTTAATGTTATAAAATAATAGCATTTCAGGGAAGTTGATACAAGAAATAATTTCTATTAGGCTTTATTAAACCAATATTGCATGTTATAACATCAAGTGAAAACACTAAAAAGAGAGTAAAAGCATGTGTAACTACTCAGCTAACATAGGAAAAAGTGGGACAATAAAATCTATTAATCAAAAAGGACAGATAGAAGAGAGAAAGGAATATGAAACAGGGCAAACAGAGGGCAAGTATTAAGGTGGCAGATAATATAAATTTGTCTGTAATTAAATTAAATTAAATGTAAGTGAACAGAACATTGAAATTAAAATAATAAGATTGACAGATTTTCTTTAAAAAAAAACTGTACTCCACTTACACAGCTTCAAGTAAAGATAAATAAAAGATGCTAAAATAAGGATGGGAAAAGATACATCATTCAACACTAAACTAAAAGAAAACTGGTGTAGTTATCCTATCAGAATTTGTTAACTATAAGGCAAGCAATGTTTCTTGAGATAAAGAAAAAACTGTATGATGACAAATGTGCCCCCTTCCACCACAGAACTAATTTATTCTGCACACTACAGTATTCCTTCAAGTTATATAAGACATAGTTTGTCAGACTTAAAAGAAGAAGGGGGCACATCCAAAACCATAGTGGGGTACTTTCACTCAAAGTTTAAAGTAATAGGAAGAAGAAGGAGTAAGAAGCTTCAGGATTAAGTCTCCCCACAAGAACAACTATTAAACAGGCAGGAACTCTATGAAAGAGCCATCTCAAAACTCTAGAATCCAGTAGAACATTGCACAGTATTAACGGAAGAGTGGGAGGAAGAGGCTGGTAAATTATTTTAAAGACTAGCAAATTGCTCTCTCCATGTGCCAGTTATAGGCCCACACTTGGGACATATCAATGGTCCCTGGTTAGCTCCCTGGCAACAGGAAGGGATATAAAATTTCACTTCCCTAAGGTCAGGGGTGGGCATGGCCAAATGCTGATCATGACTTTAGTGACTTCCGACCACTGGGGCCAAGCTCTGAGGGGGTGATTGTTCCAACCATTCCCAGACAAAGTTGGCTGAGGAGACTTATAGATGTTATGCTTCTGAGAGCAGTGGGAAACAGATCCAGAATTCATTTGCTGGGCAGGTAAAGGAAAAACAGCACTGAGGAGCCATGGAAGAATCTCCTGATGCCCTTTCTGATCCTCTCCCAGGTCAATTTAGTGTGGATCTGTGCCTCCGTCTATGGTCCTTGGCCATGTTATGACTGGAAATACTGACTTGGAAACCCCTTCCCAGAATTTGTCCTCCAGGCAAAAGCAGCTTGAAATGACAGGAAAGCAGGATAAGAAATTGAGACAGACAGCCTGGAGAAAATTATTACCTGATTTAAACACCTGAAAGAGGGAGAAGTCTGTCTTTTGGGAAATAGAGTGGGCATTCAATCTCCTGTAAAGAGGGGAACTCAAAAATAAACAATAAGCCCAAGCTTAGAACAACACATAGGCCCAGAAAATATAGGGAAGACACTGTACTTATAATTCACCAAGTGGACTTTTTTAACAGGACTGATACTCAAGAAAATCTGTCATATCACCTCCTACTTACAAAATCAAGAATTAGACATCTCAGAGAATAAATCACAGAGTTTACATTCTAAAATATTAAAGCAAAATGTGAAACAAAAGAGTACAAACAAAGAAACAGAAAATGATAACACATTAAATGGAAGTGGATAGAAATCCAGAAAACACAAATAAAGAAGACCACACAGAAGACATAATGAACAAAGACTTTTCAAAAAATTATTTTAAAAATGCTCAAGGAGATGTGGAAAAATAGAGAGAAAGAACTAAAGGATATCAAGAAAACAATAATTGAACAAATTGAGAATCTTAGTAAAGAAACAGAAATCAATAAAAGGAACCAAAGAGTACATCTGGAGTTGAAAAACCACAATAACCGAAATTAAAAAAAAATTCCCAGGAGGGCTTCAACATCAGATTGGAGCTGGCAGAAGAAAGAATAAGCAAACTTTAAGAAAAGACCATTGAAATTAGGCTAAGGAGAAGAAAGTAAAAAGAAATAGAAAAAGTGAAAATAGTCTAATCACACCAATATAGCATTATGGAAATCCCAGAAGGGGAAGAAAGGAGAAAGGGACAGAATGAATATTTAAATAAATAATTAAATTGACTTTCCCAAACTGCAAAATATGTGAATATGTAAATCCAGGAAGAGCAGAGAACACCAAACAGGGTAAACATGAAGAAAAACTTGTCACATTATATATTACTCAGACTATTAAATTCAAAGGACAAAGAGAGAATTCTGAAATCTGCAAGAGAAAAAAATGAATTATGTACAATTGAGTTCCAATTAGACTAAGGGTCAATTTTTCATGAGAAATCATGTGGAAAGAAGGCAATGGGTTAAAGTACAAAGGAAAACAACTACAAACCACTCATTTTATACCTGGTAAGACTTTATTTTAAAAATGTGGCAGAGATTAAGAAATTCCCAACAAAACAAAAGCTGAGTGAGTTCATAACCACTAGACCTGCCCTAAAAGCAATATTAAAGGAAATTCTTTGTACTGAAAAGAAAGGACACTACACAGTGGTTCAAAGTGGCATAACGAAATAAAGACCTCTGGTAAAGATGAACATTTGGGTAACTATATAGACTAGTACTATTGGATTGTAGTTTTTGGTGTGTAAATCCACTTCTTATTCACCGTGGGTGCTAAAATGCAAATGCATAAAAAGTAATGATCAATCCCTTGTTTTGTACCTACAGTGTAAAAAGTTATAAATGGCAAGAAGTAAAAAAATACGGAGCATTTTGGAAAGGTTGGAAAAGTGACAGTGCATGTTTGTGAAGTCAAGTTGGTATCATACTAAATGCTATTGTTATATATTTAGGGTATTAAATATTAACCCCTTCATAACCACAAAGAAAAAAACTGAAAACTATATCCAGATAGAAATGAGAATGCAATAAGTGTGGTACAACAAAAACAATCAAATAAATATAAAAGTAAACATGAATAGAATAATTGAGGGACAAAAAAGGTACAAGATTATAAAGACTAAATAGCAAAATGGCAGAAGAAATTCCTGCATCATCAATAGTGACTTTAAATGTAAAATAGATTAAGCACTCCAATCAAAAGGCAGAGATAGGCAGAATGGATAAAAGTGCATGAACAAACGATATGCTGTCTGAAAGAGCATCAAGAAATATGTTGGTTGAAAGTGAAAGAATGGAAAAAATATACCATGAAAATAGTATCCCAAGGAGAGCTGAAGTAGCTATATTAATATTAGATAAAATAGACTTTAAATATAAAAGTTACAAGTCACACAGTCTATCTTTAAATACAGATAAATGTGTCTATTGAAGAGGAATAAATAATGATTATAAATATATATGCAAACAACAGGAAAGCCTGAAAATATATGAAGCAAATACTGAAATATTTGAAGGGAGAAACTGATGGTTCCCCATTAATAATATGAGACATTAATTAATACTGTACTTTCAATAATGGATAAAACATCTAGACAGAAGATCAATAAGGAAATAGAGAAATTGATGGCATGGAAATCAATTAAACCTAATAGATACTTCACCTAACAACAACAAAATACACATTCTTCTAGAGTACACATGATCATTCCCCAGGATAGACATATCTTAGGTCATGAAACAAGAAAATCAGAAAAAACTAAAATATATATATATTGAAATCATACAATATTTCATTTCCTACCACAAAGAAATGAAACTAGAAATTAATAAGAGAAGAAGAAATGGAAAATTCACAAATATTTCAGAATTAAACAATGTACCTTTTTAAAAGTTTATTTTTAAAGACGCTTTAGATTACATAAATATTACATAAAAAATAGAGGGGATTCCCAATGCCCCACCCTTTCCCCTCCCACCCTTTTCCACATTAACAACATCTTCCATTAGTATCAATTTGTTACAATTTATGAACACATATTGAAGTATTGCTACTAACCATGGACTATAGTTTACACTATAATTTATACTCTGCCCCACACAATTTTATAGGTTATGATAAAATGTGTAATGGCCTGTATCCGTCATTGCAATATCATGCAGGACAATTCCACTGTCTTGAAAATGCCCCCATGTTACACCTATTCTTCCCTCTCCCTTCTCTCAGAACCTCTCGTAGCCACAGACTTTATATCAATTTAAAAAGTTCTTCCATTGCTAAAATAATAATATGTCTATAATAGAATAATAAGTCTAGGTTAGTCTATTGTTTATTCTCCAGTCTTGATGATTTGGAGATGTGATGCCTACTCTGTTTCCAACTGAGAGGGGGCTTAGATCCCATGGGGTAGATGGATGGGACTATCTTGCTTACAGTTGCAGACTTTTTCTGTTCCTTCGGATGGGTGTTATCCATCATCATCACCTTGTTAGTACTCCTGGGTGAGTCTAATGAACTGGAGACTAGCTTCTGAAAATCTGCTGAGATTCAAGTCTCAAATGGCACATGAACAGACCAAAGATTTAAGTCTCTGGGATATATAGTTATCAAATATGGTGCTAATTATAGATTCAAATAAAAGGAGCAGAAGAGTCATTTGTAGGGAAACTATAAATGATTCTAACTCTGTTACACTGAGGGGCATAAATTTCAAAGTAAGGCCCACTGATATGGTACCAAGTTCATGAGAATACCTTCCCTGCTCATAAGGTCTAGATGTCTCTAGAGCCTCAGGAGCCCTGCTGTTTTATGCAGTGTTTACTCTGGCAGTCAATGAGATCCTGCTGAGACATGCATAACCATAATCACAATAATAGAAAGAATATTGAATTTCCATCCTGCGGTGTCCTGCTACATTCTCCAATAGAATGGCAAGAATCCCTCTAGTACATGGGCAGTATCTAGTGAAGGAAGACAGACCACTACATCAGGCCCTTGATATTGATGATTGTACATATGAACCTTTTCTTGTGAAATTGAAATTTACTCTAGTATTATATATTGCCTAAGAGTTGCCTCCTGAGAGCCTCCTTGTTGCTCAAACATGTGCTTTCCCTAGCCAAAATCTGCAGAAAAAAGCATCCCTCCCCCCACACACTGAGGGTGGGTCGTGATTCCCAGGGATGAGCCTTCCTGGCACTGAGGGATTATTACCAAGAGCCAACTAGCAATGCGTCTGGAGAAAGACCATGACCATAAAGGGGAAATATTAAATACAAATACATTTATATGGCTCAGAGATTTCAAAGTGAGTTGGGAGGTCATTCCAGAGTTTAAGCTTACTAAACCATACTCTTAATCAATGGGCTAAAGAGGAAAGTATAAGGAATTAGGAAATATCTTGAGGCAAATGAAAAGGAAAGTACAATATACCAAAACTCATGGGATGAAACAAAGGGAAATTTATAGCTCTTATACTTACACTAAAAGAGAAGAAAGATTTCAAATTAGAGGCTTAATCTCAAAACTGCAATAACCAGAAAAAGAAAAGGAGACTAAACCAAAAGCATGAGAAGGAAGGAAATGACAAAGATTAGAGTGGAGATAAGTGAAACAGAGAACAACAAAAAACCCAATAGAACAAATAAAAAAAATTAAAAGTGGATTATTTGAGAAGATCAATAAAATTGACAAAACTTTAGCTAGATTGACAAAGAATAAAAAGAAAGGACACAAATAACAAAATTCAGAAATGAAAAGGGGAACAATTCTATTAACCACAGTGAAATTAAGAGGACAATAAGAAGATACAATGAAAAACTGTGTGCCAATGAATTAGATAAACTTGATGAAATGGAAAATTTCCTAGAAGCACACAAACTACCTACATTGGCTCAAGATGAAATTGAAGATATCAATAAATTTATTACTAGTAACGGGTTTGAATCAGTAATCAAAAACCTCCCAAAAAAGAAAAGGACTAGGTGACTTCACAGGGTAATTGCACCAAGCATTGTAAGAAGACTTAAGACAAATCCTGCTCAACCTCTTCTGAAAATTAGAAATGGAGAGAACACTCTAATTCACTTTATGAGGCTAACAAAAACCTCATAAAAAAAAGATAAACATACCACAAGAAAATGACAGACTAATATCTTTTATGAGTATAGATGCAAAAATCCTTAACAAAATACTAGTAAAAACAGAATCCAACAGCAGATTAAAATAAGTATTCAACATGATCAATTGGGATTTATCCCTGGTGTGCAAGGGTGGCTACACATAAGAAAATCAGTTAATATAAAGTATCTACTTAACAGAACGTAGGAAAAATAAAACATATTTCAATTGATGCAGAAAAGGCATTTGA
>JAKSZT010054435.1:0-10342 GCA_026826555.1 Tolypeutes matacus | reverse complement strand
ATAAACCTATCAAATTTAGTACTAACTATAGGTTCAAATAGAAGGGGCAGAAGAGCTGTGTGTAGGGAAACCACAACTGAGTACAACTCTGTCAAACTGAGGAGCATAAATTTCAATGTAGAGCCCACTGGCAGGTGCCAAACTCCTGATCTGTCTGGCCTGCATATAGTGTCTGGTTGTCTCCAGAGCCCTCAGGAACCCCGCTACTTGAGGCAATATTTACTGCGGCAGTCAATGAGATCCTGTTGAAACGTGCATACGTGTAACCTCTGGAATGACCTCCCAACTCATGTTGAAGTCTCTTAGCCATATAAACTCGTTTGTCTTTACCTTTTTCACCTTTTGGTCAAGGACTTTTTCCAGTTGCATTGCTAGTTGGTGCTTGGTAATAATCCCTTGGTGGCAAGGAAGCTCATCCCTGGCAGTCAAGTACCATGCTGGGTGGAAAATAATGCATTTATATGCTGAGTGTGGCTTAGACAGCTGTCACACTTGAGCAACAAGGAGGCTCTCAGGAGGTAACTCTTGGGCAACCTGTAATACTAGGCTAAGTTTCTATTTCAAAAGTAAAGTTCATAAGTATAGTCATCAATATCAAAGGCCCATCATGGTCCATCCTCCTTCAATAGTCACTGCACTTGTACTTGAGGGATTCTTGCTATCGCATTAGAGAATGTGGCAGAGCTCCCCAGGATGGGAATTCGATATCCTTTTGGTTATTGTGTGGCTCTCCACCCACCGTGACAATGCCCCATGAATACCTGAATTCTTTCATATGCCTTATAGGTGTGCCCCAGGTGAACGTCCTCCCATGCATCCCCCATAACTGACACCATACCAATGATCCACTCCTGCCACATTTGTAACCCTTGTGTGATCCAAAACTTCAAAAATGAAACCAACAAAATAACTGAATAAAATTAATTAGAAAATGAAATAATAATGATAGTTTAAAAAATAACAAATAAAATACAGAAAATTTAAAAATATTTGAAATAATAAAAAATAGAAAAATAAAATTTTAAAAATTTGTTGTTGTGTCTTTCATGTCTGTAGGATCTGTTGTCTTGTATGTACAGTGACATTTTCTTCCATTTATTCCCCCAGTGTCTTATTTTTTTTTTTTTTTCATTTTATCTTCAAGGAAGTTTTGGTTACAGAAAAGTCACATACAGAATATAGGGGATTCTCATATACCCGACATCTTCTCCCTTTTCTCCTTTCCCTATTAATAACAGTTTACATGTGGTATGTTTGTTACAATTGATGTGTAAATATTGAAGCATTGTTACTAACCATCATCAATGATTTGAATTATGGTTTACATTTTGCAACATACCTTTTATAAATTTTGGTGAAATTTAACACGGCCTGTATCCATTGTTGCAAGATCATATAGAACAATTCAAATGCCTCCAAAGTGCTCCATGTTCCATCTATTCTATTCCTCCCTCCTCCTCCCCTCTGGACTCACAGCAAACACCAAACTTCACTCCTTGAAGAATAAAATTCATAGTTACTTGCAAGAACATTAAGAGCTTGACATACTGGTCTGTCCTGCCCGATTAGGCACTGCCTATGCTCTAGAGAGACTCCCAACCCTCTATTTGAGAACATAGCAAGACTCCCCAGGACAGGAGGCCAACACTTTCCCGTTCATTGTGTGGATCTCCACCCACTGATACAACACACTATGACAGGATGAAAACTTACACACTCCCAAGAAGCCTGTCACAGGTGCGCCCTGTCTCACATGACCCCCACATCCAACAACCTAAAGCAGTAACCCTCCCCTGCCCTGCCATACTTGTCAAAAAAAATTCCCATAATTGTAGTTTCAACCACATAACCGCAAATCCCCAGAGTTAACCTGCTACCTCCCACAACCCTCCCCTCAGTTCCATGGACAGTGAAACCCACTCACCTCCAACCCTATCTCCCTCACAGACCAGCACTGCTCAACCCAATAGCATCACTGCACCACTGTCATGTCCATCCACTGCACAACTATACCCTTCCACCTTATCATACATATTGCCCATATGGCATTGCTCACAACCCTCTACTCCCTTTCTGTCTCCTGTAAACTTATCTTCCAGACTCTAGCTCTGTGAGTCTGCTCGATTTGCTTAACTCATATGAGTGAGGACATGTAAGAGTTGTTCTTCAGTGCCTGGCCTGTTTCACTCAACATAAGGTCTTCAAGATTCACCCATGTTATCTTGTGTGTTAATACTTCATTCCTTCTTAAACCTGAGTAATATTCCATTAAATGTATATGCCAGAGTTTATTTAGCCAATCATCTGTTGATGGACATTTGGGTTGTTTCCAACTTTTGGCAATAGTGAATAATGCCGCTATGAACATTGGTGTGCATACATCTGTCTGTGTCCTTGCATTCAAACCCAGTAGTGGGTTTGCTGGATTATATGGCAGTTCTATAGCTTCCTGAGGAACCACAAGACTGTCTTCCACAATGTTTCCACGATTCTTTATTCTCACTAGCAGGGGATAAGTGTTCCCATTCCTCCATATCCTAACACTTGTAGTCCTCTGTTTTTTTAATAGCTGCCAGTCTAATGGGTGTGAGATGATATCATTGTAGTTTTGATTTGAATTTCCCTAGTAGCTAGTGATGTTGAGCATCTTTTCATGTGCTTTTTAGCCATTTGTATTTCATCTATTAAGAAGTGTCTATTCAAATCATTGCCTATTTTTCAAATGGATTGTTTGTCTTTTAATTTTTGAGGTGTAGGATTTCTTTTTATATACTGAATATTACACCCCTATCAGATAAATGGTCACCGAATATTTTCTCCCATTGAGAAAGCTTTTCACTTTCTTGACAATTTACTTTGAGGTCCAAAAGTTTTTTTGTGTTTTTTTGAGAAGGTCCCTTTTATCTATTTTTTTATTTCCTGCTTGTGCTTTGGGTGTAAAGTTCATGAAACCACTTCCTAATACAAGAATTTTTAGATGCTTCCCTACATTATCTTCCAAGATATTTATGATCTTAGCTATTATATTCACATCTTTGATCCATCTTGAGTTAATTATTGTATAAGGTGTGAGATAGTATTCTTCTCCCAATCTTTTGGATATGGATATCCAATTCTCCAAGCACCATTTGTTGAAGAGGCCATTCTCTCCCAGTTGAGTGGGCTTGGTGGCCTTGTTGAACATCAGTTGACTGTATATGAGAAGGATCTATATCAGAGCTCTCAATTTGGTCCCATTGGTCAATATGTCTATCCTTGTGCCAATACCATTCAGTTTAGCTATTAGTATGTTTTAAAATCAGGTACTGTGATTCCTACAATTTCTTTTTTTTTATTGTGGGTAAAAATCAAATTTTTCACAATACAAACCAATATTTGTAAAATGATATATAGATATATATGCATATATGTGCATTTGCTTACATAAATGTTATTTTTTTCATATATATTTTAAAAGATGCTTAGATTACATAAATGTTACACAAAAATTACAGGGTATTCCCATGATCTCCACCTATGCTTAGTGGCAAAGCCCCAGGATGTGTATATCCATTGCAGGTGATGTGCCACACTAATGAAAGATGTTTATGTGAGATGTTTTCAATATGTTTTTATCTATTTGGGGCTCCTTGCAGTTCCAAATAAATTTCATAGTTAGATTTTCCAATTCAACAAAAAATGCTGTGGTAATTTTTATTGGGATTGTGTTAAATCCGTAAATCAGGGTGGGTAGGGTAGACATCTTAATGATGTTTAGTCATCCTATCCATGAACAGGGAATATTCTTCTATTTATTTAAGTCTTCTTTGATTTACTTTAACAGTGTTGTGTAGTTTTCTGCATAAAAGTCATTTACATCTTTAGTTAAACTTATTCCTAGGTATATGTTTCTTTTATTTCCTACCGCAAATAAGATTTTTTCTTGATTTCCTCCTCAGACTGCTCATTATTGGTGTAAAAAAAATGCTAATGATTTTTGCACATTGATCTTATAACCTGCCATTTTACTGAACTCATTTATAAGCTCTGGAAGCTTTGTTGTAGATTTCTCAGGGCTTTCAAGCTATAGGATCATGTCATCTGCAAATAGTGAAATTGAAATTCTTCCTTTCCAATTTGTATGCCTTGTATATCTTTTTCTTTCCTAAGTATTTCTAACACAATGTTAAATGAGAGCAGTGAAAGTGGGCATCCTTGTCTTGTTCCAGATTTTAGAGGGAAAGCTTTTAAGATTTCCCCATTGATTATGATGTTATCTGTGTGTTTTTCATATATGCCCTTTATCATGTTGAGGAAGTTTCTTTCTATTCCTATCTTTAGAGTGTTTTTATCAGGAAAAGATGCTGTATTTTGCCAAATGATTTTCCTGCATCAATAGAGAAGATCATGTGATTTTTTTTCTTTCAATCTGTTTATGTGGTGTATTACATTGATTTTCTTATGTTGAACCATCCTTGCATACCAGGGATGAAACCCAGTGTGTCATGGTGTATAATTAGTTTGATGTGTTGTTGAATACAATTAGCAAGTATTTTGTTGAGAATTTAAAAATCTAGGTTCATTGGAGAGATTAGTCTATAGTTTTCCTTTCTTGTGGCATCTTTGTTTAGCTTTGATATTAGGATGATGTTGGCAGCATAGAATGAGTTAGGCAATGTTCCCTCCACTTCAATTTTTTGAAAGAGTTTAAGCAAGATTGGTTTTAGTTCTTTCTAGAATGTTTGGTAGAATTCACCTGTGAAGCCATCTGGTCCTGGGCTCTTGTTAGTTGGGAGGGTTTTGATGACTAATTCAATCTCATTACTTGTGATTGGTCTGTTGAGTTCATCACTTTCTTCTTTTGTGAAGTGTAGGTTGATTGTGTGTTTCAAGGAATTTGTCCATTTCCTCTAAATTATCCATCTTGTTTGCATACAATTTTTAAATGTATCCTCTTATGATAATCTTTCTTTCTGTGTTATCAACGGTGATATTCCCTTCCTCATTTCTTATTTTATGTAATTGCAAATTCTATCTCTTTTTCTTTGTTAGTCTACCTAAGGGTTTGTCCATTTTATTAATCTTCTCAAAGAACCAGCTTTTGGTTTTGTTTTTTTAGGGCTTTCTTATTTTCAACTTCACTTAGCTCTGCTCTAATCTTTGTTATGTCCTTCTTTCTATTTCCTTTGTGGTTAGTTTTTTGTTCTTTTTCTAATTCCTCCAGGTGTGCAGTTAAGTCTTGATTTTAACTCTTTCTTCTCTGTTAATATAGTCATTTATGGCTGAGAATTTCCTTCTCATTACTGCTTTTGCTGCATTCCATAGGTTTTGATACATTGTGTTGTCATTGTCATTTGTTTCAAGGGAGTTACTGATTTTTTTGGCAATTTTCTCCTTGACCCACTGATGGTCTAAGAGTGTGTTTTTGAACTTCCATATCTTTGTGCCTATTCTGGTTCTCTGGTCATTATTGATTTCCAGATTCAATTCCATTGTGGTCAGAGTAATAACTTTGTATAATTTCGATCTTTCTGAATTCATTGAGAGTTGTTCTGTGGCTTAGCATGTATTCTAGTATAGAATACTTTGCAAAGAGTTTGCAATCACTGACCCATCACTATCTGCTGCTTTATAATTTCATCCATTTTTACCTTAAGCATAATATTTCTTTACCTCAATTAGTGACTCAGAAATGATTGCTTAGAGAAACTTGCTAAGAAAATCTGAGCTTGTGGACACTTTATTTTTGCTCTATAGGCCCACAAAACCCTTTTGTGAAAGTGGGTCACGAACATCCCAGCTTACTTAATAAATGTCTTAAATCAGAAAAGTTCCAAAGCTTTGATCTTCAGTAGAAATTGATGGGGACAGGAGGCAAGATGGTGTTGGTTTAAGTGGGAACTCACCATCTCTCTTGCAAAAAATGACTGAGTGAGTTGTTTGGGGAACCTACAGAGCAGGAGGCTTCAGGGTATTGATCTGGATGGAACTGAACAAAGAGATAAATTGCTCAAAGTAAAACAGTGAGTTTCTTGCCCCTGTCTGTGGCTGAAAATGGCAGACACCTAAGCCCTACTCTCAAGGCAAAAAGCCACTGAGAACCCTGACTCCCACCCAGTGAGAAGGAACATTCTCTGAGAGTGGGAGGCTTCTGGTGAAGGGTGGAAAAGGGTTTTCTTTCTGTGGGTTTGGTTGCCTGGACCCATTTTGAGCTTTGAGGAGCATTCCAGCCAGCTCAAGGTGGCACCAAGAAGAGGGAAGAGGTGAATCTGCTGAGGCAGCCTGACTTACCTAACTGCCCTGGGATAGAGAAACTTGGCCTGGGAGAGAGTAGCACCAAGCAATTGACTAGTCCTATACTGAAAACTATAAAAATGTCAACTACCCTAAGGAAGGCAGGCAGTAGGAAGTGCTTAATAAACTTCCAAGAGCCTATTTAGGGCCCCCTGGGAGGAAGGAGAGTCTGGAAGAGGGTTGAGAGTCATTTTTGGTGATGAGTTCAGTCGCCAAGGTCCCATTTGAATTTCAGAAGGGAACTCAGCCTGACCAAGAGAAGTGAGGGGAGAACTGCTCACACAGGCTATTGTGTCCTGCTGCCCTGGGAGAGAAAGCAATAAGAATAGAAATGGGGCATGGACAGAAATGACACAGAAAGTTCTAGTCATCGTAGTATGGGTATATGAACTAATCAGCACCTATTAGTTGTTACCCTAAGAATATCTGTCCCAAAGAGTTATAGAGAGGACTAAACAAGGAAAAATATCTAGGTCAATGAAAAACTGCTATTCTACTACTGATTCCCTAAGAACAGACATGTGCAGGCTAGACCAACTACTGTCTAATATTAAAAATCGGAGTCATTCCTAAGAGCAAGAGCTTTGGAATACAACAACCCTTGTCTCTTAAGGCTGTTAATTCCACTTACTTACTTTTAATATGTGATCTTGTGTAATTTCTCAGCCTCTTTACGCCAGTTTCCACATATGTACAAAGAGTATGATTACAGTTCCTAATTTATAGGACTTTGTGGGATTATTGGTGATAATGCATGCATTGTGCTTAGAATGATGCCTGACATAGATTAAACTCATTATTGCATATTGTCATTTTTCTTTAATGAAAGAAGAGTTCATGTGTGACCAGCCCAGTTTTCTGGGAAGAATTATCTCAACTCATATATTTACAAAAAGTGTAGGAGAGCAAGCTGGGTGATATATACAGACATCTTATGGAGAGTAATTACATATCTTCGTTCTTCCTAGTAGATGCCAATTTTGTTCCAGTGTCAGGTGGCCATGTATTTGAGTAAATGTGGGTCGATCCCCAGGCTATAGATATGTATATGGATTAGACTAAACTAATTATGGTCATTTTATTTCTCCTTTCAGCGACTGATCTAGGGATACACATGTGACTCAATATAAAAGAGTAAATCTGATCAAAGTCCCTGAATATGCTTCTCTGTTCTTAAAAAGAGTCATGAAGAAAACGTCCTCTTTCCTGAACAATGCCTTCTGCAAGGGATGGTGGAATTGTCACTAGCAGAGATCATTGAGTTTTTGAATGGGGACCTTTTGGACTGTCACAGCTAAAAAAAAAGTATACAACATTTGAAAGGGTTTTGCTAACTTGATATTGGATTTTACGTGAAATTGCTTTCATTACTGAAGGACTTTTGAAAGAGGGAAACCCTTGAATCATCAAACAGACAGCTGCAGTTCATTTGTGCCCTCTTAGGAAATCCTCTGAGGCATTTCCTAACCTTTTGCTGAATGAGCACCTCCAATGGTCAGTTATTGGAAGATGCCTAACAAACAGTCTGGGTGACAGATAGTGGCTCAAGATTAGAGTCAGCACTCAATCTGGAAAGTAGCAGAAAGACCAGTGGATTGAAGTAGGAAGAGATAGTCCATACAATAGGCAGAATTAAGAGCAGTGTTCCATATGGAATCACAGGAAATAGATGATGACAATATTGATATGGTATAGATTTTACCCATTCTTGAGCCGTAGCCAATATGGTTTGAAAAAAGCTGTTAAGATTACAGAAGGATAAAAGGAATCCTGTGTGATGCATCTGGTGGAGTGTCTGGGTAAAAATTAATTCAAAACTTATGTTAGTTTGTCAAAGGTCTGCCAATGCAAAGTACCAGAAATAGGTTGACTTTTATAAAAGTGTATTTATCTGTGGTAAGAGCTTACAAACCCAGATTCTATGGATATAAACTGCATGCCTAAATTATATATTATTTTATGCTTATTAATCTTTTTTCCAGAATGAGGGCAATAATTAAAGTAATGAATACATGGAAATAGGAACCAATCTTATTTTAAGATTGACCAGCTGGGCTCATATAGTTAATTCCAATGTCTCCTGAGGGTACCTGGAAAGCTCTTTGACACACTCAAAATAAGTATATATGTTGGTGAATAAAACCCACATGACATTATCCTGGGTAATTTAATATTTTGGGGTCCAAAATATATACTTGAATTGTATTTAAGCAATACATACAGATTCAACATGTTTGATGGATAAATCCTCATTGGCCAAAACACCTATGATAACCCACTTAATGTTACCACAGCTCTAAGAATTCAAGCAGAATTTTCTTTTCTGAAGAGAGCCATACTGAATAAAAGGACATATTAGCCCTTCTTGGCCACTTAGAAGGGATTGTTTTTTCAGGAGGATGTGAAATATAGCAAGCACACTGGACACGTATGATAGTTATAGAAAACTGGACAAAACAACCTCAACAATAGTTATAGATCATACCAGGAAACAAAGATGGGAAAGATCATGCACAGTGACTTAGAGGAACTATGGATTATACTCATTAAAAGGATTCATAGATAGCTCAAAGCAATGACTTATTATCTTCACAGGAGAAGAACAGAAATGAATTTATGGAAATATTTTAGGCCCCATATCTTAGGAGAATGCATGAAGAAATGATGTGAATTATTTAGTTGCTCTCTAATTGCCAAGGTCCCAAATTAACTAAACCTAGATGTACCCATTAGTGCAGTTGGTCAGAACTGGAAATCTATTAAATCTGACTATGATATACTAGTTGGTAGAAGATGGTCATAACTTAAAAGTAAGGTTAATTAAGAGTCCCATGTCAGTACAACCTTTGATTATGAAACAGGACATATGGCTGGGCCACCAAGAAATGCAGATGCAAAATTTACTGAGACTTTGCCCTTGATTTATACTCTAATCCATGACAAGTTTTGGTATATTGGCAAAGTCCAGTTTTGTTTGGAAGGACAAGAAAATATTGTCATAATTCTAAAGGACTTAATTTGTAATAATCTTTATGTATTTGGTGACAGAGTGTTATAATTCATAGGATTAGCTTGATTGATTTAATCAAAATATATGATAATACTAATATGGATGACCAAATCTATAGGAAATTGAATTAAAACCACATGTTGCTTATCTAATGACATCTGAATAATCAGAGAAGTCTTCATTATTAATCCATTAATTGTTACATTAAATCAATATATTCATATTTTTCATAAAGCTAAAATTATAGTGGTGAGAGGAAGAGTAATTAAGAATAAATTTGTGCTGGAATATTTGGCAAATTGCAATGCTTCTTTAAAGCAACACCCACACCTTATTTGATAGGACATATTATTAGCATTTTGACAGCTTTCAATTAGATTTTTTTGTTCTATAAATGGCATAAAATATGTAAGAGAAAGAATGATAATTAGTGATTTAGAATTAAAAAGTCTTGACTATCATCAGAGGGAGGTCTATTTAGGATATAAATGATATATATTGTTACAATCCAACTCCTGAAAGGTATGAGTTAGTGAGGCCATGTGACCAAAGAACATACCTGGCATTTAGTCAGACATAAGCTTTATTGGGACTTACGGACAGGAGAGAAACTTTGACAGCAGCTAGTCAAAGAATGAATGAACTTAGCGCTGTGCAAAGAGATGAGAAAATGAGGGGTGTATATGTAAGGGTTTTAGAACACAGATATTCCATGGAGTATGAGAACAGAGTTCATGCTAGGGTCTTGTGAAGCATACACATGGGATGCAGTGATGTTTTCATTGGCTCATAGGAAGGACATTTACCAAGGACATTTACTGCTTTATGATACCATCTATACATTATTTCCCCTATGGGGAAAGTTGTGAACCTTTAACTTACCCTTAGGTCACACAAGCAGCTACTGGCTGAGGACTTAGGGAGGCACCTGGGTTCCCACAATCCACCCCCATGTTGCAGCCTACATTGATCATAAGACAAGCATTGCATCCACATTCCACAACAACAGTACAAAAGACAACAGCTAAAGCCATTATGAGTTTTTCAGTAACAATTGCA
>JAKSZT010054434.1:157630-211822 GCA_026826555.1 Tolypeutes matacus | reverse complement strand
AGTTGCATATTGAAGGGATAGGACAGGTGGGTAGTGATATTATTGGGTTTGGTGGTGCAGGGTTGACAGGTGGGTAGATTGGGAAGGGTGGGATGCTGGGGGAGAGATGGGAGAGGGACCAGGTGAACACTTGGGATTTGTGGGTATGAGGTTGAAAGTACAGAGGTGGGAATGTTCTTATGGCAATATGACAAGGAAGTGTCACTGGTTTAGGGTATTGGTTGGGGGGACATTCGGGACAGGGCGCATCTGGAGCAGGCTTCTAGGGAGTGTGTGAGTGTTCATCCTGTCATAATGTGTTGTATCAGTGGGTGGAGACCCACACAATGAGCGGGAAGGAGATGGACTCCCATCTTTGGGAGGACCAATTCGCTCCAAAAAAGCCAGGTGGTCATCTCTTACGTGCAAGGGTGGTTCCTAATAGGGGAGGACAAACCAGTGTGTCAAGACCTCTTGTTGCATGTAACTATGAATCTTGTCATCCAATGAGTCAAGCCAAGGGACATCATTGTGCCCAGGGGGATGGGGAGGGAGGAACAGAATAGATTAAGCATTGGGTATTTAGTGATCAGTGGAAATGTTTTTCATTACCTTACACTGATGGACACAGGACATGGTAAGTATCATCAAAATTTATGAAAGTGTATGGTCTAAAATGTAAACCATACTGTAAACCATTGACAATATTTAGTAGTTATGTTTCACTATTTGTATAACAGTTATAACAATGATACCATCCACATACAAAAAGGTTTTAATACGGGTGAGGAAAGGGGGAGGAGGTTGGGTATATGAGACTCTTGTATTCTGTGTGTGACTTTGCTGTGACCTAAAACTTCTTTGAAAATTAAATGAAAAATGGTGAGACACTGGGGAGAGAGTGTGAAGGTCCCACGGTACAGACTGTACACCAGATATTGCAGTGATAAAAGGCAAAATGTAGAATATATATATTTTAATTTTTTCCCATTTTTTGAATATCCCAATTTTTTATTTTTTTATTTTTAGTTTTTTTTTAAGTTTTCATCTACTGTATCTCTTACATTTAAACTTATCATTATTATTTCATTTTCTTCTTAATTGTATTTGGCTATTTTATTGGCTTCATCTTTAAAGAAGTTTTGGATCACAAAAGGGTTACAACTGGGTCAGGAGAGGAGTGTCAGGAATGGGGGCGTGCATGTGAGGAAATTCACCTGAACATACATAAAAGGTACATAAAATTGTTCAAATGCTCACAGGGCATGGTCACAGTGGGTGGAAAATCACTCAATAAATGAGAGAATACTGAATTTCCATTCTGGAGAGCTCTGCCACATTCTCCAAGGCAGTAGCAATGGTCCCCCAAGTGTAGGGGCAGTGTCTGGCAAAAGAGGATGATCCACTGATGGGCTGTTGTTATTGATAACTAGGCTTACGAGTCTTTGCTCTTGAACTTGAATTTTAGCCTATTGTTATGGGGTGCCTAAGTGTTGCCTCCTGAGAGACTCCTTATTGCTCAAATGTGGCCTTTCTCTAAGCCAAACTCAGCATATGAATGCATTACCTTCCTCCCAGTGTGGGACATGACTCCCAGGGATGAGCCTCCCTGGCAATGAGGTATTACAACCAAGTGCCAACTGGCAATACGACTGGAAAAAGACCTCGAATAAAACGGGGAAAAGGTAAAGTCAAATGAGTTCATATGGCTAAGAGACTTCAAAGTGATTGGGGAGGTCATCCCAGAGGTAAGACTTATGCATTTCAGTAGAATCTCATAGGCTTCCAATGTGGATATCACTCCAAATAGAGAGACTCCTGAGGGCTCTGAAGTTACCTAGGTCCTATATAAGGGTGGATAGCTCCAGAGTTTGGTGCCTTATCAGTGGGCCCCACTTTGGAATCTGGGCTCCTGAGAGTAACAAAGTTGGACTCAAATATGTCTTCCCTGCATATGGTTCATCTGTCCCTATTATTCAAACCTGTATGTGGTGCTGGAGTTTGTAGGTGTACATTCAGAGACTGGAGTCTTTGGGATGTCCATGGGCCAGCTGGGCCCGGAATCTCGGTGGAGATGCAACTCCTAATCTATAGCTCCATGGACTCACCCAGGACACCTGAAGGGGAGATGATAATGGACAATGGCCATCCCAGGGAATGGAGAGTGTATGCAGCTGCTGGCAGGATAATCCCATCCATCTTATCCATGGGATATAGCCTCCTCTCAATTGGAGGTGAGGTGGACGTCACCATCCCAGATTCCTCAGGACTGTGGGAAGAGCTATAAACTAGGGTGGACTTACTGGTATTCTGTTATAGACATTGTGATTTAAGCAATGGAAGAACTTACAATATTAATGTGGAGCCAGTGGCCACTGAATGCTTTGGGGCGAAGGAGAGGGAAAAGCATTTGTAATTCAGGGGTTTTTCAGGACAAAGGAATTATCCTGAGTGACATTGCAACCACAAATATATGCCATTTTATATCAGCATATAACATGCAGAACTTGTGGGTGACAGTATGGTCTACAATGTGAACTATGGTCCATGCTTAATGGCAAAGCCCCAGTATGTGTATATCCATTGCTGGTGATGTGCCACACTAATGAGAGATATTTATGTGGGAGGTTGTGGGAGTTGTGAGTGGTGGGGCGTATGGGAATCCCTATAATTTTTGTGTAAAATTTATGTAATCTAAGTTTCTTTTAAAATATTAAAAATTTTTTTTTTCTTTAAAAAAATTAAATCTGGGTTTCCCTCCCAGATCTCCAACGTGGCTAGGCTCCTCTAATGCTGCCTATTTTTTTCCCCCAACATAACTTAAATTTTAATAATTTTACTTACTGTAGATATTCTAAAACAATCATCATTTACACTAATTTCACAGAGCTGTCATGAAATTAAGTGATAAAATAATCATGATACTTATTGAACACTTAAAATATGCCAAATAATGGCTAAGGGTTGTACAGGGACTATGTTATTTTAGTCTCATAAAGTTTTAATATTATCCTGAATTACACATATATCAAGAGCTAGTAAATTTGAACTCCTACCTGCCTGACTCCAAAACCTGTCCTCCATTTTTTTTTTAATTTTAAATATTTTTAAAAAAAAATTTAAAGGATACTTAGAACACCCCACAATCCCCTTTCTGTAGGTATCCAGGTGAAGAGAGAGAAAAATAAAAAACAGACCTTCCTCTCAGGCCACCAGAGACTCACTATTCTAAGCCTTTCTAGCTCCTTGCACCTGCCAATCACTCCACAGGCATCCTCTCTGTTAGTACCTGTATGAAGAAAAAAGAAAAAAAAAAAGAAAAGAAAAAGGAAATAGGAAAAAAGAGAGAAAAAACACCTCTGGCTAATTTCCCTCAGCTTTCCCCATGGCTCCCTCCACTCCCCCCTTCCCTTAGCAGGCTAGACACAGGCCCACCTCTGGGAACCACACCTCAGCAGCTCCCCACTTCTGTAGAGCCAGCTGTCTGACTCTCCGTCCCCCAGAGCTAGCTGAGCAGTTTTCCTCTCCTCCTGGGTCAGTTGGTATGCTCCCTTCTTCTACAGGGCAAAGTGGGTGGCTCCTCATTTCCCCAGTGCCTATATGGGACTTCCTCTCTAAAGCCACCCTCTTCAGTCACCCCTGTTGCAGTCGGAGCGTCCTGTCTGGTGAGCGGCGGGGCAGGAGAGGCCTAGGCTCCTGCGGGGGCTCGCAGGCATGGAGGGCGCACGGCGGAAAAACCACCGCGGAGACGAGGTAAGCACGCAGGTCTAATTTATTAAGGGAAGTACAGATGCTTATATAGGGTTATGGTGGCGGGAAAGGAAATGGGGCTGGGCGTGATAGGCCAGGGGCAGTTTCCTCGCCTTATAAGGTGCGGCCTTGGCAGTGCAGCTCTCCCTAGCTGAGCGGGAAGGGGGAGGGTGTGTGTGGGCAGGCTTCTTCTGGCTATCAGCAAGCAGATGTTGGCTGCCTGGGCAGTACGCCCGTTCCAGCCGCCCTACACCCGAGCGGTGGGCTGCGCATATCCCCCACTGGGCGCGGCTATGCCTGCAGGCCAGACTTCAGCCTGCCTTACTTCACCTGTGACAACCCCGCTACCCTTATGCCCAGCAAGCTTGCCTGCTTTTCCAGTTTCTAGAGGAAGCATGCAGCCTGCCTTTCCCTACTCTGCCAACTCGGATCTCCTCTGAGTGGCAATTTTTAACCAAGTTCATCCTACAATGCTATCAGTATTTACAATACTATCAGAACAAGAAGAAAACTACTTTTTGAAGAATTTGAGGGATCCTGAAATAAAGAGGATCAGAAAGCAAGCAAGCTTTTATTCTTAAGATCAGTAGGTGTTGTAACTTTGCTGATATTCAGGACTCAACTGGCACATGGATGAACCAAAGATTTACATCTCTGGGACATATATTTATTAAGTATAGTGTTAATTATAGGTTCAAATAAAAGGGGCAGAAAAGTCATGTAGAGAGAACCTATAAATTCATCTAACTCTGTTAAACTGGGGAGCATAAAGTCAAAAGTCAGGCCCATTGACAGGGTGCTGAATTCCCAAGCTGTCTGCCCTGCTTATAGATTCTGGATATCTCTAGAGCCCTCAGGAGCCCTGCTATTGGAGGCACTGTTAACTGTGGCAGTCAATGAGATCCTGCAGAGACTTGCATAAGCATAAACTCTGGAATGACCTCCAGTTCATTGGACTCACCCAGGACAACTAACACGGAGATGATGATGGACAACACCCATCCTAAGGTATAGCAAGAGTCTGCAATGGCAATCAAGACAGTTCCATCCATCTGCCTCATGGGATCTAAGCTCCCTTTCAATTAGAAGCAGAGTCAGTATTGCTATCCCAAAAACCTCAAGATTGGGGAATGAACAGTGGACTAAAGTAGACATATTATTACTCTACTAAAGATGAATTATTATTGTAGCAATGGAAGAACTCATATCATTGATGTAAAGGCAGTGTCCATCAGAGGTGGCATTTTGGGGACATTGGATTGGTCCTGCATGATATTGCAGTGACAGATACAGGCCATTGTATATTTTGTCATAACATACAAAATTGTGTGGGATAGAGTGTAAACTATAATGTAAACTGTAGTCCATGATTAGTAGCAATTCTTCAATATGGGTTCATCAATTCTAACAAATGTACAACAAATGTACAACAACACTAATGAAGGATGTTGTTAATGTGAGAAAGTGTGGGAGGGGGAGGTAGCGGGGCATATGGGAATCCCTTATATTTTTTATGTTACATTTGTCTACTCTAAAGCTTCTTCAAAATAAAAAAAAATAATTAGAAAAAAAGTACAGATGAAAAAGGTGAAAAAGTTTGGCATTCTGTTGTTACCTGTTAAAAGCTGGATGGTGAGTATAAGAGTTTATTAAGATAGTTCCTCTACTTTTGTATATGTTTGAAATTTCCCATAATAAAATATTGCAAAGGAAAAAAAAAAAAGGTCAGTAGGCCTGTCTGAAAGTGACATAAGCACTGTCTTCTTACAGTTAACAAAGGTTCTCTATAATTGGTTACATTTGTCAGGAAAAAAGGGAATAAGGAAGAAAGAATGTGTTGTGCATTAACTTTGAGAAGTAAGAGTGCAAGTGCAATTACAAGGTAAGTCAAAAAATGTATAATATTCTTCAGTTGTGAAGAAAAAAGGAAACAGAGTTTAACCCAATTTCAGAAGAAAATATTCTGTACTTGAATCTTAAATAAGGGTTTAGCTAAAGGCAATTATGAAAGGGAACTTTATGAAGAAATTGAGTATGAATACAGCATTCACTAATGAACCTAACATCAAGCAATACCATTCTATCTCAACTTATTCAAGTTCTTAAATATGCTCATATTTTATGGGAAAAAATAACAGTATTTGACACAAAAAAATTCAATACACTTAATTTAGTGAACCTGATATTGTTAAGAAATACTTTTCCTCACAGGTAATATTTACTGATCAAGAGTTGCAAAAGACCCACTGTGGAAAAGTTTGGTGATTCCTCAGAAAGTTAAGCATAGAATTACCATATGACCTAGCAGTGCAATTTGTACTTATATACACAAAATAATTGAAAGCAGGGACTCGGGCAGATATTTTCACACTGTTTGTAGTCACATTATTCATTATGCTAAAAGATGGAAACAACCGAAGTGTCCATCAACAGATGAATGGATGAACAAAATATGGTATATACATACAAGAGAATATTATTCAGCCATAAAGAGGAACGAAGTTCTGATACATGTGACAACATGGATGAACCCTGAAGTTATCGTGTTGAACAAAATAAGCCAGACACAAAAGGAGAAATATTGTATGCTCTTCTGATGTGAAATCATTAGAATAATCAAATTCATAGAGTCAGAAACTCCATGAAAATACATGTTACCAGGAGCTGTGTAGAGGTAGGGAATGGGGAGTTAATGCTTAATTAGTAAAATTTCTGTTCGGAATGATAGAAAAGTTTTGGTGATGGGTGGTGGTGATGGTAGCACAACACTGTGAATAAAATAACACCACAGAATTATATATCTGAATGTGGATAAAAGGGGGAATTTTAGGTTGTATATATATTACTAGAATAAAAATAAGAAAACTGTAGGACTGTAAAACACAATGTAAACCCCACTGAATCTTAATGTAAACAATGGACTATAGTTAATTGTATAATTATAATAATATTGCTTCATCACTTAACAGATATATCTTACTAATGCAAAATGTTAATGAGAAAACTCTTTTCTGCATGATTTTTCTGTAAACCTACAACATATCTAATTTAAAAAAATGAAAAAAAAAGAGTTAAAAAAGACATTTTGTTTGAACAGAGAAACCTAAGCATCTATGTAAATTCGAGGAGTACAAAGAGAAGCATGAGACACGATGGCCTTTTGTGAGAAACATTGACCTCAGTGAAAGAGTGAGAATGAAGTCTGGACTGGTGAATTGGCCTTAGAAATGGATTATTCAGTTCACTCTAAGAAAAAAAATGAGAGGAGAAGATGAGTGGAAACATGTATGAATTATTTTATATAGAAATTCTGACTGTATTAGGACAAATTTTCAAAGAATATTTTAAATGCATAAAGATAAGATATTCTTACATTGAATAGAGACTGGGGCAATACTTTACTCTTTTAGATGGCCTGAAACACAGATCACAGATCATAATAAATAATTCTATGTTGAGGTTATCAAATACTGTCAAGTAAGGACAAAAATATTAATATATGAGGCAATATGGAAAATAGATTTGAATGGTTTTCATGGGCCACTTAAAACTGAACATGTAGGATGTCAATGGAGAGATGTTTTAGCTCTGGACCCTTGTGATTTAATAGTGGATCCAAAAATTAGGTTTCATGGATCTTCAGTATTCAGAAGGCTAAAATGTTGTTTTAAGATACCTAGATTACATAAATGTTACACAAATGATATAGGGATTCCCATATGCCCCACTCCCCACACCTCCCACACCCTCTCACATGATCATACTTCATTAGTGTGGCACCTTTATTGCAATTGATAAACGCATCCTGGGGCTTTGCCATTAAGCATGGATCATAGCTCACATGGTAGACTACACTCTTTCCCACACAGTTCTACATGTTATGTGATGACATAAAATGGCCTATATCTGTCATTGCAACTTCACTCAGGATTATTCTCAAGTCCCAAAAAAGCCCCTGTATTATAACTATTATTCCCTTTCCCTGCCCCCAGAGCCTCCAGTGGTACTGCTGAATTTTGATTCTGAATGATGATTATGGATTGGTGTGGTAGGAAACAGTGAATATCAGTAGGATCAAGAGTTGTGCTGAAGAAAATGCTCCAAGTGGCAATGCACTATATGAGCAGGTAAATCAAACACTGAATGCCCATTTTTCCACTTATATTTTCATGGCTTAATAAGTGCCCTAAGCTTCCAGTGGTATAATCTGCCTTTTAATGTTGCATATTTTACTTCACAATCTGCAGTTTCAATAGAATTGCTGTATATAATATATGAATAATGTAAACTATAAAATAAAAATAAAAGATGGTGTTAATACAACTTGCTAGGCTGATTATTTTATCTAGGTTAAAGTAAAGTGAAGCCAGAAAGCATTTAAGAAACTATTAAAATGGAAAGCCATGTTGAAGAATCAATTGTCCAAAAATATGTGCATATATTAACAGATGCTGGGTAGATTATGTAGAGCTACTGACAATAAGACCATCAGAGAGAGGAATTTTTAAAGAATTAATTTTCAAATGAAATCAGTATTGAAAGTCATAGTGGGTGAAGTGGAGATTAAAATAATTTTCTACCCAGTGTTCAGGGAAAGAATTGTAACTGATAAAATTTTGATAGGCCCTAAGTAACTAGTTCCCTCAAATTTCTACTCATATTCTGTATGGTCATCATATAATCATAAATATTAATCATTCATGGCATATTACTTATGAGACAGGTGTGCATAGGAATTACCTATGTATCTAATATTTTAATCTTCCAGGTAAACCTTTACCACCCAAAAGATACGGTTTATAAAAAGTAAGTGATAGAAATATATGCCAACATAAGAACAAGCTTTTAAAGATAATGTTTTACTGCTACCCCTACCCTAAGTATCATAAGCAGGGAGACTAAAGGAATATGAGGAAACATTATATTATATCCTACTAACCAAAACACTCTACAGAGAACAAAATTGGATTAATATGACACAATAAATGTACTTAGGCAAATTTCTTCTGTGTTGAATCTCCATGAATTTTAGGTATTATGTCTGTTCTTGATCAAGGTAAATTTTAAGATGCCTAACTCTACCACAGTGACTGAATTCCTTCGTACAAGATTTTCTGAGGTGTGGGAGCTCAGAGACTTACCCATCATGCTATTCCTATTGATGTACTTGACAACCCTGATGGGGAATCATCTTGTCACAGTAACTACCTTTTATTGGAACTATTACACACACATGTATTTTTTTTCTTAGGAATCTGTCATAGACATGTGCTATATTTCTGTAACAATATCCAAGGCATGTGTCATCTTCCTCCATGACAACAGAGAGATCTCCATGGTTGGATGTACTTCTCAGATATTCCTTGTGTTTTTATTTATTTATTTATCTTGCTCTGACACCTTAAGCAATTATATTTAATTCTTGTCTCTGATGTGATTTTTGGTGGCTGCTGTACCTTCATCACCATGTCTTATATTTGCATATTTTCAACTGTGCTCAAGTTTCCAACCAGAGGAGGAGGGAAGGCCTTTACCACTGATTTCCCTCACATCGTGATGATAACTAGCATTATCAGCTCAGCTGGTTCTGTGTTTATTAAGCCAACCTCCAACTCACCCACAATTCAGGACATGATCACCTTGGTGTTCTGTTCTATAGTCCCTCCATCTTTCCCATTTCCATCTTTGGTGACCTGAATTGACATCTAAAAGTGGATTGCAAAATATCACTTGTATTTAATATTTCCACAATTTGGTCAAAGTCTTTTTCTGGATGCATTCCTAGCTGGCACTTAGTAATAATCCCTTAGTGCCAGGGAGGCTCATTCCCAGGAGTCATGTACCACATCGAGGGTGAAAAGTAGTGCATTTATATACTGAGTTTGGCTTAGAGAGAGGCCACATTTGAGCAAAAAGGAGGCTTTCAGGAAGTAACTTTAGGGAATATAGAAAACTAAGCTAAGTTTCAATTTCACAAGAACAATGTTCATAAGTACAATCATCAATATCAAGGGTGTGGCATAATGGCCTGTCTTCCTAAAATCTGAAAAAGCTGTGCTTAGTGAAAAAAATCATTAATAACTTACCTATTTTTTAAATGTAGCAGTCTAAATTTTCAAACAATATATTTTTACTCCATGTAAATATCATTATTTATAAAATGAAATACACTGTAAGCTTAGAAAGTTTAAGATTATATATTTTGAGTCATTAAGCTCTCCATTCCAAGGGAACAAAAAATGGTTTTATTTTTCTCTTTTGTATGTATTACTTCTGATGCATCCTTTCATTGTATATAGAACATGAAATCATGAAATTTTGTATTTAAGTAGACTTTCTTATGTTTCTCATATATTATGGCACATATTCCTATAATAACCTTTGAATTAGTCATAACAAATATTATCCATTTTTGGATAACAAAAATGGCTTTCCATGTTGGAAAATTCCACAAATACATGCAATCTTGCAGAGAAATTCATTAAAATATTACAGATTCAGTTTCTAGATATATACATTGGAAAGAGGATTGTCATTAATTACAACCAACATTCTCTTAAATTCTGTTATCACAAGGTGCTTATGTGATAGTTAAATGATGAAATATATGGCTTTGTAAAATACTATTCTGTCTGAACGCTTTTATTTTTTTATGAGGTTCCAGGGATGGAAGGCAAGTCAATTTAAGTGGCAAAAGAATGGCACTTTAAATAAAAGTTACTGGATAAAATTGAAACCTATATTGAAAACAATTTGCCTACTTCCTAAATTCTTAAACATTAATATGAGGTGGAAAATTGGGAAATATTTTTTATTACTGATAAAGGTAATATAACAAATAATCAAATAAATAGAAAACAAATAAGGCTTCTAAAAAAATCCTGATTAAGAGAGGATGTTTCCGCTTTGCAATAGACAAGCATTTATGAATCATGATTATAAAGGCACTAACACTATGGTAAAAACAAATGACATTTTCCTTAATTACATTTGTCAATTTCTTTTCATTTATTAGAAGCCATAAAAAATAATGTATCTGACATATGAATTTTATCTAGTATATGATCAATTCCTATGACAAATTCTGTTAATAAACAAAAGAACTGAAAAGCATTTCACAAAGAAAACATCTAATTGATTGATAAGTTAATGAAAAGGTACTCAACATGAATAATTACCTTGGACATGAAGATTAAAACCAATGGATGACACCATTACACACCTCCTAGATTTTGATACAGTTCTAAGGAATCTGGGTACATATTTTGACATGTATATGAAGGATGTGGGATTCTTATACATAGGGAGTTGGAGTGTGAAATGGTGCCACCACATTGTGAGAAGCCAGCACTTAACCACTGAGCTACAATGGCTCCCATGAGTTGGCTTTTTCATTTGTTTGCTTGCTTTTTAGTTTTTAGAAGGCACTGGGGACTGAACACTGGACCTCCCTTGTGGGAAGCAGGCATTCAACCACTGAAGCCACACCTGCTTGCTATGGTTCCACCACTTTGGAAGCAACTTTTTAGTTCTTCTTCTGGCAAAACATACATCTTATTTATAGTCCTGAAGTTTATCTTCTATATACAGAAGATAAATGTGTATATATGTCAACAAAAAAAGATAAGTACAAACATTTTTATAGATTTGTTTTCCTAATATCCATTTTTAGGAGAATGGCTAAATAATAAGTGAAATAATCATATAGGTAAATAATCCCAGTAATGATATATAACAACAATGATATGACAAATGGAATAATATGATAGAAATATAGTGAGCAAATGCAGTCAGATACAAAAGAAAACAAAATCTTTATTATTATTTTAATATAGCTCAAAAAAAGTCATAGACACCAGTGAAAAAAGTCAAAATATTGTATACCTCATAAGGATATTGAGACTTATGGACAAACAGTTGTATTATATTAATATTGAATATTATCATATTGAAATGAACAAAATCAGAGAAAAATGCAATGCCATCAGCCCTATGGTGTGAGAAATGTTAACAGAAGTTCCAGAGGTTAAAGGAAAACCATACCAGATTATATCACTGGTTTTTTCAAGGAACAAGGAATTACATGCACTGGGAAGGTTGAATAGGTCATTCTGGACATTGTGAAAATACCAAGTTAAGGCAGACAGCAATGACTAGAAGATGAATATAGAAATTTTAAATAATAATTGAAATGAGATATATGGTTTATGACTAAATGGTTAGTAGAGTAGAAAAATAATGAAGAAAGATATGTTTTATTAATCCCTTAGAAAAAAATAGGGCAAGGAGGAGATGGGGCAAATAGCAAATAAACAACATTGAGGTAGCATGGAATTATGTGCTTCAGAAATTCATGTTCTTAATCTTAATCTCTCCCTTTGTGTTTGAACCCATTGTAAATAAGGGCATTTTTTAGGCTATTTCAGTTAAATTGTGTCCAACTGAATCAGTATGGGTCTTCATCCTATTACTGGAGTCTTACAGAGAAGTCCACAGAAAGAAAAGCCATGGCGAGCAGCGAGAATCCGGAAGTCAACATTACCTGGAAGGGAAGTGTGAAAACATTTCCATGTGTATTGCACTGTGATGGGAATCCTGAAAGATTGATGGCAAGCCAGAAGACACTGAAAATGGGAGGAAGCAAGCCTTGTAGCCTCTGAAACCATGAGCTAATAAATTCCTCTTGTTAAACTAACCAATTGTATGATATTTGTTTTAGCAGCTAGGAAACTAAAAAAACAAAACAAAACACATACACACACAAAAAAACATAAAAGCAAACAGTAATCCAGCATGAATCAGAAATTATATTTAAAATAAATAACCTAAACAATTCAACTTAAAGATAAGAATTATCAGAGAGGTTAAAAAATACACAATCTAAACCTCTACTGTTGATAAGAAATTATATTTAAAATGGAAGGAGCATATATGTTGGAAACAAAATGCAAAGCGATGGAAAAAATATAAATAATGTAAACACAAGCCAAAAGACATCTGGTGGCTGAATGGCCATAACTTTTTCAATAACTGTAGACCTTAAGGCGAGAAGTATAATAAAATGTTAAGAGTGATTTTGCATCATGAAAAATGGTTCATTTCAATAACAACATCTAAGAATTCCAAATCTGTATGTGTCTACTAATATTTCTTAAAAGTATATTGACTAAAACAACAATGCAAAAGAGAATTTTTTAAACATCCAATATTAGAGTTGTAAACACAATTCAGTCAGTATATTCCTGAAACACTATAGGAATCATCATAATATTAGAATTACAGTTTCATTTCTGTTTAAATTATTGCCTCATTAATATCACCAATTCATTTTATAGATTCAAATATAATATTTCTTGATATACAAAAGCTGTGTTCATGCACATATTTTATTTATGTCATATTCTCTCATCAACTAGAGACAATTATTATCCACAAATTACCTCTGGGCAATGTCAATAATGATGCCAAGGACTCTGCTCCCATGGAATTTCCCTAATGCCATATGGAACTGAATACAGAGGCAGTTGTTATAAAACAGAATTATTATTCTCAGGATATCAGTATTTCAGGTAAATCTGCCCAGTTGTGCTTGCCTGCATCTGAAAGAGATTTGGACCCATTCCAGAAATCCTAACTTCCATATCCAGCATAAGAGGGCAATATTATCTTGTGAGTATTTTTGTAATTTGTTTTATTTTATTTTTTCCTTCTCCTGTATCTTATTCCATGAATCTCCCGCTCTTCTTTCTTACACTGTTCACTTACTTATTGACAGGCATTACTAACAGGACTAGATAGAAAATATAGATAGGAAAGGTATTTACATAATGAGACCAACGTCTTCTTTTTAATGTAGTGCATAAAAATACTTCATTCCAGAAACTTTAGGAGAATTGTCATGGAAGCGAAGAGTGAACATTTAACAAAAATGGATGGAGCCTATGCCAGCAATACAGAAGGGACAGGGGGTGACTGCTTTCTGCCCAGAGATTCAGTATGCAGAATAACTGCAATGTATAATTAAATAAATTTAGTGATGGGGGTTGTTCTTTTCTACTATGTGAAAATAATGTTTTATGGATAGTATTGCTATTTAATAATTTCATGAATGTTTCCCTATTATTTTTTCTTTGCCAACATATACCAAAGATTGGTCCACTTACTCAAAGTTAATCAATGAATCCCTGACATAAAATAAAATGTGAACATAATCACTTATATTTCAGGTATAATTCTTGTACTTTGTCACAATATAGCATGAAAGCATTTGTTCATTATTCATCCTCCAGCTTCCAGACAAGTGTTTGCACATAACTCACCCAAAAATATTTTCAGATTGGTTTAATTATAAATAAATAAAAATTATGCCATCTTGGAAGGAAATAAATAAAGCTATTAAGCTGAAAAAATTAAATGAATATGTGAATGTATAAATTAATGAAGAATATATTAATGCCAAAAATTGTCTTCCAATTCTTCAAGTTGGAAAATACATCTTTCAAGTCTTTGCAGACAATGCAATGCATAATTTCTGTTTACACTTTGAGAGAGAAGCTATCCCATGTAATATTCTATCCACCCCAGCGAATGCTTGTTGAGCAGGGAAACACCCTGGCACCTGCCAGTCTACAGGTAAGGAAATGGTTCCAACTTTTCAAAAATTGTACAATACTTTAATAATGATTCTATATTGTCATGTATTATGTGGATTAAAGAAAAAATAATAAATGTAACACATTGGCTTTTCCTTTTTCATTTGCATGGTAAAAACAATAGCACTCTGTAGACATAAGATGAAGTAAATGTAAATGCTGTAGAGACATTTGCTTTGATATTATCAGTGATTTGTAATTCATATTTATATTTTTCAACATAGCTACAATTTTTAATGCTTCTCTCTTGAAAAGTTTTACAAATGTTAAATTTATAAAGTAGGTATTAATACATATTTTATAGATAAGGAAATTTAGGTTAAAAGATGTTTGAGAGTCTCCCCAGTGCTACAAAGCAAGGGAATGGCAAAGCTGGGATACAAAACATATCCTTCCCTGAAGACCAAGACATTTCAACTCTACTACTCTGCCATGTGGAAATTCAAGTAGAAACATAAAATTTATTGGTGATAAAATAGTAGTCTCCTATCACTGTTCTTATTCTGTTTGACCATAAACTAATGATAAATTCTAATATTTGGAGAATATTTCTGAAGACTCTCATATATAGTAATTAGATATATTAACTCAATAAACTCTATAGGAAAACTTTGAACTCCAATATACATATTTTACAGCTACTAAGTGATAGTAATGTATGCAAACATAAGTAGAAGTTCTTAATGTTTACATTTTACTAATGACACATTCCAGAAAATAAGTTATGAGGCAGGGAGACTAAAGAATGATAAGCTAATATTATGTTATGTTCTACTACCAAATAATGCAGAGAAGGGAATCAGATAAAAATGATTCTATAAATGTACATGTGCTAATATTTTCCTCCCATACATTTTCCATGTTTTTAAAGGATTATTTGCCTTCAGTTCTCCACATCCATAGCAAATTACCTAAAAATGCCCAATTCTACCACAGTGACTGAATTCCTGCTTACAAGATTTTCTGATGTGTGGGAGCTCAGAGTCTTACATGCCTTGCTCTACCTATTGATGTACTTGGCAACCCTGAAGGGGAACTTCCTCATTGTCATAGTAACCACCCTCAACAAGAGTGTTCATACCCCCATATACTTCTTCCTTAGGAGCCTGTCTGTCTTGGACATGTGCTGCATTTCTGTCACTGTACCCAAGGCATGTGTCATCTTCCTGCCTGACAACACGGCAATCTCCATGGCTGGATGTGCAGCTCAGATCTTCCTTGTATTTTTGTTTGGTTATATAGAGTGGTTGTTTCTCACTATCACGGCCTTCGACTGCTATGTGGCCATCTGCCAGCCCCTCCACTACCCTGTGGTCATGAACCCTCAGGTCTGTGTCCAGATGACTCTGGCCTCCATGCTCAGTGGTCTGGCCTACTCTGGATTCCACATTGGCAACACATTCTGGCTGCCCTTCTGTCAGTCCAACATGGTCCATCAGTTCTTCTGTGAGATCCCCTCTCTACTGAAGCTGTCCTGCTCTGACACCTTAAGCAATGAAATTATAATTCTTGTCTCTGCAGTGCTGGTTGTTGGTGCCTGCTTTCCCTTCATCATCATGTCTTATAGCCACATATTTTCTATAGTCCTCAGGTTTCCAACCAGTGAAGAGCAAGGCAAGGCCTTTTCCACCTGTGTCCCTCACATCCTTGTGGTGACTGTCCTTGTCAGCTCAATTGCTGCTGTGTATTTGAAGCCAACCTCCAGCTCACCCACAATTCAGGACATGATCAATGCTGCATTCTATTCTATAGTCCCTCCTTTCTTCAATCCTATTATCTATAGTCTCAGAAACAAGCATATAAAAGAGGCTTTAAAGAGAATCATGAACAGAAAGCTTTAGGTATTAAATGATAGGATCATTATTTCAAGACATTCCCACTTTAATGAGGTGAGTTGAAAATGCTTCAAACTTAAACTTCTTGCCTATTTCTAACTTTAAGAGACATGACTTGATGTTTCAGGAACAGTGATTGTATAATGTGTTGGCAGAGTTACAACATAAACATATTTTGATATTTATCCTTCAAAAATGAATATTCTCTCATTCCTGAGCCATCACAGCCACAGACTTGTATCTTTTTGCCAAGTAGTGCTGTTTTCATTTATTCTCCCTTAAACTGACTGAGCCCTAAAAAATAAAAACTATACATTAATTTTCTTTTATATTTTTTCATACTTAGAAGAGAATCATTCATTCATCATATAGTTAAAGTATTCCTAAAATACATATAATAATCTGAAAGCTGGTCAGAAAAGAACAGCATCTGAGGAAGGTGTGGTTGGTAACTGACATCAAAGATACATTTTCCTATATTTCATAATGTGGAAGGATAGATTTTAAATAAGAATTACTTTTGCTCTATGCAAAAAAATTTTACAAATTTGTCCATCAGTGGTATGTTTAGAAAGTTTAGGATGAAAACTGTTGGCAGGTTTTAAGTTCTCCATACTAGAAAGCAAAAGTAAGGTAAACATTTGCTCTTTCCACCTTAAGATATTTCTCAACATACCTATAAATATATAAAGATGATGAAATAATGTAATTACATATTTATATTGAGTGTTTTTATTTGTCTCATATGTTAGGGCCTATAATCAATATAGAAAACCTAGAGTTAGAAGCAGAACGCTTTAATGCTTGACAAATAGTTCACCATATTAGACAAAAATTCCAAAATATATTTATTTTCTCAAAAAATCTCTAAAATATTACAAGTTTCAGTTTTGTAAATTGGTGCCATCATTATCACTCATATAAATTGGCACTAATTCTTCTGATAATTCTAAGATTAATGCTGTCATAGAGTACAAAATTGGCATTTTCTGTTATTAATCTAAACACTACACCTTTTAAAAAAGTTGTGTTAGCGTGCACATCTTTATGTATATTTTTAAAAAATTTTAACCTGTTGGGTCTTTATATAAAAATGAATTTTTTGAAGGCAGCATATAGACTCAGGGCTTGCTCTTTAATCCTTGCTCTTTAATCTCTGCCTTTTAATTGTGGTGCTTTGCAATTTAAATTAATTGTGCCTATTGATGTGTTTAAGCATTAAATATATTGTACTGATTGGGTGTGTGTGTCATTTTTTCATCTATTCCTTTTTCTCTATTTCCCCCGTGTCAGCCTTCATTTGGATTGATTATGTGTACTTAATGTTCTTATTGACATTTAGCTAATGTTGTTTATTATATTAGAGCATATATTAAATATCTTTAACTTACCTCAGTCTATCATCATGTGATAATATATTGCTTTACATATACGTCAAGAAGAAAAACTTTTTTCTTCTTGACTATATGTAAAGCATTTTTGATGCTCTTCATTTCTTTGTGTAGGTTCAGATTTTCAAACCATATCATTGTATTTTTCCCTCAAAGATTTCCTTTAATATTGTACAGCATGGAAATTGCTGGTTTTGAAAAATTTTATCCTCTCCAGATGTGAAATGATTCTGAAATTAAGGATTAGCTCTGGAACAAAAATAAAAATCTTTGAAATGACCTACAACCTTATCATCAACAACAGAAAAAAGTGAGAGATAGCCTTCAAAGCACATGGGAAAGTACATCAGGTGCTGTTAACTAGAATTACTGTAAAATCTCCAAAGCTTTGTTCTTATATTCATACCTCTAAGTTAAACTGTAACAAATGGAAGGCTTTCAGTGCTAGAATATTTAGTCTGAGCATTCAGAATAGAGTAGAAGCTCATATCCTTCAAGAACAAGGCAGCTTCCATGCAAATTTTCAGATCAGGTTTATACAAAATTATCACCCAGGAACTACTGAACAAAATCTGGATGATTTAATCTACAGAAATGCATACTATTATTGGACACTCTTGCTTTTATTTCCCTAGCATTTTCTGTCTTCTCTGCTGATTTGAGTTTCTGTTTGCATTCACACACCTGTGAGTCCATCCATGGGACCCTATATTTCATATTGGCCTTTGCATCTTCATTCCCTCTTGTTATGAGTTCAATACCTGCTTACAATTAAAGATTTGGAAAGACAATCAAACCAAATGTCATATTTGCATTGATTTTCCCTTTGGCACCACCCAGGTCACTTCAGTTTGAGATCATCAGTTAGTATATATTTTTACTAACAAGCCATTCTTTTTTATGTGCTATAGTTTTCGTTTATTTAATGAATACATTTCAATGATATATATTAATGAAGCATAAATCCATCCAAAGTGTATATTCAATGGTATTCAGTAAAATCACATAGTTGTGCATTCATCACTTCATTTTTAGAGGATTTTCATTATTCCAATAATAATAATAATAGATCCAAACCAATCAAACAAAGCTTATCACCTCTCAATCTCCCTATGCTTCTCCTTCCATATATAGCTGCTATTCTGTTTCCTTCTCTCTAGCATATTTGTATTTATACTTTGTAAAACAATCTTTTAAATGCAATGTCATCCATATTCGTATTTTACATGAGGCTTCATTATATTATACAGCCCATGTATAATACAAGAGGGAATCACTGGAAAAACTAAGTGAAGAAATAAATGTTTCTACAATTATAGTGAGAGATTTTATACACCATTATCACCATAGACAGAACATCTCAACAGAGGGTCAATAAAGAAACAGAGACTTTGAATAATACATTAGAGGATCTAGACCTAATAGATACAAACATTATACCCAAATACAGTAGGATTTACATTCTTATCAAGCACCCATAGATCATTCTCAAGGATAGACCACATGCTAGGACACAGAACAACCTCAATGAATTCAGAAAAGAGTGAAACTATATGAAGTATTTTCTCTGACCACAATGGAATGAAGCTGGAAATCAGTAAGGGACAGAGAACCAAATTAGGCACAAATATATGGAAGTTAAACAACACACTGAAAGACAATCAGTGGGTCAAGAAGGAAATTGCAAAAGGAATAAATAACTACCTTGAAACAAATGAAAATGACAACACAACATATCAAAACATATGGGATACACCAAAAGCAATGGTGATAGGGAAAGGTATAGCCAAAATGCCTATATTAAAAAGGAAAAAGAGCTAAACTCAAACACTTAACTGTCCACCCAGAGGAATTAGAAAAAGAAAAACAAACTCATCCCAAAGCATGTAGTAAGAAGGAGATAACAAAGATTAGAGCAGAGCTAAATGAAATTGAAGATAAGAAAGCACTAAAAAAAATAATTTTATTAATCTTCTTTTCATGTGCTATCTAGATATCTGTATACCTTCCTTGGAAAAATGTCTATTCAAGACTTTTGCCCATTTTTTCATGGGCTCATGTGTCTTTTTATTGTTGAATTGTGGAATTTCTTTATATTTTCTGGATATTAAACCCTTACCCAATATGTCTGTATTAGTCAGCCAAAGGGGTGCTGATGAAAATTACCAGAAATCTGTTGGCTTTTATAAAGGGTATTTATTTGGGGTAGAACCTTACAGTTACCAAGCCATAAAGTATAAATTTCTTCCCTCACCAAAGACTGTTGCCATGTGTTGGAGCAAGGTGGGTGCTGACATTTGCCAGGGTTCAGGCATCTTGAGTTCCTCTCTTCCTGGGGTTCCATTTCTCTCTGGGCTCAGCTCCTTTGTTTTCTCCACAAGGTCAGCTGTAGACTATAAGGATCTCTAGGCTTTGCCTCTCTCCACAAGGCCAGCTGTGATCTGTCAGGTGAATGGCTCATCTCTTTCCACAGGGACTTCTCTCCTTCCTCATGACCAAGCTCCTCTGTGTGCTTACTTTCTGGGGCTACAGCTCAAAACTCCAGCATCAAAACTCCACCTCTGTCCTTTACCATGTCTTTTATCTGTGAGTCCCCACCCCAAGGGACTCAACACCCTACTGACATGGCCCAATCAAAGCCCTAATCATAATTTAATTAAGTAAAAGTAAAACCTCTGAATCCAATATGCTCCAATACATCCAGAGTAAAAGACCAGTATTTTTTTTTTGGAATTCATCAATAATATCAAACTGCTACACTCCACTTTCTGAATTCCAAAAAAACATTACAATATTCAAAAAAACAACAACCTTCAATCAGTAATAATGCTGAGTACAAAATCATATCACAGTCAGTTTAAAGAAATACAGTTTTTTCTTGGGGCAAAGTCCTGTTTGTTGTAGATTTCTGAAACTTACAAAACCATTTATCTGCTTCCAATACACAAATGGACAGACAAGAAAAAAGAGGATACACATTTTTATTATCATAAGGAGAAATTGGGAGGGAAACATGAGTCACAGGCCCACTACAGTTCAGTAAACCTGCAGGGCATTCTCCATTTGATTTCAAAGTCTGAAAGTCATTCTTAAGACAACAGTTTCTTCCCCTTGGGGCTTTACAGGGACCCACACTTTCCACAGACTTGCCCAATGGCCATTTTCTTGGTTCCACCTTCATCAAGCATCTGGATGTCAACCAAGCTCCAGACCTCACCCACGAAAAGCATTGGGATGATTGCCACACCTTACCCAATCTTTGGGTTAGACACTTAAACCCCCTAGTGTAGTGAGGTAAAGGCAAAATCCTCCCTAACATTTGGCATAAAGGTTCAACCCTCTCAGAGCAATGAGTTGATCACATGGCCTTCCCTAATTCATGGGGGACAAGTCTGCCCTCTCAGACCTATGGGGCATTGACCTCAACCTCCCTAATCCTTGAGGAATGTGCCCCACCCTCTCTGTACCATGGGGCAGGAAAATTCTCCCCAAACATTGGGTGGGAACATCCACCCTCTTCAACTGCTGGGGCAAACTCACCCTCTCTGTGGGGTCCCTCTCAGCCCACAGCAATATCTAAATTCCAGATCTAAGCTTCCATGGTCTTCTTCTTAAAGCGGTTTCTCCTTCAATCTCTCCTTTCCATGTCCCTTTTAGTACAAGTTGGCAATGGTTTTGATCATACAGTGCTCTCAAAAAGCTTGTTGGTATAGCATGCTAGAAGCAGGGGTCCAAGCCATCAGACAGTAAGACTTTCCACAAGTCTTTCCTAGATAACTGCATCTTCCATCCTAATTTACAAGTTTCAAGTTTAGTTAAGTCCTCAAATGGGGCACTATCATCTGGGAACTTGACTTCCAGAGGCTTGGAATTTCCAGAATCAGTTTCTGTTTTCTTTGTGCCCAACAGTTCAGTCCTCACCTTATCTCTCTCTTCTAGCATTTTGCTATAAGCTGCAAGGAGAAGCCAAACCACATTCTCCAAGTTTACTTTGGAAAGTTCTTCAGTTAAATGCCCAGGCTCGCTATTTTCAAATTATGCCTTCCATAAATCACTGGGAGTTAATCTTACTAAGTTCTCTGCAACCTTAAAACATGGATCGCCTTTCCTCCAGTTTTCAATAAGAATTTCATCACTTACTTCTAAGGCATCATAAAAAGTCTCTTTAGTGTCTATCTTACAATTATTTCCTTCTAAGGCATTACCAAAAATAACTTCAGGCTCCATATTGCTACCAACAGTCTCTGCAAAGCAATCTAGGCTGTTTCTATTAATCATCTTACAATCCCTCCAAAAAATACCCCTTTCCTATTTATAAAACCATTGCAGCATTTTGGTAATTGCAAAAGAACTAACTCACTCCCAGTACCAAATTCTGTATTAGACAACCAAAGGGGTGCTGCTGCAAAATACCAGAAATCTGCTGGCTTTTACAAAGGGTATTTATTTGAAGGAAGAAGCTTACAGTTACCAGGCCATAAAGCATAAGTTACTTCCCTCACCAGTCATTTGTCCCATGTTGGAGCAAGATAGCTGCTGACATTTAGCATTCCTCTTCCTCTTAAGGCCCCATGGTCAGGCTCTCTATGCTCTGTCTCTCTTCCTGGGGCTCTGTTTCTCTCCAGGCTCAGTTGTAGACTCTCAGGCAAATGGCTCATCTCTTTTCCCAGGGCCTTCTCTCCTTCCTCAAAACCAAGCTCCTCTGTGTGCTTACTTCCCAGGTCTCCAGCTCAAAAACTCCAGGATCAAAACTCCAACTCTGTCCTTTGCCATGTCTTTTATCTGTGAGTCCCCACCCACCAAGGGGCAGGGACTCAACACCCTACTGACATGGCCCAATCAAAGCCCTAATCATAATTTAATTAAGTAAAATTAAAACCTCTGAATCCAATACACTCTAATATGCCCAGAGGAAAAGACCAGTTTACAAACAAAATCCAATATTTCTTTTTGGAATTCATCAATAATATCACACTGCTACAATGTGGTTTCCAAATATTTTCTCCCACTGTGTAGATTGTCTTTTCCTTTCAGGCTAAAATTCCTTGAGCTGCAAAAGTTTATAAGCTTGAGGAGATCCCACCATTTATCTTTTTTCTTTTCTTTTCTTTTTTTAATTTTGCTTGTGCTTTGAGTATAGAAGTTAATAAACTATTGCCTAACAAAAGTTCCTGAAGTTGCTTCCCTGTGTTTTCTCCTAAGAGCTATATAATTCTGGTTCTTATATTTAGGTCTTTGCTCCATTTTGATTTGATTGCTGTATATGGTGAGAAGTAGGGAAACACCCTCATTCATTTGTACATGGACATCGAGTTTTCACAAGACAATTTTGGGGGAAACTATTATATCCCAAGAGAGTAAACCATCAGTTGGCTGTTGTCGATGGGCAGGATGAGGGGGGAGCGACGGGAGGTAGTCGGCGTTCCCGGGGGCCTTGACGGTGAGGTGGGTATATGGTGGGAAGAACCACAGCGGAGACGAGGTAAGCATGCAGGTTTTTTATTGAGGAAGTGCACAGCCTTTTATAAGTAGGGTGAGGGGTGGAGTAGGGGGTAGGGCATGAAAAAAGGAGGAATTACGTGTTAGGCTAGGATTGGGCACAGTTGGTGCTAGGGAGGGTTTGTTATCTGTGGAAGGCGGGAAAGTTTCGCGGGCGCGGGAACAGGGTGAGCTACTTCCTCAAAGAAGGCTAGATATAGGATCAGGCTTGTTCTTTGTTGTCGGTCGGCCATTTTAGCTTCACCTCTTTCTGGCTGCCTCCAACAGTTGCTATAAATATGAGGGTTGACATCTGAACTCTCAATTCAATTTCAGTGGTCAGTGTGTCTCTCCTTATGCCAGTGCCATGCTGTTTTGATTACTATGGCTGTTTAATATTATTTTTTTATTTTAATCAACTTTATTGAGATATAACTTATATGCAGTAAAATAAGCCCATTTTAAGTGTACATCAGCCCTCTTTATCACACTTCAGCCCCTTACCCTCTACCGGGGACCCGTGATCTGTTATTTTCTCCCATTTCTCTTCTCTCCCTACCTGTGTAATAATTTTTAAGATTGGGAAGTACGAGTCAAGTAACTTCATTTTCCTTTTTCAAGATGGTTTTGACTATTTAGAAACCTTACCCTTCCATACAAATTTGATGATTGCCTTTTCCATTTCAGCAAAGAAAGTTGTTGGAATTTTTATTGGGATTGCACTGAATCTATAAATCACTTTAGGTGAATTGTTTAAAAATGTTCCAGGGTTGAATGTGATGTCCCATCAAGAGCTATCTACTTTTTGTAAATGTAGGACTTATTAAGAGGAATTTTATTTCTATTAACAAAGCCTACATATTTATCATAACACAAAAGGACAAGTATTAAAACAATATTGGTTATTTCTCAAATTGACCTTACTGATTTAAATGTATGAAAATTTTCTGGATAAATAAATTCAGTTGCTCAGAAAATTAAAGAGATAAAAATGAAAACAATTTATTGTCATGCCTAAACTATAAGGGCTATGAATATAAATCAACTCTAAATTTCTTTAAATTTTATTCCAGTGTGAACAAAACTTATTAAAGGATCAAATATTATAATAAGAACATGATAGCTATAAAACAGTGTTAAGCCATGTAATGTACTTTTATTTCCATTACATACACAAAAAATCTGGATTCAGCATTTTGTCCTTGATTTGGGACAGGTTTTTTGTGTCAGTTTAAATAAAGAACAGGATTCAAAGAAATCTTTCTTTCTAGCTAGGGACTTTGCATTTTTTTCTGCCTTACAAAGCTGAGCAATGTACCCAAGTACTGAGATCTCATTTAATTGAGTCTAAAATCTCTGACAAAAACAAATAATGAATAAAATGACATACTATTTTTATTAGGTTTTGCTAAGGAAACTTCACAAATATTAGTAAGTTCTTATCAAAATAATCCTATCAACAACATTAGTTTTAGATATGTCCATGGTGCTCTCTAGCACTTTACATAAAATAAAATGGAAGTAGGGAGCTGATATATTCTTTTACAAAGGTTTTTAGAAACAGCAATTACCATTTGACCCCACAAACCCACTTCCAGGTACAAACACAAAAGTTTTGAAAGCAACGACTTGGAGAGATATTTGCACACCACTGTTTGTTCATAGCAGCATTATTCACAAATGCCAAAAGCAATACAAGTGTCCAACAACATATGAATGGGTAAACAACATGTAGTAATTTCTTCTTTACAAGGGAAATCAGAAAATACTTAGAAAATACTGTGAATGCCTAGAGTAAAAAGGAAGAAAGATACCAATTTAAGAACTTTGCTTGACATGTTGAACTAGAAAAAGAAGAGCAGAGTATACCCACAGTTATCGGAAGGAAGATTAGAGACAAATAAAATAAGGTAGAAAAACTATTGAAAACAAAAAATACAAAAAGATGGTTATTTTTTAAAAATCAATAAAATTAAGACTATCTAGACTCACAAAGGAAAAAAGACACAACTAAAATCAGAAATGAAAATGGTGATGTCACTACTGATCTTACAGAAATAAAAAGAATTATAAGCAAATACTATGAACAATTGTACACAACTAATTGGACAATCCAAGTGAAATAGAAATTTTTCTAGAAATACACAAATTACCTAAATTGACTCAAGGAGGAAGAGAAAACCACAGCAAGCTTTTAACAAGTACAGAGATGGAATCAATAGCCAAAAACCTTCAACCAAAGAAAGCCCAGCACCAAATGGCTTCACTACTTAATTCTACCAAACATTTAAGGAAGAACTAACACCACCCCTTCTCAAACTCTTGCAAAGAAAGTATTTTAGGGGAGGAGCACTCCCTAACTCATTCTCTGTGGCCAGCTTTACTGACTTCCCAGGCACCTCCTACATCCAGAATGGCCCTGTCTGTGTGAGTCTCATCTTCTGCCTCAGGCCTCCTGGTGTCAGCGTCCAGAGACCACGCTGTCTTGAGGGCAAAAGGCCCACAGGGGGGCCCCGCAAGGCTGGTCACTCACAACAGCCGCCACCAAGAAGCTGAAGCGCTGCCTGTGAAAAGCAGCTCTCTTGGATTGGTTCCAAGAGAGGATTGGGGTCTGGGTGGAGACACCCTCCCCCCCGCGATATTCCTGCAGGAGAGTTTTCCTGGCTGAAGGTCACACCTGATCCCCATGGCCCTACTGTGCACAGGCCTCAGAGGCACAGATGCAAATCTGGCTTCTCCTTTGATTTTAGGGAAGGGGAAGTGGTGGGTGCTGTCACTAGTGTTGACCATGGTTCTTCCATGAACTCTGCAGGAACCCAGGGGGCAAAAGGGACCCTCCCCCAAACACACAGGAGGACCCTGGGCGCCCCGTTGTGTGTTATTGTCTAGTCCGTCCCCCGGGCATGTCCTGGAGAAGTCGCGCCTTCTGAGCCAGGCCTCGCCAGCGTCTGTCCCAATCCCCGCTGCACCCCGGAGTGAGAGATCCGCTCAGAAGCCTCCTGCTCAGCTGCTGCCAGACTGAGGCGCCGGCCGCCGAGCCCCGGCCTAAGGAGAGCCGCTCCGTCCAGGATACTGGCGGGGACCAGCGACCGCAGTAGGACGGTGCCAGGGCGCTCCAGGGTTACTGGAAGGACAAGGGAGGAGCGCAGGGAGTACGACCTACCCCTGCCGGCGGGCGGCGAGTCCCTGGTTGAGGCGGAGAGGGGGAGAAGGGGAGGGTCCAGGAGCGGCCCTGCGCGCTGATTCTCGGCGTCCCCCGCAGGCCGCCAGCGCCTGAGCGCACCTTGGGCTTCGCGTGGGACCCTCTGAGCGTCGCCAATGAGGACTGGAACAGCCCCCACGGCCCCCGCCTCCCCGCTCCAGCCCCGGCGCGCCCAGCCGCCGCTTTCTAGGAAGCACCCGAAAGCACCTACCGAGACCACGAGCCGCATGATTACAGCCCGAAGAACCTGCGGGAAGCCCCTGTGAACTAGCTGGACCCAGCCCGCGACCCGCACCTGGGCCAGGAACACGTTGGAGCGCCGGCACATGGGGAGCCCCGCCCAGGGCACCGCGCGGGACTAGAACCCCCAGTCTGGCGAGGTGCTGCCTTAGCGCGCGCGCCCAGATGTGGAGGCACGGTAATCCTGGGACCCTTGCCCCTCACCCCCACCGGGCTCTGAACCGTGTACAGATCCCCATTGACAAATGCACTGCTGTAAACTTTTTTCAAATGTAAAAGCACAGTTCCATGAATTCTGGGGTGAAATTTTTCCACAGGCGCAGCTTGTGGCGTCGGGGAATTTAATATACAGCTTTTCTGGAGGCAATCTCTTGTTTTCTGAGCCTGAGAAGAGTTTATTGGGAGGAAAAAAAAAATCAGGTTTTCATATTTTCCCAAAGGTAATGTACATTTTAATAGATCTGTATTTTTTTTTCAATCTGTGCTCTTTAGATATTTTAAAGGAAAAAAAAAATAACAAAGAAAGAAAAAAGAAAAATGAATAACATGTAGTATATACAATGGAATATTTTCAGATGTAAAAAGAAGTGAAATTCTGATACATGCAATAACTGGATGAACCTTAAAGACATCATGTTGAGTGAAATAAACCAGCCACAAAAGAACATGTATTGTATCATCTCACTTTTACTAAATAACTAGAGGAAGTAAACTCATAGAGTCTGAATGTAGAATATTGGTCACCAGGAGATGGGATGAGCCAAGGAATGAGGCGATAATGCTTAAATTGTACAGAATTTCTCATTGGTTTGATTATAAATTTTTATAATGGATGGTGATGATGGTAGTACAACATGAACATAACACATAATTGTATATGTCTGTATTATTAAAAAGGGGGAAGTTTAGGTTGTATCTACATTAGTAGAATGAAAATAAAAGCAAGCAAGCATAGTACTGCACCATGCATGAATCCTTTTGTAGTTGATGACCTTCCATGAAGTGTAAAAAATGTATCAAACTAATGCAAGGTGTTAATAATAGGGTGGTATATGGTCACTCTGTATTTTATTCATGACTTTTCTGTAAACTTAAAACTTCTCTAATTAAAAATCAAAATAAAGGCAGGGTAAATAAAACTACAAAAAATAATGAATATTTAGATTACCCCATGAGACAAAGAACCATATCCAACTGAGGTGTATTTTGAGGGCAAAGGGAATATGGAATGAGCAGTGAAAAAACGGTATTTATAGATACCAATATGACAATGTGTCTAGCTGCAGAAATAATGCATGTATTGTTATGAGTATTTCTTATTTTGTTATAAATATGTTCACATGTATATACATGTGGTTGCAGTTGTTTGTTTTGTGCCATTTCCAACTATGTTTTTGTTTTTTGTTTTCAGAACAAAATGCAACTTTATTTTTTATTATTTCAATTTTAAAATTTTTTATAAAGATACTTAGATTACATAAATGTTACACAAAAAATGTAGGGATTCCCATACGCCCCACCTTCTACACCTCTCACAACCTCCCACATAAACATCCTTCATTAGTGTGGCACATTAATTGCAATTGATAAACACATGCTGGGGTTTTGCCATTAAGCATGGACCATAGTTCACATTGTAGACCACACTCTCTCCCACACAGTTCTGCATGTTATATGATGGTATAAAATGGCCTATATCTGTCATTGCAATGTCACTCAGGACAGTTCCCAAGTCCCAAAAAAAGCTCCTATATTACAACTGCTTTTCCCTCTTCCTGCTCCCAGAGCCTCCAGTGGCCACTGGCTCCACGTCAATGTTGTAATTTCTTCCATTGCTTGAATCACAATATGTCTATAGTAGAATAACAGTAAGTCCACTCTAGTCCATAGCTCTTCCCCCCATCCTGAGGCGTCTGGGATGGTGATGTCCACTCCACCTCCAATTGGGAAAGGGTTCATATCCCATGGGGAAGATAGATGGAATTATCCTGCCTGCAGCTGCAGACTTTCTCCATTCCCTGGGATGGCCGTTTTTGAAAACTGTATTCATTGTCATGTGCTATCTTTGAAGTTTCTGTTTCCTTATCTCAGCAGTCAGCCAATGACCTGACAGATACTTCCTTCAAGGCTAGGAGTTGAAAAAAAAATAATACAAAACCACTTCCTTTCTTTGTAGATTGGCTCTGAGCTGTAGCACTCCATATAAAGCCTGGCTGCCCCCTATTCTGGCTTGACTTTTACCTCCTTCTTTTGTGGATCCTAAAGATCAGCCAGAAGTGCAGTCTTAAGGTCATGTTTCCAACACTGGGCATGCACAAAAACCCTGGATACCTCAGGCTTCGTGTTAGCTCTATGAGGCCCTTACTCCAATAAGTATCTTACTCCTCAGCTTCATCCTGCCCAAGCTTTTACATCTCCCTGCTGCTTGACCCATTATGCATTGCTTACTGCAGGTAGAGTGCTCTCAAATGTTTTTTATCAAATGCCACCTGTAAAGCTGCTCTATCTTGAGATGGGTGAAAAGAATGCCAATGTTTATCTCAGTCCTGCAAGGAACCCCCAGAATGGACAAAATTCACAATCACATTTATTTATTTTATTTTATTTTTTTAGTGTTTACCATTTAATAGTAACATTTTTCCCAAAAGCTTTATACAGCACCATCTACATTATCAGAGAATAATACTTACAGATGGGAGCTCTAGAGTACAAGATCTGTAGATTTGTAAGGAGTTTTCCTCCCACTGAGAAAGTGCTCCCTGACTACAGAAAAGCCCCTGCAGGGACACTGTTATCCGTTCAACTACTGCCCTTTTCCAGGGTCCGGTCCTGACACTCAAGGTGGGAGTCTCTTCTATTGGACCCTACAGTTCTCGCTGCTCTTGGGCTCGAATGCAGTTTCTGGGCTGGGAGCAAGTCGGCCTCGCTTGGCCCTCAGGCCCTCTCTGGGGCTGTCAGCAGAACTTCTCTCTGGAAGGTTACCGACAGGAAAGGCAAGCCCATTTGTCCTGCGGAGAACAACCATGGCCACCAGGACCAGCCCCCGCCTTGCTGCGCAGAAGTTAGCACCATCCCCCCTAATTCTCGACAAAGAAAATTTTGCTGAGACCTCCAAACCTACAGCTGGTGGCAGCAGATCACAAAAGGTCAAGGTTGCTCAACAGAGCCCAGAAGATTCAGGTGCTCCTGTTCGAGAATCCACATTTATTTTTTATTTTAGTAAAGGTCCGTATTTCTTCCAGTGTACACTATGTGTGCAATATGTTACATTAAATGGATTTGCAAGAGTGTGGCAGGAGAGAGCATTGTTTCATAAGAATAGACAATTCATTTGAGAAATTTTCTACAAATTAGTGAAGATTAATATAGAAGTATTTGGAGAAGTATAGTGCTTTATTTTTAAGATAGGTGTAGGCTAGTGAGAACGATGAAGTAATATTTATGAGCCTTAGATGAGTTAGAATAATTGAAGGAGCAAAGTCTTTTGAGTTTAAGATTCCGGGAATAGATTGGTTTTATGTAGAAACAAGGGAAGTTCACATATTTTAACAAGATGACAAGAGGGAGCCAGCCCTGCACACATGTGGGGAGAGGGCACCTGGGAGAAGACACAGCAGGGGAAGAGAAGATGGCAGAGGGAGTTTGGCCAGAGAGGAGGTTAGGAAGGAAGCTGCTTTGGGCAGAGCCTCAATTGAGGCTCAGCTGAGGAGAAGCTGCTTCCCAGCTCTGTTGTGTGGATCTGCAGGATTCATATTGGGATGGGAGATAGACCAAGAGAGGGAGAGTTCACTCACAAGAGAGAGTGGTGAAGACAGCAGAGCATTTTTTGTAAGTCATAGGAGTGGTGCCCTGACATTTAGCTATATTATTTTGTTTAGCAGTGAGTCACCAGGCCAGGAACTCACTCCAAGGGGGGGTATATGAAGCTGCTTGGACCTGGAAGCAGAGATAGCAGGAACCCAGGGCACAGGCAGCCCACCACAGCGGTTAGAGGAGGCACCTTCATCTGACTCTAAATGCAATGGGAAGGCTCTGGAAGGATTCTGGCACAGCAACAATGCCTGAATTTCATCTCATTTCAACCTGATCATGGTACAGACTGAGAAATCAATCGAGGAATGAAAGTGAGATTCCTAAAATCATACAGGCCTATCCAGCCCTGTGTTTAGTTGTATTCAATGTTACATCCATCCCCTGCCTATTTATTCCATATCTATCTGTGTATTAGCTACATGGGAAACAAGACTATGTGGTTTGCAGTGTTTGTCCCATATAGACTTGATGACGCCCCAAGGAAGCAGATGCTAGAATGATTCCCACTGTGTCCGTGAGGAGACTGGGGAGGCCTCTATGACTATTCTGGGGACAAATAAATGAGTAAAGGAGTAGCTGGGTCTGAACCCAGCTGGGTCTCCTCATAGCTGAGACCTGAGCTGCATACAGGCCTTCCCAGGTAGCTGTGAGGAGGAATGTGCTGGCAGAACTGTGTCCAGTTAACAAGATGACCTAGATGAGGAGGACACAGACAGATGTACAGAGAGACTTTTGTGGAATTCTTACCATTGAGGAGGCCAGGATAAGAGGACCTTAGGAGGTGACCTCAATTCCTTTGTGGGAGACCTCAGCAGAACTTGGAACTCTGGTAACCAGGCACCCAGATTCCAAAGGCAGCCCCTCTCCAAGCTCACTTAGCAGGAGACACCCGACAGGGAAACATGTTCTCTTGCTGTCTTCCTAGATCCCGAGGCACCAGCCTCAACCAAACCAGGAATGAATCCCTTTTCCATCACTTTCAACGTTGGCTCAGGCCTCAGCCAAGAGGGTCCTGGCCATTGGCCAGGATGTACCCAAAGGTAACACGGGGAGGTCCAGGGGAGCCAATTCAGCACATGCCACTACTGTGCTCCTGTCTGGGCCACCCCTCATCCCACCCACCTCCCAGTGAGTGGGAGGCATGAGCAGTGGGACCATCCTGGGTAGGAGCAGGCCATCAGGGAAGGGAATACAGTAGGTCCTTCTCTGTCACCTGCCAGGTCATGGTAGGAAGGGTGGGGAGGTGCATCTTGGGGGTGGCACCCATGTTAACCAGTGTTAATCCTGAGCCCTCAAGCTGCCATCTCTTCTCTAATGGGGCTGGAGAGGAAAGCAGACACCCATCTGGGCCTGATCTGGGTCCCAGCCCAAATGAGGTGCAGCTTCCCCTGCAGAGTAGGGCAGGCCACTTGTTGACGCCTTTTGGCCTGACTGCTGGGCACTGTTTGCAGAGCTCCCTGGAGGTGGTGCGTGAGGAGCTGGAGGAGGGCCTCATCTACACTGTGTCTCTGAAGAAGGTTCAGGTCCATCATGGTCCCAGTCAGAGCCAGCGCTGGTTTCAGGTGGGAGCATGAGCCAATGGGGGTCCCAAAACAGTGGAGTTGCACCCCAGGGCCTGTAATCCACCCTGGCCATATCCCTGCTCCCTCTCCCAGGCTTTCACCCCTGAGTGGCTCAATATCCCACTTCCTGAGGAACATAGGTCCCCACCATTCACCCACCACACTGTCATGCCATTGACAAGGGGACAGATCATGTCAAATGGTTAAAGGAATTGAAGAGAGGAGTCTTTTGTATGGGTTTCCCTTCAGGGTAGGCTGAAGGGTGGATTCACTTCAGATATGTGTGTGTTTTGCTGCTGTTTCCACTCGCTGGCTCCATGTCACTCTGCAGCAGGCTTTGTGACTGTCCTTCCAAACCTGTTCCAAGCCATACAGCTCCTCTTGTTTAGGAACGTTCTTGCCATCTCCCATAAACATTCCCTTGACCTTCCCAGGTCAGGATCTGTGCCTGCTCAGCTGCCCAGTATTCTAGGAGATGACTTAGAGCAATGATTCCACCTTCAGTGCTGTTGGACCTTGAATGGTCCTTTCCTGTGGCCCTGTCAGCACCACTGCCCGGAACACTTCCCTCGTGCCCCAAGGCACTGATCCTACCACCCCCTGTAGGAGATCCCAGGAAAGGGATGGCTGGGCAGAGGACATGCAGACATCACTCCAACAGCGAGGGCCAGATAATGTCCCTAAGGCTGGAGCAGTTCAGTTACCACAGGCTGTCTGTGTGGGCAGGAGTGTCCCTGCACCCCACCTGGTACTGTCTTTTTCATTTTCATTCATTTACCTGATCTGGGGTCCGGGTGGCAAGTTGCACCAGCTTTTGGCTTTACCCCATGAGCAGTGAAGTCCCTAAAGTCATTTACTGACCAGGTGGGCCTGCTATTTCCTGAGGCATCTGTTCAGATCCTTGAGCATGCAGGAGTCTTTATCCCCCCAGGGACTCTCCAGGCATCTGCCCTTTACTGCATCTGGGGTCTCATCTTTCAATTATTTTCTCACCTCAGATTCAATTTTAAAGCTGAGGCCCTTTCTCTGATAGAGGCATGAACATCCCGCTCAGCCTCAAGTCACTGAGGGATTAGAAGCAGCAGGTCTGTCCCCAACTCCAGCCCCACCTGGGGGTCCACAGTTCTGCCTCTTACCACATATGCCTCCTCTGTCCCACCCTAGAGGAAGAATTACTCAGCCCTAGTGGAGGAGGAGACCTGTATAGTGCAGACAGTCAAAGCAGGCCCTTGGGAGAAGCTGGTGGAGCACCTGGTATCTGCCTTCCAGCAGGGTGACCTCGTGTATGTGAACATTTTCCTCGGGACATACCGGGTCTTCACCACCACCGAGGGGGTCCTGGATCAGCTGTTCCAAAGATGAGGCCCCACCCCATCTTTAGCCACTTGACAGTTCTGCCCCAACATTGTTTCAGAAAAGTCATTTCACCAACTGGCCTCAGTTTCCTCTTTGTCAAAAGGGGTGGTAAGATGGCCAACCTCCAAGGTTGATTGTAAGGACTAACTAGGAGAATCCTAGGCAGTACTTTCGTCTTCCCAGTGAAGAAGCTCTCAGACTCACTCCTTTCCTCATTTCTAAAGGATATTTGAGATCTCTTTGGGGGCCTCCAACCTCAGTGTGGTCAGAGCAACTATCACTGTAGGCCACCAGAGGAGCCCAGGCCCACCCTAGGTGTGAGAAGTTGCTACTTAGGGCTCATTCCTTCATCAAGTATACATCAACTGTCTGCCAGGTACAGGCAATTTCTTAGGCACATAGCTTCATGCAGTGATCACAGCAGAAAAAAGCCCCTGCTCTTCTGGGTTCCATTTGAGTTGGAGCCACAGGAAATAACATGAATCATCTTAAGCCGGGGATACACTCAGTAAGTTAGCTGTGACATGCTTACGCTCTCCCCTAGGTATGGATATGACCTTTGTGGCAGTGATGGAAATAGCGGATGCCTTGAAATGAAAAAGTGAGTGCTCATTGGGTGAGGGTGATGTGCTCTTCTCACCAGACACCAGTGTGGGGAGTTGGGTGGTAGGTGGCAGGGAAGGGCTGGGGAGAACACTGGGCCTGACACATCCTATGACCCCCTGTAGGTCTGAGGATAGAGGGCTTCCCCCTCGAGTTGGAAAGGAATCAAAGGAAGCTGTGGGCGAGGTTGTGGGTCTCTGGCTGTAGAGGACCCTGGGGTCTCATTGTAGGTCCCAGAGAGAACCTTGCCCCTCCCTAGCCCCATCACAACCCCAAGACCCCCAAACACCACCTCACCCAGACACTTGACAGGAGATGGTGAACAGCCTCCTCCAAATCTACCATGGACTTCAGTCTTGTCTGCCTCCTGCAGGTTGGCAGGGCCAGCTGTGCCTCTATCATTTGGGAGGGCAGTGTCAGTGGGAAGAGGACACACGTGACATGTAGCAGAAGATGAGGCAGCTCCTTGGGGCAGAATTTACTGGGTGAGGGGCATGAGGGCCTGGGACAAGACAAACTCTGTCCCCTCATCACTCACATATTTATGAAGCTCCTACTGTGTGTCAGTGCTGGACTATGGAAGGACAAGTCAAACCCTTCCATGTCCTTATGGACTTTATGTTCCAGTAAGAGGGTCCTTGGGGTGCAGCAAGAAATAAAGGCCAGTTTCTGATTCTGCTGTCCACCCTCCTGCCCTCAGCACCCTCTCCTCTCTGTTGGGCACCTGGATGGACCAGTACCCTGAAGATTTCCTTCAACCTCCAGACTCTCTCTGCCTCAGGCTGCTGGTGGCCTACATCCAGGAACATCTACCTGGCTCCGCCCTGGAGCACCGTGCCATAAATGTACTTTCACAAATGAGCCACCCGGAGCTGATTGAGGCAGATCCACAGGAGGACTTGGGATGGGAACTTATGAGATTGTGGGTTGAGGCGAGACTAGACTACATAAGCAGGATCTACCGGGGGTTGCTCTTATGCCAGAAGCAAGGAGGAGCCTCAGACAATTCACCTGGGAGACTGCAATGTGGGAACACTTTTTTGGGCTGAATCTTCCCTTAGAAATAGTTTGATTTTCTCTAAGAAAGACATTTAGAGCTATTTATGGTGTGGAATCTACCTCTTCTCTAGGTTCTTTGTCAGCTCCAGAGCTGCAAATGCCTCTAATAAAATCTGAAGCACCAGTTCAATCACCTGCGGCAGACACAGGAGCAGTTTCAGAGGCTGAAACTTCTCCATTGCCACTTCTACTGCCAGCTACCAAGTTTGCACCAGTACTAGCTCTGGAAAGAGAGCCTAGTGCATTAGCTGTTGTAGCACCAACTCCTGAGCGGAAGGTGGCTGTAGCACCACAACAACAGCCACCCACAGAGTCAGGGCCCATGCCTGTCCTGAAGCTAGACCATCTTACCTCATCAGCTGGAGCACATGCTCAGGAGTTGGAGGCAGCTATATTACCATCAATAGCACAAGTTCCAGAGGTAGAGGCACCAGTTCCAGAACCAGAGGCAAGTCCAGCTCCACCTGCTTTGCCACCTATACAAGGATCAGCACTGCTCACTCTGGAGATACAGCCTACCCTTTCACCATCAGAAGCACCAGCTTTGGTGCTTGAAGAAGCTTTGGGGTCACCTTCACCATCACCTATGGAGGTAGCACCAATGACCACTCTTCAGGTAGAAGAGGCTTCATCTCCATATATAGCACCTGCTGCCAGGCTGGAGGAAGTAACATCACCATCTCTATCACCATTTCCTGAGCTAGAGGCAGTCCCACCACTACCTCTGTTCCCACCTACACAGTCTGCACCAGTGCCCATTCTGGAGCTACAGCTTGACTCACCTTCAGCAACAATGGCTACCGAGTGGGAGGCAAGTCTAGCAACACCACTGGAGCCACTGCCAGAGTTCAAATCAGCAGAAGGCCAGGCTGCATCATCAGAGCATTTCTTTCCATGGCCTGAGACCTCAGAGAATGGGCTGATTTGGGGGAAGGCTAACCTCCTGGCTTTCCCTCTTGAGCTTGTGGCAGAGCAGTTCACATGGATGGATGCGGTGAGCAGATGGACTTGGCCGGGTGGAGCTGGGGGGATCTTCCTCCTACAAACTACTGCCCCAGCCTTAGCATTCCCTGATCCAGGATCTTATGATCTGGGTCAAAAGCCTGGCTCCACTCCCAGCACTGTAAGTTGGCAAGCTTATTAATGCCCAAGCCCACACTTTCCCCTTCTGTAAAGTAGATGTGGGACACTAACTGTTACCTGCCTCATGCATTGACTTTGAAAATTACATAAGAGTAAAGAAACAGAAAGCCTGAGAGGGCTTGGTCCTTGAGGGGTTGAAGGGAGCTCACTGAGGTTAGCCAGCTCCATGGGTGGCCACTCTGCTGAGTGTCTCCCCAGCATCGACACTAATAAGATCCTGATGTGCACTGGATCCTTTGACAGGTACCCAAGCCTCTGGTCCCTACCATGACTGTGTACCTGACCACTACCAGGCCCAGGAGGTGTTATCAGGAGGGGCAATGGTGCTGCCTGGGCCTGTAGAGGCATAAGGCACCTCTGGAGTCTGTGAGATGGACTTGAAAATGCAGCTTGCTCTTCCCCCCTATCCTTGGGCCCTGGGTCACTTGAGTGTTAGGTCACCTCAGGGTAAAGAGAACACACCCTGTCCTCAGCCTGCTGAGCTCCAGCTGAGACCACTGGACCCTGGCCTGTGTCCTTAGGGCCTGCAGGATCTGAGCTGGGCAGGTGTGGGGCCAGCTGATATCTCCATCCCCACAGGAGCTGTTCAAGAAGCTGGTGCCTTACCACTGCCTGGGCTCCATCTGGTCCCAGCAAAACAAAAAGGGCAAGGAGCATGTGGCTCCCACTGTCCGTGCCATCATCAAACAGTTCAACTGTGTGACCAGCTGCGTAATCACAACTTGCCTCGGGGACCAGAGCATAAAGGCTCTGGACAGAGCCAGGGTGGTGGAGCACTGGATCGAGGTGGCCAGGGTATGCTCAGGGAGGTCCTCTCAGAATTCCTGGAACCCCTCTTTTTTCTTATTTGCTTTCAGTACTACAGTCCCTCCCTGGCCTGTAGCAAAGCCCTACACTATACTCACTTCCCACCCAGGCTACTACCTCAGTAGGACTCAGTGGACTCAGGTTGAGTGTAGATGTCACTCTCTGGGTCTGTGGGGTGCCCTCAAGGTCTCTCTGGGTGTCTGTCTCATCTAAAAGGGTAGATGTCAACTGAGGGGCTGAAGTTAGAGCAGGGGGCACTCAGACCACACCTCACATTTCATTCTTTCACCCTCCCCAGGAGTGTAGGATCCTCAATAATTCCTCCTCATTTTGTGCCATCCTCTCTGCTTTTGAAAGCCAATCAATTCACCGTCTTAAGAAGACATGGGAGTATGTTTCCAGGTGAGCAAGTCTCTCTCCAGGGACACCAGGTTGCACCAGGGACCTTGAGGGGGCTGGGTATTGGCCTTCAGGGAGCCTGGGAGGCAGCAGCATCTGGGCAAGGGCCAGGTGGTGTGGGGCTCTAGGTCTCCACAAGACCTGATGTCAGATGTTCTGCTTCATCACTGGTTCCCTCCTCTGTCAGAGTTGAGTCAAATGGGGACCTGTTAAATGTTTGCTACTCAGCAACTTACTCTGTCCAATTGAAATCTACATGTCAAAACCAGCTGCTGGGAATGGGGGTCCCCATTTTGCCCACCTCAAAGCTCAGCTCCCAAGTTCCATTGTGTCCTGCATCGTTCAGACCTACTCAGTTTCAGCACCACCCACGTGGGCAATCTGAGTCCCAGGAGGCTAAAATAAAGTGGATTAGCCCTTATACCCTCCCACCCACTCCCAGCTCTCTTCCTTTTTGCCCTCCCCCAGGGAAAGCTTCCACGTCTTTCAGACCCTTTCTGAGATTTTCTCAAATGAGAACAACTACTCACAGACCAGTGAACTGACTGTCAAGGTAAAGAGGAGGTAGGGGTTTGGGAGTCTGGGGTCAGGAGGTTGGGATGTTAGTTTTTCACTGAAAGTTTCTTTGAAAACATCCAGTCTGGCCTATTCTGGTTGAACATGTAAAAGGATTAGTTAGGTTTGTGGGCAGGTGGGTGGGCAGTTGTAGGGCAGTACACTTGGTTCTCAAATGCAGTGGAGGTGGCTAGGATGTTCCAGTAGAAAATGAACTGGCAGGGTAAGAAGTCTCCATCTGCAAAAGAGGGTCTCATAATTATGACTCATTATGAATGACGTGTGCCAAAGAGCTATGAGAAATATATGGAAGACAGGAAACCATGGCAGTCATTCCTGACCTTAACTACAAGCTTCCACATAAAAGAGGAAGCAAAACTTCAATGCCCAGTTCCCATCCTACCTGGAAAATCAGACCTGGCACCATGGAGACCAATTCCTGAGTGGATGACTTGTCTGCAGGCAGAATATCCTGAGTGAACCCCAGGGGAGGAGATGCCTTTGGTATGGCTTGGGCAGACTTTGGGATCTCTACTCCTGTTGGCTGGGGCAGGCAGGATCTGCTCAACTAGGTCTCCAGAGACACTCCATCCTCAAGGTCCATGGCTGGGATGGCACAAGGCCCCTCCATACTCAGAGGCTGGAAAAACCAGACACCAGTTATTGGTGGTGGGTGGTGGGGTGATGTCAGCTCAGATGAGGCTTCCATCTGGAAGGGAGCAGCCTGTCCTCTAACACCCTGAGTAAATCAGTCCAAGTCAACATCGTCTTGGGCCTCTGTGTCCTCGTGGAATGGAGGCATGACCATCCGGTGGTGCTGCTTTCACGGTGAGGTGGCGATGTTCAAGGGAGACAAGGAACGTGGCTGAGCATTTCTGTGACTCCTAGGGAGAAAGCAAGATGGTCAGAGCACCTTCACTGATAGTTTGCAACACTGAGGCCTCTGGACTCTCAGTGAGGGCTTTCAGATCTTTGTCCTCACATCAGAGATAAATAAACAGGCACAAGGAGTCTAGTCCACTTGCACAAGCTCAGGCAGTGGACATCAGGCATGTGATGACAGCAGATTTCCGCCTGTCCATTTGGTTCAGGTGTCCAAAACCCCAGGGACAATAGGTGAGGGGAGGAGGGCCTCACTGACCTAGTCTTCAACCCTGGCAAGAGGAGATCTCCAAGTTTACCACTCTGGAGATGAACCCAAAAAGAGCCCAGAAGAAGGAGCAGCAACAGGAAAGGGTGAGTGTGCCTGAGGTTAGGTGGATCTGGGAGAAGTGGCCTCATATTCAGCATGGGGGCCCTCAAGCTCATCCTTCTTGACCACTAAGCCTGGAAAGCCTCACTTCAATGTCTCATCCTTGGAACCTTTAGGGCCCAGAGGTGTGAGAATCCTGGAGGACTAGTTGCAGCCAGTCAGAACAAGAGTCTAGAAGAGTTGACTCAGGGGGGACTGGGTGGAGAAGGGGGTAAACCTGGTGATTTAAGAAAAGCTGGAGCTGGGAGGTGACTGCAAGTGAGTTTGGGGTTCTTGGAGTTTGGAAGGGGAGCTTAGGTGTGACATCTAAGTGTCCAAGTCTGTCCCAGGGGAAGGCTGTGTGGTCCTAGGAGTCTGAGACTGAGTGTTCAAGGAGGGGTCTTGGGGCACCTGAGAGCCTGTGCTCATCCACACCCCACCCAATGCCACAGGGTGTCATCCAGGGCATTGTCCCATACCTGGGGACATTCCTCACATAATTTTTGATGGTGGACAATACCATGCAGGAATATCTGGAAGTAAGTGATCCTGAGGTGGGTCAGGGGCAGGATGGCAAAGGGGCTTGGGAGGAGAAGCCACTCCCTGAGCCCTGTGTTCTCACCAGTGGGCACACCACATCTCCTGAGAGCCTCACAGCTTCCTTGGGAGCTGAGGTGCCATGGCCTTCTTAAAGACAACTAAAAGGATGCTGATACAAGGGCCATCTCTCCATTCTTATAAGAGGCTGGGACTCAATGTTCTCTTTGTCTCCACTCCCGGTCCCCTCACCTGGTGCACAGAGTCTGCCTGGTTCCTTCCCTGGTCTGGATTGCCCTGTTCATGTTGAATCCCACCATAATTCATTGTGACATGGGCTTAAGGGGGGTGGCCATGGAAATGGATGGGGGCCCTTTTATGATGGATGTGAACTCTGTCTTCCAGGAAGGATGGTGAATTTTGACAAAAGGAGGAAGGTGAGCAGCTGTGGCCATCACCGTGAGGGCAGGGCTGGTGTGGGGTATGGGATGGAAAACCAATCCTTCTGGGCAGGACACCCCCAGTCTGTATGCAGCTTCCTCTTAGATTGACAGGGAGAGTTTGAGGAGAAAAGACAGGGCCAAAGCCTCCCTCCGGAAAGTGGGGCTTATACTTGGGATGAAGGACAACTTCCTGGAGGATCAGCTGTGTGAACCCAGCCCTGAGGGCATGTAGAGCCTGGAAGGGAGTGGATGAGTGGGGGTACCCACAGGAGCAAAACCAGCCACTGGCACCCATCACATCCAGCAAGATTACCCAGGCCTCAGCAGAGCCTCTTCCTTCCCTGGGCTCCAGGAATACCAGATGGTCGCTGAGCTCCAGCAGCTCCAGGCAGGCTGCTGCTATGACTCCCTTGTGCCAAATGAGCAATTTGAGGCCTGGTTTGGGGCCATGGAGCAGCTCAGCGAGAATGACAGGTGACTCCAGGACTGGATCTGGCCACGGTAGTTGTGGGATTGCCCTTGAGGATCCTAGGTCAGCATAGGACCTGTTGCCTGAAGAGAGCTGGGGCACCCAAATGCCAACTGCTGTGCAGATCCTGGGAGGGAGACCTGAGGTGTGACTCCTGGGACCCTATAGCCACCACTCTGTCCTGTAGTTACACCTGTCTTGTGAGCTGGAGCTCCCATCCCAGTTGGCCAGTAAGAGCTTCAAGGACGAACACCACCTGGAAGGCATCAAGCCTTGGAGTGAAGAGTGAGTTCCCCATCCAGGGTGGGGAAATGTGGGCTGGCTTGGGGATCAGGGAAGCTTCAGGCTAAGCATGGGCTTGGAGAGGCTGACAATTTTGCTCTGGGATCCCAGCTCCACACCTGACCAAGTCTGTGACTGGGATGAGTCACCCCATATCTGGGGGTCTGTTTACTCTTCTGTGTAAATGGGTGATGCTGCATTATCTCCAGGGCAGTCAGAGCTACTACTGATGGACTGAGTACTAAGCCGGTGCAGTGGTGGAAGGGCAGAAGTTTGGATGCAACATGGGGGAAGCCCCCAAGGTAAGCTGACCCATCCAGCCAGCCACCAGACCCTAGATGCTGAATCCAGTGGTAGCAACACCCTCCACTCCAGTGTGCAGCTCCAGTGTGGCCCTGACTTCAGCAGTGGGGATGCAGTTGACTCACACATGACCATCTCCTCAAGCTCTAAGGTGAAAATCCACCTGGACCATGTCCCAGAGTCACAAGATGACCAGGAAATGAAGGTGACTGCCTATCTCTTCTCATGTTTGCCCTCACCCTCATCCTCCCTCTCCTGTGCCTGCTTGGCCTTCTCTGGGTCCACAAAGGGGTCAATAATTATTGATTCCTACAGAACTTCTAGAGGCTCCTAGAGGTTCTAGAGCAGCCCTTGGGGGCCCTGAGTCTCCAGGCCATCTGCTGAACTTGCTGTCACCCACAGTTGGAGCAGTCGATCTCTGCATCATCACAGAACTTCTCTATTGTCAAATCAGCATCCAGAGGAAAGTCCTCTTCCTCCTCCTCCACCAAATCCAGGGCCAGCCGGTTCAGCCTCAAGCACCGCAACTCTCAGCCATGCTATAAATGGCATGTAACTGACTACTGCATTGTCCATGTCAGCCTGGATGAGGACAATGACTCCCAGTACAAGAGCATCATGGTGAGCAGGGGATGTGGCCGTCTCCTAGTGCCCCTCACTGGTTCAGGCAGTAGACACATAAGGAATGATATGTTCCCTCCCTGCCATCCTGAAACAGACTTCCTAGTGGGTGAGGGAAGGACAGACAGCCACCTCCAGAGACAGTAAGAGTGTAAGTTCGATGGTTTTCAGTGCTCAGGATGGTGGACATAGGGACTGAGGCTGGCATGCTGAGTGAGGAAAGCCTGGGAAGGGCTTTCTGAGGTAGCTCCAGTAGGAGGAGGAGGGCACAGCCTGCCAGGCCCAGGAGGACATGTGCTTGGCCGGCCAGAGGGACAACTGGGAGGCTAGGGTGAAGGAGCAGGGGTCAAGGGGAAGAGTTGAGGTCAGAGAGGTGTTGGAGCTGGGTCACATCAAGCCCTGTGAGCTGCTAGATGGAGCTTGACTTTCTCACAGGGGGAGATGGAAGCCACTGGAGGGTCAGAAAAGAACAGGGACAGCAGGTGAACTTCGGCCTCAAAGTGGAGGTTGGGCTGGTGCATGGAGACACCTGCCATAGAAGGGCTGATGCCATGACCCAGAAGTGAGGACAGGATCTGCCCAGGATGGTGGCCATCAAGTCATGAGCAAGAGCCAGATCCTGGATAGGATGTGCAGATAGAGCCACCCCAGTCCCCACTACACAAAGGCTGGCTGAGCCACCATGTTAAACACCCACCCAGGGCTGCACTTCTCTTGTGACCAGGAGCAGGTGTGGTTTTACTAAGCTGTTACTTGTCTGACCCTTGACCTGAGCCCTGCCTGTAGCTGGGCCCTCATGTTCAAGGTAACTGTGGTCTGGCCCTTGCTGACCACAGCTGCATCCTGGAGCACAGGGTATCCTGATGTGCCATAGGTTGTCATCCAGCTCCTCCTCCTCTCTGACATCCGGGCTTGGACTAGATGTCATGTGCTCTGCCCTGGGGTTTCATTACTACCTGGAGGTGTCCTGGAGGGACAGAGTCAGGACAGGGGTACTCCCTGAGTACAAACCATCTCCTGTGATTGGGAAGCAGGAGGTGCAGAGAGAGGCCCAGTTTTCACTCCTTAGTCCCCACCCTCTGCTGCATGGTCACCCTTTGTCCCCAGGGTCCTGGGAGCCCATAGCAGTTGTGCAGGCCAAGGACCCAGGGACAGGGTTCAGCCTACAGGGCAGGGATTTGGATCCACACTGGGAAACAACCTCAAGACAGAGGTGGAGGTTCTTATAGGAGATGGTGTAAGAAATGATTGGAAAGACCCCCTCATTCCATGGAGGTCTCCCAGGGGAGCAAGGGAAGACAGTGAGGCCCATGTAGACCCAGTCCTGACCAGGGGTGACATCAGGCAGCTGCACTCTGGGGGAGCTGGTTCCAGGACCCATGCCCTGAGGCCTGTCTCTTGATCCACCACAGGTGACCAACAAAGAAAGGACACCAGCCGTTATCTGCAAGGCCATGAAAGAACACAACTTGGAGGGTGACAAGCCAGAAGACTATAATTTGGTGCAAATATTTCAGAGGATCAAAGTAAGTTGGGGGGTGAGTTGGAGAGGATGATTATGGAGGGAATAAGCATGAGGACAATGTCCTCAGCCTGAAAGTTCAAGGTCCCTTGGCCCCAGTGTACCTGAGAGCAATGTGGGCAAGCATCCTGTCCACAAACCATGCTGCCCAGGGCAGCCCTTAGTGCCCACAGCATCTACTCCCTACCTGCTCCTTCTCCCTTGTGTGCCCTTCCCTGGACATGACCCAGGCATTGGGAAAGCAAGTTCAAGCTAATAACATTGAGGTACCCAGAGAAAAGGATTTTCACCTTGGCCCATGATTAATATGGACACACAGAGCGGCTCAACTTGAAGGGTATCCTCTGGAAAGAAGGGAGTGAATGCACCTCCTAAAGCACCATGACTGGTGGACCCAAGTACCAAACCCACCACAGGCCATTCCTTTACGATCATGAAAACTAGACAAAATCTCCTTGATCCACTTAGGAGGCCCAAGGGAGCTGACTTAGTATTTTAGAAAGTAGGAAAGGGAAAGAATCCAGAAGAACCTCAGAGAACCAGAGCCAGGCGTCCTGGGCTCTGAGGTCTTAGATTAGTTTCTCAAGCACCTGAGCCTTTTTCTCACCCCCCCAATATATGTGCACATGGTAGTATGTGCACAATAAAATTAACTGTATTCTTGTTAATGAGCTGATTCCCTTCTCCCAGCCATTAGCCCAGGCAAATTAAAATGACTCCCACCATTCCTAGAAGTTGGTTCTAAATCCTCTCTTGTCTTTCAAATGGAAAATAGGAGCTGTGAGATGTGAAATAGGACAGAAGGACCCCTCCTACAGAACAGGACTGAGGACTGGGGAGGTTAAGAAAGGAGATGAGTAGCCACACCACTGAGGCCAGAGCAGGAATTCCAGCCCAGTGTTTCTTTCTAGCTGGCTCTAGGCCAGGAAGACAAGAGGAAAATAACATCAAGGTGTAAATTCTTGCTGGGTGTCAGCTACTGTGTGGTCAAGGAGGCCTTCAGGAATCCTGCTAGGGAGGGCTGGGCCAGGGCTGTCCTTCGCTGGACCCCAGTAGACTTGTCCTGTGTAGGACTGGATCCAGGGGCCAGGCACTGGGTTCTAGAAATAAAATTTCAGCTCTGAGATCCTGAGCAGAGAAGGCAGCAGGGGTGGGGAGAGGTGTTGGCAGAGTAGATGATCTCTTGGCAGCTCCATTCTGAGGTTGACAGCTATTAGTCAGAGTCACTTTTACACCAAGGGTTCTCCATTTTTAGCTGTACATCTGCAGAATCTTTCCTTCAGGCAGGCATCATTGAGAGGGTGCCGTTTTAGTCCTGGAGTTGAATTGGGGGATTCAAGTCCCTGCTGAGGCCTGCTCTTGTGAGGGCACAAAGGGATGGGTTTTCCTGTGGTCCCGTGGAGCACAGCTGACCACCCTCCATCTCTCCCACTCCCCAGTGCTGCAGATACCCGACAGTGCAAATGTGTACTATGCTATGCAACCCTCACACAAGTACCATTTAATTCTTGTGAAGCGTAACACACCCACGGATGCCAAGGTCAAGAACAGATCTATCTCAACCCTTCTGAGGAAAAAGCTGAAGGGACCCAAATTCCAAAAAAGGAAAGTCTAACGGCCCCTCATGCCTACCAGCCTCAGGTCCCCCTTCCCAGGTCTGTCTGGCCAAGTAATTTTTGCTGACCCCAACCACAGTGGGGCAGGCCAAGCAGGCACTTCCCTCCCCACCAGCCCCTAGGCTTCACTTAAACCCCTGACCCTCTTCTCCTGCCCTGCATGACTCTTCTGTTGAAAAGCTATCCTGGGTTCCCATGGCCAGTCACTTTCTTAGGGGTCCACTGAGGGTCTCACCTGGAGCCCATGGATGACATTCCAGGGCTCCTAGCACAGGATTCCCCCCATGCTAGCCTTTTACAGGAGTGAGGGTATCTGCTCACTCCTATCCCTGTTCCCCCACTCCTTGGAAGTGGGTGGACAGACACTCTTCACCAAGTCCACTCTTCCCCGACTGAGTGAGGAGGGACCCAGCTGGATCTGTTCTCTCAAATCTCATGTCACTGCAAGGGCCACACCCCATGATCTCTGTGGCTTTATGAGACTATGCAAAACATGATTAGTCAGAAGGAGGATTTGGGTTAGATTGGAAAATATTTGAATTTATGAATAAACAGCAAAAGGTAATATATACACATATATACACATATTGGAGAGGGACAATATTTTTCTCTTGTAAATAGTAAATGTTAGATATGAATATTTTCTTATTAAAGTCTTGCTTCAACTACAGCCTCGGAGTTGACATTTGGTTCTTTCATTTACTGTGTTAATTTGAAATGAGTTGAAGCCTCTCACATTGCTCATTCAAAAAAGAAATCATGCAGAGTTATCAGTTTATTTTAGAAGGGAGAAGTGAAAAGAGCTAGCCACCCTTCCCTGGCTTACTGAAGCAAACTCAGAAATTCCCTTTCACAGAGCAAATGTGCATTTCAGAATCAATACACCTAGAAGGACCTGAGACCACCGATGGGGACCATTGAGATTTAGATGTTGAAGGTACTTCCGTTCACAAGGACCATTTCCTGACCCTGGACAGGGCAGTGGCTGACTTTCTACCAGTTTGGAGGAAGGACATTTTCTGCTTCTTGGCTGAGGTTTTGTTTGAGCACCAAATAGGAACTTGCAGTTTTCAAGGGCAAAGTCTAGAGTTATATCAACACTAGTCATAGATAAAATTAGAACACAGCTTCCAAGGTGGAAAGGAAAAGGACAGAGGAAGATTATTAGAATATGGTTCATGGAGAACAGTTCTTTGCATCCTCAGTACCCCTCTAGGCCCCGTGGTCAAATCTTTACCTGAGATTTCATGCTTTGGGATCATTATCCCTGGCACTGATTCCTTTTCCTTATGAGGGAACTGGGGGGATTTAAATGCAGCTTTTCAGGCTCCAGCTGAGCCTGGTTTCATAAACACTACTGCTCCCTGTGAACTAGTGCTTCCCACTGCCCTGCCATTCCTTGTGCAATTTCTTAACATAGAAAATCTCTGGCAGGCCTCTGCCTCTATGTTGAGTACCTGGTGACCTCTACTCCCCAGATGGGGCCTGAGGCATCACCCATGGGCTCTGAATGCCAAGAGAAGAATACTTATTCCTTGTAAGCAGAGACCCTACACAGTCTTTTCTCTGGGTCAATGTGAAGTCTTGGGCCATGTGGTTTGAGGTGCACCATCTCGGGGATATCAAGTTTACACACTCAGTTGTGTTGCCACTGATTGTCCTCAAGAGGAGTTTGGCTCTGAGCCCTTAGAGCTTGCAGCCCCCTGGCATGACTGCATCCTTTGTCCAAAATTTGTGCTTTGCTTTTGTCATTGGGGTGTGGACAATTTCAGTGGGGAGGGGTTGAAAGATAGGGCTTGAGGGGGGAAAGGAATGCCATTGGGACTGACAACCACAATTTTGCAGACACACTTCACCATAAATTAGATTACTGAATGGCTTCCTGTCTGAGTGGTGACAGGCCCTGTCCTGAGCTACCCGTGTTCCCTCCCCTGGCTTCCCCATGTTCAGGAGCTAAAGGTATAACCCCTGGCACAACACAGAGCCCCAGGACCCTGCACCAGCCTCCTGCCTCCCCTAGCTGGAGGCTGCGGGCCACTTCAGGCTAGTTTATCAGGGAAGTAAAACACTATAATCTTACATTTTAATTAGGAAATATATGTCTAAACTAACCCATTTTCTTTGTAAACAACAGAGTTTCTAGCTCTCTTTATTGAGCAGTCCTATAAGTAAGGAAAATCTGGAAGCAATATCCACCACTGATGCCCAGATTGTCATCTCTAAATATTATTTTCCATGAAAAAAAGAGGGCACCTAGGAGGTATGTGTGAGACCAGGTCTTGGCCAGGAAATGTATGAGAGGAATCTGACAATCATAGTGTACTGGAGAGCATGGAAGGCACCAAAGCCCTCAGGTGGAGTCAAACCATGACAGGAGCAACTGGAAGGCCTTCTGGCCAAATCTGGAACAAGTTTGGTATCATAATAGCCAAAAAGTACAAACAACTCAAATGCCCATTAAATGCTGAAAGGATAAAGAAAAAATGGTCTGTCATGCAATGGGGTATTATCAGCTATAAGATGTAATGAAGTACAGATATATGCTAGAAGGTGAGGGACCTGAAGAACATTATGCTATGTGAAAGAAGCTGGACACTAGAGGCTACTTATAGGATTCCTTTTATATGAAGGATCCACACTAGGCAAATCCAGACACACAGAAGATAGACTAGTGGTTGCTGGGGGCTGGGTTGAGGGTGGTTGGGGGAAAGAGACTGCTATCGGGTCTAGGATTTCATTTGGAATTGATGAAAATATCCTGGGATTAGATCACAGTTATGATTTTACAGTCTTATGAATATACTAAAAAACACTGAGTATGGCACTTTAAAAGGCTGAAGTTATGGCATGTTAATGACATGTCAATAAAAAGTCAATACTGGAAGTCCATAATGTTGTATGCCTTAAGTGGTGCCTGGACAGCCTGGGAAATAGACAAACACCTGCACAAACACTCATGGTTTTAGAAAACCTCAGGGGCTTTCAGAGACTAGAGGAATTGTGGAGGAGGTGGCAGTTAGGTGAGTTGAGTTGCTGCTTCCCTGGCTCTGGCCTCTCCCCTTAACCAAATCTACCCCCAACCCCTACCCCACTCCTGGGAATGGCATTATCCCTCATGTGTCTTGTGTGGAGCTCAGGGAGAGTCTTCTCATTACCCTGAGTTTCTGGGCAAGCTGTTTGATGTCTTGATGTTTATATGACTTATCCTCATTTGAATTTCATTGCCTTACTCAGGATTCCAGTAATAAGACCCACACAATAAACACAAAAATATTAAATTTCTACTCTGGGGAGTCCTGCTATGTTTTCTAATTGAGTAGCAAGAATCTCTAGAGTACATAGGCAGTGCCTAATAAAACAGACCAATACTCAAAGCCCTTTTTATTAATGTTTGTGCTTATGAACCTTATTCTTGCAATATTAAAACTTAGCCCAATACTATCTATTGCCTAAGAGTTACCACTGGATAACCTCTTTGTTAATCAAATGTGGCCTCTCTCTAAGCCTAACTCATCAAATTTACTCACTACCTTGCTTGCTGCATAGGACATGATTCCTGGGGTTATGCCTCCTTGGCACTGACAGATTATTACCAAGTGCCAACCAGTGATCTATTTGGAAAAAGACCTTGACCAAAAGGAGGAAACATTACATACAAAAGAGTTATTTTTTGTTTTGTTTTGTTTTTAACTAGGATATCTTTTAAATTTTTTTCAATTCTCAAAGAAGCTTTAGATTACACAAATGTTACATCAAAAATATAGGGGATTCCCATATATCTCACCCCCTCTCCCTTTAATTGCCTTTTTTTAAAATAATTTATTTATTTTTTATTGTGGGTAAAAATAAAAATTTTCACAATGCATACCAATATTTGTAAAATAATATATAAATATATATGCATATATGTGTATTTGCTTACAAAAATGTTATTTATATATATATAAATATATTTTAAGAGGTACTTAGATTACCTAAAATATTACATGGAACCCACTGGGATTCCCATGTTGTCCACCTCCCACACCTCCAACTCTTTGTAACTCCTTCTAAAGTATTAAGAAAATTTAAACAATACTAAAATGATTTGTATTAATTGTTATATAAATCCCAACTGTGTTATACGTTGATTACCCTTTAAAAATAATGCCCTTTGTATTAATTTATGTACACAAAATTTTGAGTATTTTCCAAGTATATGGCAAAAAAGTATTTTTAAATAAAAATTATGAACAGAGATAACATAAAGAATTGAAAAGTGACAAACAACTCACTCTTATGTATTATATATTCTTAACTTAAAGATAATCAAAGTTACCCTTGTTAGCTTCTCACAATCAAGGTCTTTAAGCTTGTTTATCCAATTTTCCTATGCAGAGAACATTTAAAATTTTCTGTTCATGAAAAACACACTATTGTTATATTGTGGAACTGTGTTTTAAGCAGACTGGTGGCTGGCAGATGACCTGACTCAGGCGTCAGCCTTTGCTTTGCCCCATCTTGGAAATTTCTCAAGACTGGGGTGACCTCCAAAGCTGTTTGATAAAAAGCATTTAAATTCACATATAGCATTAGAGACAATAGACTGACATTAATCAAATTGATATGATGGTAAATTTTTCATATCAACTTGTCTGTGTTATAGTGCCCAGTTTTTCTGTCATGCAAAGGCATAGATGTTGCTGTGAATATGTTTTATAAATGGATTGAAATCTACAATTTGCTGACTTAAAATAAAGCAGATTACTCTGGATAATGTAGATGTATCTTATCCAATTTGTTTGATACATTAAATGCATAAACTGAGGGTTCCAGAAGGATGAAATTCTGTCTCAAGACTACACTTGTCACTCTGTCGTGAGTTTGCAAACGAAAGAATTCACACTCAAGACGTCACTATCACTATTACCACAGTCTCATGAGCCAATTCCTTACAACAAATCATAGATATAATAAATCATGTATATGCTTGTATATATATATATATACACACACACAAACACCTACATACATATATACACACATTCACACACATATATGTATGTTGTTGCTTCTGTTTGGAGAACTCTGACTAGAACAGCTTTTGATATCAGCAGAGGACCTTAAACTATAGGTTGATTTTCTTAAGTTGATCATGGGACTTTTAGAATTGGTCCTTAACCTATTCACATTAAAATAACTCTATTTCCAAGGGTAAAGAAGATACTGGCAGTACATGATGTGATGTGTCAATAGAACTATGTAAAATATCACTATTGGATACTTCTAATCAAAGACTTTAAGAAAAAAGTTTCTGCTGACCAGGTATTTCATTTGTGTGAAATTAACAAGTAAAGGGAGATTGGCTTGTTCTCCTAATAAGCTAGAGAATGTGGAGGAATACAAGGTTGAATACAGGGCTTTTAAATTCCCTGTTTAAGCAATACCAGCAGGAACATCTTAGAAGTCCTCAGAACAGGAACCAGCAGGGGGAATTCTCAGCCATGGTCCTAGTGAGTTTGTTACCTGTGAATATGCAAGCCACACTTTTTTTTTTTTTTTGCCATTTTCCTCATATAGACTATTAAACATTTTGTCAGAACCTATAAAAGTACATGGTGCAAAAGGTAAACCATAGTGGAGACCAATGACCAGGATTAGTAGCAAAGCTTTGATATTTGTTTATCAATCAAAACAAATGAACCAAACTCATGTAGGTTGCTATTAGCTGGGGAGAGTGTGTAGGGGGGAGGGAGAGGGGTATGTGGGAATCTCCTATATTTTCTTTCATTAATTTTTTTAATTTTAAAGAAGCTTTAGATTACATAAATATTACATCAAAAATAGAGGGCACTCTCAAATACCCCACCCCTCCCTCTCCCTCTTCCAAAATTTCCTCCATTATCAACATTATTCATTATTGTGGTACATTTGTTACAATTGATGGGTGCATATTGAAGAATTGCTACTACCATGGAGTATAGTTTCTATGTGACTTTTCTGTAACTTAAGTTTTTTGGAAAATAAAGTGAAAAAATTAGACACTGAGGGACCATACAGAAGAAATTGTCAATATACATAAAAGATAACAGATCTTATAGTGATGAAAGGCACAATGCTAAAAATATATACTTTTTAATTTTTAATTTTTGGATTTTTTATTTCTTTTATAATATTATAATTTCTTTATTATTATTTTTGCAGGCTTTGTTTCGGGGAAGATTTGGATTGCAGAAGGGTTGCAATTGTGGCAGGGGAGGGCCATCAGTGTGGGGTAGCAGTGGTGAGGGGATGTGTGGGGAGTGGACACCTGGAGCATGCTTCTGTGGAATATGAATGTGTTTATATGGTCATGGGCTGCTGTTTGGTGGGTAAAGAACCACAAAAAAAAATCACCACTCCTATTTAACATTGTCTTAGAAATACTTGGCCAAGCACTGAGGCAAGAAAAAGATATAAAAGACATCTAAATTGGAAAATAAGTAAAAATTTCATTATTTGAAGACGAGATGATCCTATATGTAGAAAGCCCTGAGAAATCTACAACAAAGCTTTTAGAACTTATAAAGGAGTTAAGTAATGTTGCAGGCTATAATATCAATGCTCAAAAATCAGTAGCATTTCTGTACACCAATAATGAGCAATCTGAGGAGGAAATAAAGAAAAAAATACCATTTACAATAGTAACTAAAAGAATCAAATACCTAGGAATAAATTTAACTAAAGATGTAAAGGAACTATTTACAGAAAACTACATAACACTATTAAAGGAAATCAAAGAAGACTTAAATAAATGGAAGAATATTCCCTGTTCATGGATAGGAAGATTAAACATCATCAAGATGTCTATCCTACCCAAAGTAATCTACAGATTTAATGCAATCCCAATAAAAATCAACAGTGTATTTTTTAAGGAATTGTAAAAACTAACTACAAAATTTATTTGGAAAGGTAAGAGGTCCGTTATTACCAAAGACATATTGAAAAAGAAAAATGAAATTGGAGGTATCACACTACCTGACTTTAAAACATACTAAAAAGCCAGTTGTCAAAATGGCATGGTATTTGCACAAGGATTGACATACCGAAGAATGGAACCGAATTGAGAGTTCAGATATAAATCCCTGCATATACAGTCATCTGATATTTGACAAGGCCACTAAGCCCACTCAGTTGGAAGAGAATGGCCCCTTCAACAAGTGGTGCTTGGAGAACTGGATATCCATTTAGAAAAGAATGAGGGAGGAACACCATCTCACATCTTATACAAAAAACAACTCAAGATAGACCAGAGATCTAAATATAAGAGCCAAAACCATAAAGACCTTGGAAGATAATGTAGGGAAACATCTACAGGACCTTGTAAAAGGAAATGGTTTCATGAACTTCACACCCAAAGCACAAGCAGCAAAAGAAAAAATAGATAAATGGGATCCCCTCAAAATTAAAACTTTTTGCACCTCAAAGTATGTTATCAAGAAAATAAAAAGGCAGCCACTCAATGGGAGAAAATATTTGGCAAGCATATATCTGATAGGCCCCTGTTATTCTGCATATATAAAGAAATCTTACACCTCAAAAATAAAAAGACACCCAACCCATTTAATAAATGGGCAAGTGACCTGAAAAGACTCTTCTCCAAGGAAAAAATACAAATGGCTAAAAAGCACATGAAAAAGTGCTCAATATCGCTAGCTATTAGGGAAATGCAAATCAAAACTACAATAAGATACCATCTTACACCCATTAGAATGGTGGCTATTAAAAAAACAGCAGACTATACGTGTTGGAGAGGATGTGGAAGAATGGGAACTGTCATCCACTGCTGGTGGGATTGTAGAATGGTCCAGCCACTATGGAAGAGAGTTTCGCAGTTCCTCAAAAAACTAAATATAGATCTTCCATATGATCCAGTGGTTCCACTGCTGGTATATACTCAGAAAAATTAAAAGCAAAGACACAAAAAGATATATGCACACCAATGTTTATAGCAGCATTGTTCATTATTGCTAAAAGTTGGAATCAACCCAGTTGTTCATCAACAGATGAATGGATAAACAAAATGTGGTACATACATACAATGGAATTTTACTCAGCTATAAGAAAGAATAAAGTGCTAACACACAGGATAACATGGATGAATCTTGAAGACCTTCTGTTGAGTGAAGTAAGACAGGCATTGAAAGATGAACAGTACATGAACCCACTGATATGAATTATGGAAATTGAGCAGTCTCAGGGAGCTATTGTCTGAAAGACAGGTTTACAAGGAGGAGAAAGAGAAGAGAAAGTTGTAAGCCACCATCCATATGGATTTAATCTATGGTAATGTGATAGAGTGTAATTGCATATTGAAGGGATAGGACAGGTGGGTAGTGATATTATTGGGTTTGGTGTTGCAGGGTTGACAGGTGGGTAGATTGGGAAGGATGGGCTAGAACACCCAGGACACTGGTGGGAGAGATGGGAGAGGGACCAGGTGAGCACTTGGGATTTGTGGGTATGAGATTGAAAATACAGAGATGGGAAAGCTCCTATGGCAATATGACAAGGAAGTGTCACTGGGTTAGGGTGTTGGTTGGGGGGGAATTGGGGACAGGCACACCTGGAGCAGGCTTCTAGGGAGTGTGTGAGTGTTCAACCTGTCATAATGTGTTGTACCACTGGGTGGAGACCCACATAATGAGCGGAAAGGAGATGGGCTCCCATCTTTTGGAGGACCAATTTCCTCAGAAATAAACAGGTGGGGGTCTCTCAAGAGCAAGGGCAGTTTCTAATAGGGGGGGACAAACCAGTGTGTCAAGACCTCTTTTTACATGTAACTATGAACCGTGTCATCCAATGAGTCAAGCCAGGGGGTCGTCTTGGGCCCACGGGGAATGAGGAACGAGGAACTGAATAGATCAAACGGCGTATTTAGTGGTCAGTGGAAATGTTTTTCATTACCTTACAGTGATGGACACAGGACATGGTAAATATCATCAAAATTTATAAAAGTGTGCAGTATAAAATGTAAACCATACCATAAAACTTTGACAATGTTTAGTAGCTATGTTTCACCCTCTGTATATCAGTTATAACAATGTACCATCCACATATAAAAAGGTTTTAATATGGGGTGAGGAAAGGGGGAGGTGGTTGGGATATGAGAGTCTCTTGTATTTTGTGTGTTACTTTGCTGTTACTGAAAACTTCTTTGAAAACAAAATTAAAAAATAGTGAGACACTGGGGAGTGAGATGGGGAAGGTGCCACGGGACAGATGGGACACCAGATATTGCAGTGATAAAATGCAAAATGTCAAAAAAAATTTGTTTAATTTTTTATTTCATTTTTTGAATATCCCAATATTTTAATTTTATTTTC
>JAKSZT010054434.1:128896-142062 GCA_026826555.1 Tolypeutes matacus | reverse complement strand
TTAGATCTTTGACCCATCTTGAGTTAATGTTTGTATAGGTCATGGAATGGTGATTCTCTCCCTTTCTTTTGAATATGGATATCCAGTTCTCTAAGCTCCATATGTTGAAGAGGCCATTCATTCGCAGTTAAGTGGGCTTGGTGGCCTTTTCCAATATCAATTAAACATATATGTAAGGTTATATATCAGTCAGTACTGTTCTATTGGTCAGTATGTCTATCCTTGTGCCAGTATCATGCAGTTTTGACCATTGTAGGTATGTAGTATGTTTTAAAGTCAGGTAGTATGATTCTTCCACTTTCATTTTTCTTTCTCAATATATCTTTGGCTATTCAGAGCCCCTTGCCATTCCAAATAAATTTCATAGTTAGCTTTACCAATTCAGTAAAAAATGCTGTGGCAATTTTTATTGGGATTGCATTAAATTTGTAAATCAGTTTGGGTAGGATCGACATCTTCATGGTGTTTGATATTCCTATCCATGAGCAAGAATTTTCTTGCATTTATTTAGGTCTTCTTTGATTTCATTTAACAATGTTGTGTAGTTTTCTGTGTACAAGACCTTTACATCTTTAATTAAGTTTATTACTATGTATTTGTTTCTATTATTTGCTATTGTAAATGGACTTTTTAAAAATCTCCACAGATTGCCCATTATTGGTGTACAGAAATGCTACTAATTTTTGTGAATTAATCTGTTTTTTTAATGTTTCATTTTAAACTTTATTTTTATAGAAGTATTTTTACAGAAAAGTTGCATCAAAAATATAGAGGAATCACATATACCTTATAGCCTCCCACTCACATTTTTCCCTATTAATAACATCTTACATGAATATGGTACTTTTGTTACAATTGATGAAAATATTGAAGCATTGCTACAAACCATGGTCAATAATTTACATGATGGTTTATACTTTGCACCATGGAGCTTCATAGTTTTTGACAAAATATATAATGGCCTGTATCTGTCATTGCAAAATCATGGAGAACATTTCCAATACCCTAAAACTTCCCTATGTTCCACTTATTCCTCCCTCTCCCTCCCCTCAGAATATATGGTAACCACTGTCTTTATATCATTTTTTAAAGTTCTTCCTTTACAATAGTAAAAATAATTCTACTTTGGCCCATGGTTGTATTCCCACTTAATGTTTTTTTTTTTTTTTTTTTTTTTTTCATTTTTTTTTTTTAATACTTAGATTACATAAATGTTACAGAGAATATATAAGGGGTTCCCATTTGCCCATTGCCCACACCTCCCACTTTTCTGCACATTAGTAACATCTTTCATTAGTCTGGTACATTCATTGCAATTGATAAACACATTTTGGAGCATTGCCACTAAACATGGATTATAGTTTACATTGTAGTTTGCACTCTCTCCCACTCAATTCTGTAGGTTATAGCAAGATATATATATATATATATATATATATATAAAGGCCTGTATCTTTCATTGTAATGTCATTCAGGATGATTCCCAAGTCCCAAAAATACCCCCAGGTTACACCTGTTTTTCCCTCTTCCTACACTCAGAACCTCCAGTGGCCACTGCCTCCACATCAATGTTATTTCTTCCATTGCTTGAATCACAATAAGTCAATAGTAGAATACTAGTAAGTCTACTTTAGTTCATAGTTCATTCCTCAATCCTGAGGATTCTCGAATAGTGATGCCCAGTCCAACTTTAATTGATGGGCGGCTTCCATCCTATGTGGCCTATGGATGGGACTCTCTTGCTTGAAGTTGTAGACACTCTTGGTTCCTTGGTATGTTAGTTATCCACTATCTCCTTGTTAGTTGTCCTGGGTGAATCCAATGGACTTGAGAGTAGTTATTGCAGCTCTTTTAAGATTCAATGCCCAGCTGGCACATGGACAGCCCAAAGATTTAAGTCCCTTGGATGTACACCTACCAACTTTAGTACTAATTATACATTCATATAGAAGGGCAGAAGAGCCATGAGTAGGGAAACCACAACTGGGTCCAACTCTGTCACACTAGGGAGCATAAATACCAAAGTAGGGCCCACTGGCAAGGAACCAAACTCTTGAGGTATTTGCCCTGACTATAATGTCTGGATGTCTCCAGAGCCTTCAGGAGCCCCATTATTTGGGGTAGTATCTACTTTGGCTATCAATGAGATCCTGCTGAGATGTGCAAAAGTGTTACCTCTGGAATGATCTCCTGACTCTCTTTAAAGTCTTATAGCCATATACATTCATTTGCCTTTACCTTTTCCCCCTTTTGGTCAAGGTTTTTTTTTTTTCCAGTTGCATTTTCTGTTGGTACTTGGTAGCAGTCCTTCAGTGCCAGGGAGGCTCTTCCCTGAGATGCATGTCCCACACTGAGGGGAAGTTATTGCATTTATATGCTGAGTTTGGCTTAGAGAGAGGCCACATTTGAGTTACAAGGAGGGTCTCAGTAGGTAACTCTTAGGCACCCTACAATACTAGGTTAAGTTTCAATTTCAGGAACAAATGCTCTTAAAAATAGTCATCAATATCAAGGGCCCATCAATGGACCATACTCCTTCACTAGTCATTTCCCCTGTACTTGAAACATTGTTGTTCTTCCATTAGAGTATTTGTCAGAGCTCCCCACGATGAGAATTTGATATTCTTTTGGTTATTGTGTGAATCTCCACCCACTTTGACAATGTCCCTTGAAGATTTGAACACATTTATATGACTTATATGTATGCCAGGTGACCTTCTTCCCATGTATCCCCTATCACTGACATCCCACACCAATCATCATCCCCTGCCACAGGATGGCTCAACATAAGAAAATCATTCAGTATTATATACCACATAAACAGATAAAAATAAAAAATATCACATGACCATCTCTATAGGTGCAAAAACAGCATTTGACAAAATACAGCACCCTTTCCTGATTAAAAAACACTAAAAAAGATAGGGATAGAAGGAAACTTCTTCAGCATTATAAATGGTATAGATGAAAAACCCACAGCTAACATCATATACCATTACCTCTCCTAGTTAACATTGTGTTAGAAGTACTTGTTTGAGCCATTAGGCAAGAAAAAGATTTAAAAGTCACCCAAATTAAAAAGGTGAAAGTAAAAATTTCACTATTTGCAGATGACATGATCCTATACATAAAAATCCCTGGAAAATCTACAACACTTCTAGAACTTACAAATGAGTTCAGTAAAGTCGCAGGTTATAAGATCAATGCTCAAAAATCCGTAGAATTTCTGTACACATATAATGAGCAATCTGAGGAGGAAATCAAGAAAAAATACCATTTACAATAGCCACTAAAAGAATCAAATAGCTAGGAATAAATTTAACTAAAGATGTAAATGACTTAAATGCAGAAAACTACACAACACTGTTAAGGGAAATCAAAGAAGACAAATAAATGGAAGAATACTCCTTTTTCATGGTTAGGAAGATTAGACATCATTAAGATGTCTGTCCTACCAAAACTGATCTACAGATTTGGCACAATCACAATAAAAATGACCACAGCATTTTTTACTGAGTTAGAAAAACTAACTCTGAAATTTATTTGGAAGGGCAAGAGGCCCTGAATAGCTAAAGACATATTGTAAAAGAAAAATGAAATTGTTGTAATCACATTACTGGACTTTAAACATACTACAAAGCTACAGTAGTCAAAACTGTATGGTATTGGCACAAGGATAGACATACTGACCAATGGAACTGAATTGAGAGTTCTGATATAGATCCTCACATATACAGTCATCTGATATTCAACAAGGCCACCAAGCCCACTCAACTGGGAGAGAATGGCCTCTTGAACAAGTGTGCTTGGAAAACTGGGTATCCATTTCTAAAAGAATGAAAGAGGAACACCATCTCACACCTTGTACAAAAATTAATTCAAGATGGATCAAAGATCTAAATATAAGAGCCAAGACAATAAAGACCTTGGAATATAATGTAGGGAAGCATGTATAAGATCTTATAATAGGAAATGATTTCATGAACTTCACACCCAAAGAATGAATAGTGAAGGAAAAAATAGGTAAATGGGACTTCCTCAAAATTAAAAACTTTTTCATCTCAAAGGAGTTTGTCAAGAAAGTGAAAAGGTAGCCTACCCAATGGGGAAAAATATTTTGTAATCATATATGTGATAGAAGCCTAATATCCACCATATATAAAGAAATTTTACACCATGAAAATAAAAAGACAAAGAATCCATTTGAAAAATGGACAAGTGATTTGAATATATACTTCTCCAAAGAAGAAATACAAATGGCTAAAAAGCACATGAAAAGATGCTGAACATCACTGGATATTAGGGAAATGCAAACGAAAACTATAATGAGAGATCATCTTACACCCATTAGGCTGGCAGCTATTAGAAAAAAAACAGAGAGCTACAAGTGTTGGAGAGGATGTGGAAGAACAGGTACCCTCATCCACTGCTGTTGGGAATGTAGAATGGTGCAGCCATTGTGGAGGACAGTTTGGCAGTTCCTCAAAAAACTTACTATAGATCTGCCATATGATACAGCAATTCCACTGCTGGATATATACCAGAAGAATTGCAAGCATGGACGTGAACAGATATGTGCACACCAATGTGTAATGCTGCACACCAATGCAGCATTATTCACTATTGCCAAAAGTTGGAATCAACCCAAATGCCCATCAAAAGATGATAAACAAAATGTGGTATATACCTACAGTGGAATATTACTTAGCTGTAAGAAGGAATATATTACTAACACATAGGATAACATGAGTGAATCTTGAGGGCCTTATGTAGAGTGAAGCAAGCCTGGCATTGAAGGACAAATATTACATGACCTCACTGATATGAATTAAGGAAATTGAGCAGACTTATAGAGCTAGAGTCTGGAAGATAAGTTTACAGGAAATAGAAAGGGAGGAGAAGGTTGTGGGCCAACACCCATATGGGCAAAATCTGTGATAAGGTGGAATTGTGTTGTTGTGCAGTGAAGGGATATGACAGGGATGTAATGATAATATTGGGTTGGGTGGTGCAGGTTTGACAGGGGAGTAGGTTGGGAGGGTTAGGGGAGGGACCAAGTAATCACGGTATTGGTGGGTATGTGATTGAACCTACAATGTTGGGAGAGTTCTTTTGGCAATATGACAAAGAAGGGTTACTAGTTTAGGGTGTTCAAATCATGGGGGCGGGGCATTTGGAATTGGTTGTCATAGTGTGTTGTGTAAATGGGTGGAGATCCACATAATGAGTGGGAAGGAGTTGGACTCCCATCCTAGGGATGTTCTCAAGCAGAGAGGTGGGAGTATGGCGAGAGTATGAGTGTGCCTAATAGGGGAGGACAGACCAGTGTGTCAAGCCCTCAGTATTGTTGCAAGTAACTGTGAATCTTGTCTTTAAAGTAGTGAAGCCTGGTGGTCACTGTGGGTACTGAGGGGAGGGGGAGGGAGGAAGAGAATTGATGGAACATGGGGTATTTTGGGGGCAATGGAAGTATTCTACATGGTCTTGCAATGATGGATACAGGCCATGTTAAATTTCATCAAAAATTTATAGAAATGTATGGTCCAAAATGTAAACCATAATGTAAACCATTGACCATTGTTATTAGCTATGTTTCAATATTTGTACATCAGTTGTAACAAATGTATAGTCGACATATAAAAAGGTTATTAATATGCATTGATCTTATATCCTGCCACTTTACTGAACTCATTTACAAGCTCTGGAAGCTTTGTTGTAGATTTCTCATGGCTTTCTATGTATTGGATCATGTCATCTGTAAATACTGAAATTTTTACTCCTTTCTTTCCAATTTGGATGCCTTTTATATCTTTTTCTTGCCTAAGTGTTCTAGGAACTATTTCTAACACAACCTTAAATAAGAGCTGTGACAGTGGGCATCATTGTCTTTTTCAGATCTTAGAGGGAAAGCATTTAGCATTTCACCATTGAATATGATGTTGGCTGTGGGTTTTTCATATATACCCTTTAACATGTTGAGGAAATTTCCTTCTATTCATATGTATGAAATGTTTTTATAAGGAAAGTGTGCTGGATTTTGTTGAATTCTTTGCATCAATTGAGATGAACACGTGATTCTTTCTTTTGTTAATGTGGTGTATTACATTGATTCTCTTATCTTGAACCTTCCTTGCACACCAGGGATGAAACCTATTTGGTCATGGTGTATAATTCATTTGATGTGTTTTTTAATACAATTTGCAGGTATTTTATTGAGGATTTCAGCATCTAGTTTCGTTAGAGAGATTGGACTATAATTTTCCTTTCTTGTGGCGTCTTTGTGTGGCATTGGTATTAGTGTGATGTTGGCATTATAGAATGAGTTAGGCAATGTTCCCTCCATTTCTATTTTCTGAAAGAGTTTAAGCAGGATTGGTGTTAGTTCTTTCTAGGCTGTTTGGTAGAATTCACATGTGAAGCCATCTGGTCTTAAGCTCTTCTTACTTGGGAGGTTTTAGGTGACTAATTAAATCTTTTAAATTGTGATTGGTCTATTGAATTCATTAATTTCTTCTTTTCATCAAGGTAGGCTGCTTATGTGTTTCCAGAAATTTGTCCATTTCATCTAAGTTATTCATCTTTTTGGCAAACAATTTTTCAAAGTATTATTTTATGATAACTTTTTATTTCTGTGGGGTCAGTGGTGATATCTCCTTCCTTGTTTCTTATTTTATATATTTGTGAACTCTGTCTTTTTTGTTAGTCTACCTAAGGGTTTTTCAATTTTATTAATCTTCTCAAAGAAGATTAATTAAATTATTTTTTCTAGTGTTTTCTTTCCTTCAATTTCTTTTAGCTCTGCTCTAATCTTTGTTATTTTCTTCTTTCTACATGCTTTGGGATGAGTTTGTTGTTCTTTTTCTAATTCCTCTGGGTGTGCAGTTAGGTGTTTGATTTTAACTCTTTTTCCTTTTTAATATAGGCATTTTTGGCTATACATTTCCCTATTACCATTGCTTTTGGTGTATCCCATATGTTTTGATATGTTGTGTTGTCATTTTCATTTGTTTCAAGGTAGTTATTTATTCCTTTTGCAATTTCCTTCTTGATCCACGATTGTCTTACAGTGTGTTGTTTAACTTCCATATCTTTTTGCCTAATCTGATTCTCTGTCCCTTACTGATTTCCAGCTTCATTCCATTGTGGTCAGAGAAAATACTTCATATAGTTTCAATCTTTCTGAATTCATTGAGGTTGTTCTGTGTCCTAGTCTGTGGTCTATCCTGGAGAATGATCCATGGGTGCTTGAGAAGAATGTAAATCCTGCTGTATTTGGGCGTAATGTTTTGTATGTATCTATTAGGTCTAGATCCTCTAATGTATTATTCAAAGTTTCTGTTTCTTTATTGACCCTCTGTTGAGATGTTCTGTCTATGGTGATAATGGTGTATAAAATCCCTCACTATAATTGTAGAAACATTTATTTCTCCACTTAGTTTTTCCATTGTTTCCCTCTTGTATTATACATGGGCTATATAATATAATGAAGCCTCATGTAAAATATGAATATGGATAACATTGCATTTAAAAGATTGTTTTACAAAGTATAAATACAAATATGCTAGAGATAAGGGAACAGAATAGCAGCTATATGTGGAAGGAGAAGCATAGGGAGATTGAGAGGTGATAAGCTTTGTTTAACTGGTCTATATTATTATTGGAATAATTAAAATGCTCTAAAAATGAAGTGATGAATGCACAACTATGTGATTTTACTGAATACCATTGAATATACACTTTAGATGGATTTATGCTTCATTAATATATATTAATGAAATATATTCATTAAATAAATGAAAACTATAGCACATAAGAAAAGAATGGCTTATTAGTAAAAATATATACTAACTGATGATCTCAAACTGAAATGACCTGGGTGGTGCCAAAGAGAAAATCAATGCAAATATGACATTTGGTTTGATTGTCTTTCCACATCTTTCACTGTAAGCAGGTATTGAACTCATATCAAGAGGGAATGAAGATGCAAAGGCCAATATGAAATATAGGGTCCCTTGGATGGACTCACATGTGTGTGAATGTGAACAGAAACTCAAATCAGCAGAGAAGACAGAAAATGCTAGGGAAATAAAAGCAAGAGTGTCCAGTAATAGTATGAGTTTCTGTAGATTAAATAATCCAGATTTTGTTCAGTAGTTCCTGGCTGATAATTTTGTATAAACCTGATCTGAAAGTTTGCATGGAAGCTGCCTTGTTCTTGAAATATATCAGCTTCTACTCTATTCTTAATGTCAGACTAAATATTCTAGCACTGAAAGCTTTTCATTTGTTTCAATTTAACTTAGAGGTATGAATATAAGAACAAAGCTTTGGAGGTTTTACAGTAATTGTAGTTAACAGCACCTGATGTACTTTCCCATGTGCTTTGAAGGCTATCTTTCACTTTTTTCTGTTGCTGAAGATAAGGTTGTAGGTCATTTCAAAGGTTTTTATTTTTGTTCCAGAGCTAATCCTTAATTTCAGACTCATTTCAAATCTAGAGAGGATAAAAATTTTCAAAACCAGCAATTTCCATGCTATACAATATTAAAGGAAATCTTTGAAGGAAAAATACAATCATATGGTTTGAAAATCTGGACCTACACAAAGAAATGAAGAGCATCAGAAATGGTAAAAACATTGGTAAATATATGATAGTTTTTCTTCTTGACATATTATGTAAAACATTATATTATCATATGATGATAGACTGAGGTAAGTAAAGATATTTAATATATGCTCTAATATAATAAACAACATTAGCTAAATGTCAATAAGAACATTAAATACACATAATCAATCCAAATGAAGGCTGACACAGGGGAAATAGAGAAAAAGGAATAGATGAAAAAAGGACACACACACAGAAACAGTACAATATATTTAATGCTTAAACACATTAATAGGCACAATTAATTTAAATAGTAATGCACCACAATTAAAAGGCAGAGAATCTATGATAGGATTAAAGAGCAAGCTCTGAGTCTATGCTGCCTTCAAAAATATATTTTAATATAAAGACCCAAGAGGTTAAAATTTTTAAAAAAGATACATAAAGATGTGCATGCTAACACAACTTTTTTTTAAAGGTGTAGTGTTTAGATTAATAACAGAAAATGCAGATTTTGTACCCTATGACAATATTAATCTTAGAATTAGCAGAAGAATTAGTGCCAATTTATATGAGTGATAATGATGGCACCAATTTACAAAACTGAAACATATAATATTTTAGAGATGTATTGAGAAAAATAAATATATTTTGGAATTTTTGTCCAATATGGTGAACTATTTGTCAAACATTAAAGTGTTCTGCTTCTAACTCTAGGTTTTCTATATTGATTATAGGCCCTAACATATGAGACAAATAAAAACACTGAATATAAATATATAATTACATTATTTCATCATCTTTATGTATTGATAGGTTTGTTGAGAAATATCCTAAGGTGGAAAGAGCAAATGTTTACCTCACTTTTGCTTTCTAGTATGGAGAACTTAAAATCTGCCAACAGTTTTCATCCTAAACTATCTAAACATACCAGTGATTTACAAATTTGTAAATTTTTTTGCATTGAGCAAAAGTAATTCTTATTTAAAATCTATCCTTCCACATTATGAAATATAGGAAAATATATCTTTGATGTCAGTTATCAACCACACCTTCCTCAGATGCGTAGAATTTTTCTGGACAAAATCATTAATGTTCTTTTCTGACCAGCTTTCAGATGTTATTATATGTATTTTAGGAATACTTTAACTATATGATGAATGAATGATTCTCTTCTAAATATGTAAAAAGATAAAAGAAAATTAATATATAGTTTATATTTTCTAGGACTCAGTCAGTTTAAGGGAGAATAAATGAAAACAGCACTACTTGGCAAAAAGATACAAGTCTGTGGCAGTGATGGCTCAGGTATGAGAGAATATTTATTTTTGAAGTAAAAGTCTCAAAATATGTTTATGTTGTAACTGTGCCCACACATTATACAATCACTGTTCCTGAAACATCAAGTCATGTCTCTTAAAGTTAGAAATAGGCAAGAAATTTAAATTTGAAGCATTTTCAACTTACCTCATTAAAGTAGGAATGTCTTGAAATAACGATATTATCATTTTAATACCTAAAGCTTTCTGTTCATGATTCTCTTTAAAGGCTCTTTTATCTGCTTGTTTCTGAGATGATAGATAATAGGATTGAAGAAAGGAGGGACTATAGAATAGAATGCAGCATTGATCATGTCCTGAATTGTGTGTGAGCTGGAGGTTGGCTTCAAATACACAGCAGCAATTGAGCTGACAAAGACAGTCATCACGAGGATGTGAGGGACACAGGTGGAAAAGGCCTTTCCTTGTTCTACACTGGTTGGAAACCTGAGGACTATAGACAATATGTGACTATAAGACATGATGATGAAGGGAAAGCAGCCACCAACAACCAACACTGCAGAGACAAGAATTAAAATTTCATTGCTTCAGGTGTCAGAGCAGGACAGCTTCAGTAGAGAGGGGATCTCACAGAAGAACTGATGGACCACGTTGGACTGACAGAAGGGCAGCCAGAATGTGTTGCCAATGTGGAATCCAGAGTAGGCCAGACCACTGAGTATGGAGGCACAGACCTGAGGGTTCATGACCACAGGGTAGTAGTGGAGGGGCTGGCAGATGGCCACATAGCGGTCGAAGGCCATGATAGTGAGAAACAGCCACTCTATATAACCAAACAAAAATACAAGGAAGATCTGAGCTGCACATCCAGCCTTGGAGATTGCCGTGTTGTCAGGCAGGAAGATGACACATGCTTTGGGTACAGTAACAGAAATGTAGCACATGTCTAAGACAGACAGATTCCTAAGGAAGAAGTACATGGAGGTATGAAGACTCTTGTTGAGGATGGTTACTGTGACAATGAGCAAGTTCCCTGTCAGGGTTGCCAAGTACATCAGTAGGTAGAGCAAGGCATGTAAGACTCTGAGCTCCCACACATCAGAAAATCTTTTAAGTAGGAATTCAGTCACTGTGGTAGAATTGGGCATTTTTAGGTAATTTGCTATGGATGTGGAGAACTGAAGGCAAATAATCCTTAAAAAACATGGAAAATATATGGGAGGAAAATATTAGCATATATACATTTATAGAATCATTTTTATCTGATTTCCTTCTCTGCATTATTTGGTAGTAGAACATAACATAATATTAGCTTATCATTCTTTAGTCTCCCTGCCTCATAACTTATTTTCAGGAATGTGTCATTAGTAAAATGTAAACATTAAGGACTTTTTACCAATATTTGCATACGTTTCTATCACTTAGTAGCTGTAAAATAAGTGTATTGGAGTTCAAGGTTTTCCTATAGGGTTTATTGAGTTATACAGCTAATTACTATATACAAGAGTCTTCAGAAATATTCTCCAAATATTAGTTTATGATCAAAGAGAATCAGAACAGTGATAGGAGACTACTATTTTATCACCAATAAATTTTATGTTTCTACTTGAATTTCCACATGGCAGAGTAGCAGAGTTGAAATGCCATGGCATTCAGGGAAGGATATGTTTTGCATCCCAGCTTTGCCATTCCCTTGCTTTGTAGCACTGGGGAGACTCTCAAACATCTTTTAACCTAAATTTCCTTATCTATAAAATATGTATTAATACCTACTTTAAAAATTTAACATTTGTAAAACTTTTCAAGAGAGAGGCATTAAAAATTGTAGCTATGTTGAAAAATATAAATATGAATTACAAATCAAAGCAAATGCCTCTACAGCATTTATATTTACTTCATCTTATGTCTACAGATTGCTTTGTTTTTACCATGCAAATGAAAAAGGAAAAGCCAATGTGTTACATTTATTATTATTTTTTTCTTTAATCCACATAATATATGACAATTTAGAATCAATATGAAAGTATTGTACAATTTTTGAAAAGTTGAAACCATTTCCTTACCTGTAGACTGGCAGGTGCCAGGATGTTTCCCTGCTCAACAAGCATTTGCTGGGGTGGATAGAATATTACTTGGGTTAGCTTCTCCCTCAAAGTGTAAACAGAAATTATGCATTGCATTGTCTGCAAAGACTGGAAAGATGTATTTTTCAACTTGAAGAGTTGGAAGATATATTTTCTGCATTAATATATTCTTCATTAATTTACACGTTCACATATTCATTTAATTTTTCAGCTTAATAGCTTTATTTATTTCCTTCCAAGATGGCATAATTTTTATTTATTTATAATTAAACCAATCTGAAAATATTTTTGGGTGAGTTATGTGCAAACACTTGTCTGGAAGCTGGAGGATGAATAATGAACAAATGCTTACATGCTATATTGTGATAAAGTACAAGAATTATACCTGAAATATAAGTGATTATGTTCACATTTTATTTTATGTCAGGGATTCATTGATTACCTTTGAGTAAGTGGATCAATCTTTGGTATATGTTGGCAAAGAAAAAATAATAGGGAAACATTCGTGAAATTATTAAATAGCAATACTATGCATAAAACATAATTTCCACATAGTAGAAAAGCACAACCCCCATCACTAAATTGATTTAATTATACATTGAAATTATTCTGCATACTGAATCTCTGGGCAGAACACAATCACCCCCTGTCCCTTCTGTATTGCTGGCATAGGCTCCATCCATTTTTGTTAAATGTTCACTCTTCGCTTCCATGACAATTCTCCTAAAGTTTCTGGAATGAAGTATTTTTATGCACTACATTAAAAAGAAGACGTTGGTCTCATTATATGAATACCTTTCCTATCTATATTTTCTATCTAGTCCTATTAGTAATGCCTGTCAATAAGTAAGTGAACAGTGTAGGAAATAAGAGCAGGAGATTCATGGAATAAGGAAAAGGAGAAGGAAAAAAATAAAACAAATAAAACAAAATTACAAAAGTACTCACAAGATAATATTGCCCTCTTAGGCTGGATATGGAAGTTAGGATTTCTGGAATGGGTCTATATTAGTCAGCCAAAGGGGTGCTAATGTGAAATACCAAAAATGGGTTGGTCTTTATAAAGGGTATTTATTTGGAGTATAAGTCCACAGATACCAGGCTATAATGTGTTAAGTTTTTTCTCACCAAAGTTCATTGCCACGTGTTGGAGCAAGACAGCTGCCGACGTTTGCCAGGGTTCAGGCTTCTTGT
>JAKSZT010054434.1:118180-128886 GCA_026826555.1 Tolypeutes matacus | reverse complement strand
CTTCTCTTCTTCTGGGGCCTTTTCTCCAACATCAAAACTGCTTCTCAAAAACTGCCTCAACTCTGTTCTTTGCCTTTCCTTTTATATTTGATTCCCCATCCACCAAGTGGTGGGGCTCAACACCCTACTGAAGTAGCTCAGTCAACGCCCTAATCATAACTTAATCATGCCCAGATTAACAGATCAGTTTACAAGCATGATCCAATTATATTTTTGGAATTCATAATTACATCAAACTGCCTAGCTGCAACAGGGTCCAAATCTATTTCAGGTGCAGGCAAACACACGTGGGCAGGTTTACCTGAAATACTGATATCCTGAGAATAATAATTCTCTTTTATAACAACTGCCTCTGTATTCAGTTCCATATGGCATTAGGGAAATTCCATGGGAGCAGAGTCCTTGGCATCATTATTGACATTGCCCAGAGGTAATTTGTGGATGATAATTGGCTCTAGTTAATGAGAGAATAGGACATAAATAAAATATGTGCATGAACACAACTTTCATATATCAAGAAATATTATATTTGAATCTATAAAATGAATTGGTGATATTAATGAGGCAATAATTTAAACAGAAATGAAACTACAATTCTTCTAATATTATGATGATTCCTGTAGTGTTTTATATACTGACTGAATTGTATTTACAACTCTAATACTGGATGTTTAAAAAATTCTCTTTTGCATTGTTGTTTTAGTCAATATACTTTTAAGAAATGTTAGTGGACACATACAGATTTGGAATTCTTAGGTGTTGTTATTGAAATGAACCATTTTTCATGATGCAGAATCACTCTTAACATTTTATAATATTTCTTGCCTTTAAGGTCTACAGTTATTGAAAAAGCTATGGCCATTCAGCCACTAGATGTCTTTTGGTTTGTGTTTACATTATTTATATTTTTTCCATCTCTTTGTATTTTATTTCCAACATATATGCTCCTTCCATTTTAAATATAATTTCTTATCAACAGTATAGGTTTAGATTGTGTATTTTTTAACCTCTCTGATAATTCTTATCTTTAAGTGGAATTGTTTAGGTTATTTATTTTAAATATAATTTCTGATTCATGCTGGGTTACTGTTTGCTTTTATGTTTTTTGTGTGCATGTGATTTGTTCTGTTTTGTTTTTTTAGTTTCCTAGCTGCTAAAACAAATATCATACAATTGGTTAGCTTAACAAGAGGAATTTATTAGCTCATGGTTTCAGAGACTAGAAGGCTTGCTTCCTCCCATTTTCAGTGTCTTCTGGCTTGCCATCAATCTTTTGGGATTCCCATCACAGTGCAATACATATAGAAATGTTTTCACACTTCTCTTCCATGTAATGTTGACTTCCAGATTCTCACTGCTCGCCATGGCTTTTCTTTCTGTGGACTTCTCTACAAGACTCCAGTAATAGGATGAAGACCCATACTGATTCAGTTGGACACAATTTAACTGAAATAGCCTAAAAAATGCCCTTATTTACAATGGGTTCAAACACAAAGGGATAGATTAAGATTAAGAATATGAATTCCTGAAGCACATAATTCCATGCTACCTCAAGGTTGTTTATTTGCTATTTGTCCCATCCCCTCTTGCCCTATTTTTTCCTAAGGGATTAATAAAACATATCTTTCTTCATTATTTTTCTACTCTAATAACCATTTAGTCATAAACCATATATCTCATCTCAATTATTATTTAAAATTTCTATATTCATGTTCTAATCATTGCTGTCTGCCTTAACTTAGTATTTTCACAATGAGAGGGAGTCCCACATAGGTCTCTGGGGAAATGAGGAGCCACCTAGCTGGCCCTGGAGAAGAAGGGAGCATACCAACTGACCCAGAAGGAGAGGAAAACTGCTCAGCTAGTTCTGGGGGAGGGAGAGTCAGACAGCTGGCTCTACAGGAGTGGGAAGCTGCTGAGGTGAGGTTCCCAGAGGTGGGCCTGTGTCCAACCTGCTAAGGGAAGGGGGGAGTGGAGGGAGCCATGGGGAAAGCTGAGGGAAATTAGCCAGAGGTGTTTTTTCTTTCTTTTTTCTTATTTCCTTTTTTTTTTTTTTTCCTTCATACAGGTACTAGCAGAGAGAATGCCTGTGGAGTGATTGGCAGGTGCAAGGAGCTAGAAAGGCTTAGAATAGTGAGTCTCTGGTGGCCTGAGAGGAAGATCTGATTTTTATTTTTCTCTCTCTTCACCTGGATACCTACAGAAAGGGATTGGGGGGTGTTCTAAGTATTCTTTGAAAAATAAAAAATATATATTAAAAATAAAAAAAATGGAGTACAGGTTTTGGAGTCAGGCAGGTAGGGGTTCAAATTTACTAGCTCTTGATATATGTGTAATTCAGGATAATATTAAAACTTTATGAGACTAAAATAACATAGTCCCTGTATGACCCTTAGCCAGTATTTGGCATATTTTAAGTGTTCAATAAGTATCATGATTATTTTATCATTTAATTTCATGACAACTCTGTGAAATTTGTGTAAATAATGATTGTTTTAGAATATCTACAGTAAGTAAAATTATTAAGATTTAAGTTATGTTGGGAAAAAAAATAGGCAGCATTAGAGGAGCCTAGCCACGTTGGAGATATGAGAGGGAAACCCAGATTTATTTATTTTTTAATAATTTTAAAAAATATTTTAAAAGAAACTTAGATTACATAAATTTTACACAAAAATTATAGGGATTCCCATATGCCCCACCTCCCACACCTCCTACAACCTCCCACATAAACATCTCTCATTAGTGTGGCACATCACCTGCAATGGATATACACTTACTGGTGCTTTGCCACTGAGCATGGATCACAGTTCACATTGTAGATCACACTGTCACCCACAAGTTCTGCATGTTATATGCTGATATAAAATGGCATATATTTGTGGTCTCAATGTCACTCAGGATAATTCCCATGTCCTGAAAAACCCCTGTATTACAAATGTTTTTCCCTCTCCTTCCCCGCAAAGCATTCAGTGGCCACTGGCTCCACATTAATATTGTAAGTTCTTCCATTACTTGAATCACAATATGTTTATAACAGAATACCAGTAAGTCCACTCTAGTCCATAGCTCTTTCCCCAGTCCTGAGGAGTCTGAAATGGTGATGCCCACTCACCTCCAATTGAGAGGGGGGCTTATATCCCATGGATAAGATGGATGGGATTATCCTGCCAGCAGCTGCATACTCTCTCCATTCCATGGGATGGCCATTGTCCATCATCATCTCCCCTTCAGGTGTCCTGGGTAAGTCCATGGAGCAGTAGATTAGGAGTTGCATCTCCACCGAGATTCCAGACCCAGCTGGCCCATGGACAGCCCAAAGACTCTAGTCTCTGGATGTACACCTACAAACTCCAGCACCACATAGGTTTGAATAGTAGGGACAGATGAACCATATGCAGGGAAGACATATTTGAGTCCAACTCTGTCACTCTCAGGATCCCAGATTCCAAAGTGGGGCCCACTGAGAAGGCACCAAACTCTGGAGCTATCCACCCTTATATAGGACCTAGGTATCTCCAGAGCCCTCAGAAGCCCCTCTATTTAGAGTGATATCCACATTGGAAGCCTATGAGATCCTACTGAAATGTTACCTCTGGGATGACCTCCCGACTCTCTTTGAAGTCTCTTAGCCATATGAACTCATTTGACTTTACCTTTTCCCCCTTTTATTTGAGGTCTTTTTCCAGTCGTATTGCCAGTTGGCATGTGGTTGTAATCCCTCATTACCAGGGAGGCTCATCCCTGGGAGTCATGTCCCACACTGGGTTAGGAAGGTAATGCATTCATATGCTGAGTTTGGCTTAGAGAGAGGCCACATTTGACCAACAAGGGGGCTCTCAGGAGGCAACCCTTAGGCACCCCACAACAATAGGCTAAGTTTCAAGTTCAAGAGCAAAGACTCATAAGGCTAGTCATCAATAACAACAGCCCATCAGTGGATCATCCTCCTTTGCCAGACACTGCCCCTACACTTGGGGGACCATTGCTACTCCCTTGGAGAATGTGGCAGAGCTCTCCAGGATGGGAATTCAGTATTCTCTCATTTATTGAGTGATTTTCCACCCACTGTGACCATGCCGTGTGAACATTTGAACACTTTTATATACCTTTTATGTATGTTCAGGTGAACTTCCACCCATGCACCCCCCCATCCCTGACACCCCTCTCCTGACCCAGTTGTAACCCTTCTATGATCCAAAGCTTCTTTAAAGATGAAGTCAATAAAATAGCCAAATACAATTAATAGGATAATGAAATAATAATGATAAGTTTAAATGTAAGAGATAAAATAGATGAAAACTTAAAAAAAAAACTTAAAATAAAAAAATTAATGATTGGGATTTTCAAAAAATGGGAAAAAATATATATACTTTTTACATTTTGCCTTTTATCATTGCAATATCTGGTGTACAGTCTGTACCTTGGGACCTTCACCCTCTCACTCCCCAGTGTCTCACCATTTTTCATTTAATTTTCAAAGAAGTTTTAGGTCACAGCAAAGCCACACACAGAGTACAAGAGAGTCTCATATACCCAACCTCGTCCCCCTTTCCTCACCCCATATTAAAACCTTTTTGTAAGTGGATGGTATCACTTATAACAGTTATAACTGTTATACAAATAGTGAAACATAGCTACTTAAACATTGTCAATGGTTTACAGTATGGTTTACATTTTAGACCGTACACTTTCATAAATTTTGATGATATTTACCATGACCTGTGTCCATCAGTGTAAGATAATGAAAAACATTTCCACTGACCATTAAATACCCAATGCTTGATCTATTCTGTTCCTCCCTCCTCATCCCCCTGGGGACCATGATGTCCACTGGCTTGACTCATTGGATGACAAGATTCATAGTTACATGCAACAAGAGGTCTTGACACACTGGTTTGTCCTCCCCTATATTGAACCACCCTTGTACATAAGAGATGACTACCTGTCTTTTTCGGAGCGAATTGGTCCTCCCAAAGATGGGAGTCCATCTCCTTCCCGCTCATTGTGTGGGTCTCCACCCACTGTTACAACACAATATGACAGGATGAACACTCACACACTCCCTAGAAGCCTGCTCCAGATGTGCCCTGTCCCGAATGCCCCCCCAACCAACACCCTAAACCAGTGACACTTCCTTGTCATATTGCCATAAGAGCATTCCCACCGCTGTACTTTAACCTCATATCCACAAATCTCAAGTGTTCACCTGGTCCCTCTCCCATCTCTCCCCCCAGCATCCCACCCTTCCCAATCTACCCACCTGTCAACGCTGCACCACCAAACCCAATAATATCACTACCCACCTGTCCTATCCCTTCAATATGCAACTACACTCTATCACTTTACCATAGATTATATCTGTATGGGTGATTGCTTAAAACTTTCTCTTCTCTTTCTCTTTCTTTTAAACCTATCTTTCAGACAATAGTTCTTAGAGTCTGCTCAATTTAGTTAGTTCATATCAGTGAAGTCATGTACTGTTCATCCTTCAATGCCTGGCATGCTTCAGTCAACATAAGTTCTTCAAGATTCATCCATGTTATTCCATGTTTTAGCACTTCATTCCTTCTTACAGCTGAGTAATATTCCATTCTATGTATTTACCACATTTTGTTTATCCATTTATCTGTTGATGGGCACCTGGGTTGATTCCACCTTTTGGCAATAGTGAACAATGGCGCTATGAACATTGGTGTACATATATGTGTTCGTGTCTTTGCTTTCACTTCTTCTGGGTGTATACCCAGCAGTGTAATCGCTGGATCATATGGAAGATCTATAGTTAGTTTTTTGAGGAACTGCCAAACTGTCTTCCACAGTGGCTGGACCTTTCCACAATCCCTCCAGCAGTGGATGAGAGTTCCCATTCCTTGACATTCTCTCCAACACTTATAGTTTGCTTTTTTTTTTGATAGCCACCTTTCTAATGGGTAGATGGTATCTCATTGTAGTTTTGATTTGCATTTCCCTAATAGCTGGCAATGTCAAGGATTTTTCATGTGCTTTTTGGTCATTTGTATTTCTTCCTTGGAGAAGTGTCTTTTCAGCTCACTTGCCCATTTTTTAAATGGGTTGTTTGTCTTTTTATTTTCAAGGTATAGGTTTTCTTTATACATGCAGGATATTAGGCACCTATCAGATATATAGTGACCAAATATTTTATCCCATTGGATAGGCTTTTTTTTATTATTATCTTGATAATGTCCTTTGAGGTGCAAAAGTTTTTAATTTTGAGGAGATCCCATTTATTTTTTTTTGTTTGCTGCTCGTGCTTTGGGTGTGCAGTTCATGAAACCATTTCCTATTACAAGGTCCTCTAGATGCTTCCCTACATTATCTTCCAAGGTCTTTATGGTCTTGGCTCTTATATTTAGATCTTTGATCCATCTTGAGTTGATTTTTGTATAAGGTGTAAGATGGTGTTCTTCTGTCATTCTTTTGGATATGGATATTCAGTTCTCTAAGCATGAGTGGTTGAAGAGGCCATTTTCTCCCAACTGAGTTGGGCTAGTGGTCTTGTTGAGTATTAGTTGACTGTATATGTGAGGACTTATATTAGAACTCTCAAGTTTGTTCCATTGGTCAGTATGTCTATTCTCATGCCAATACCATGCAGTTTTGACCACTGTATATTTGTAGTATGTTTTAAAGCCAGGTAGTGTGATATCTCCAGATTCATTTTTCTTTTTCAATATATCTTTGACAATTCGGAGCAGCTTACCCTTCCAAATAAATTCTGTAGTTAGTTTTTCCATTTCCTTTAAAAATACTGTTGATTTTTATTGGGATTGCATTAAATCTGTAGATTAGTTTTGGTAGGATAGACATCTTGATGATGTTTAGTCTTTCTATGCATCAACAGGGAATATTTTTCCATTTATTTAAGTCTTCTTTGATTTCCTTTAACAGTGTTGTGTAGTTTTCTGTATAAAAGTCCTTTACATCTTTAGTTAAATTTATTCCTAGGTATTTGATTCTTTTAGTTACTATTGTAAATGGTATTTTTTCTTGATTTCCTCCTCAGATTGCTCGTTATTGGTGTACAGAAATGCTACTGATTTTTGAGCATTGATCTTATAGCCTGTGGTGTTACTGAACTCCTTTATAAGTTCTAGAAGATTTGTTGTAGATTTCTCAGTGCTTTCTACTTATAGGATCATGTCATCTGCAAATAATGAAATTTTTACTTCTTCTTTTCAAATTTGGATGCCTTTTATATCTTTTTCTTGCCTTAGTGCTCGAGCAAGTACTTCTAAGTCAATGTTAAATAGGAGTAGTGATAGTGGGCATCCTTGTCTTTCTCCCAATCTCATAGGGAAGGCTTTTAGGATTTCACAATTGAAGATGATGTTAGCTTTGGTTTTTTTTTTAATATATACCCTTTATCATGTTCAGAATGTTTCCTTCTATTCCTCACTTTTGCAGTGTTTTTATCAGGAAATAGATGCTTTTTCTGCATCTATAAAGATGATCAAGTGTTTTCTTTTTTCTTTGAATCTGTTTATGGTAGGTATTACATTGATTGATTTTCTTATGTAGATCCATCCTTGCATACCTGGGATGAAACCCACCCTGTCATGGTCTATAATTCTTTTGATATGTTGTTGAATGTGATTAGCAAGTGTTTTGTCTGGATTTTAGCATCTCGTTTCATTTGGGAAATTGGTCTGTAATTTTCCTTTCTTGTCGTATCATTGTTTGGCTTTGGAATTTGTGTAATGTTGACTTCATAGAATGAGTTAGGCTTCTATTTTTATTCTATTCTAATTTTTTCTACTTCTTTTTTTTTGGAAGAACTTAAGCAGGATTGGTGATAGCTCCTTCAGGAATGTTTGGTAGAATTCAGCTGTGAAGTAGCCTGGTCCTGGGCTCTTTTTAGTTGGGGGGGGGGGCGTTTGATGACTGAGTCTACCTCTTTACTTGTTATTGGACTGTTGAGTTCATTAATTTCTTCTTTTGTCAATGTAGGCTGTTTTTGAGTTCCTAAGAATTTGTCCATTTCCTCTAAATTATCATTCTTGTTGGCATATAATTTTTCAAAGTATCCTCTTATGATACACTTTATTTCTGTGGGGTCTGTACTGATATCACCTTCCTCATTCCTTATTTTGTGTATTTGCATCTGTTTTCTCTTTTTCATTGTTAGTCTGGCTATGGGTTTGTCAATTTTATTGATCTACTAGACAAACGAACTTTTGGTTTTATTTTTTCTAATGCTTTCTTATTTTCTATTTCATTTGTTTCTGCTCTAATCTTTGTTATTTCCGCCTTTCTGCTTCCTCTGTGGTTAGTTTGCTCTTTTTTTTCCTTCCATTTCCTCCAGGTGTGCACTTAAGTCTTCAATTTTAGCTCTTTCTTCTTTTTTAAAATGTATGCATTCGTGGCTATGAATTTTCCTCTCACTACAGCTTTGGCTGCATCCCATAGGTTTTGATATGTTGTGATTTCATTTCCATTCGTTTCAAGGTAGTTATTGATTTCTTTTGAGATTTCCTCCTTGACCCACTGTTTGTCTAAGAGTGTGTTGTTTAACTTCCATTTCTTTGTGCCTAATCTTGTTCTCTGGCTCTTAGTGATTTCCAATTTCATTCCAGTGTGATCAGAGAAATTACTTTGTATAATGTCAAACTTTCTGAATTCATTGAGAGTTGTTCTGTGGCATAGCATGTGGTCTATCTTGGAGTATGATCCATGTGTACTCAAGAAGAATGTATATTCTGCTGTATTTTGGTGTAGGATTCTGCATATGTCTATTAGGTACAGGTTCTCTAATGTATTATTCAGAGTCTTTGTTTCTTTATTGATTCTCTGTCTAGATGTTCTGTCTAATGGTGATAATGGTTTATTGAAGTTCCCCACTATAATTGTAGAGGCATTTATTTCTCCACTTAGTTTTTCCAGTGTTTGCCTCATGTAAGGCACTGATTATCAGGTGCATAAATGTTCATGATTGTTCTCTCTTCATGAAAGATTATGCCTTTCACTAATATACAGTGTCCATCTTTGTCTCTTATAATATATTTACATTTAAAATCTATTTTTCTGATATTAGGATAGCTACTCCTGCCATTTTTTGGTTATTGTTTGCTTGTAAAATGGTTTTCCTGCCATTCACTTTCAGCCTCCTTGCATCCCTGTGTCTAAGGTGGGTTTCCTGTACACAGCATATAGATGGGTCATATTTCCTTATCCAATCTGCCAATCTGTGTCTCTTGACTGGTTAGTTTAATCCATTAACATTCAGTGTTATTACTCAATGAATTTCTTACATCAGCCATATTTTCTTTGGGTTTATATATGTCATATGCTGTTTTTATTTCTCTTTTTGTCTTTTTAATTGTTCTTACACACTCCTCCAATTCTCCGTCTGCTGTTTTTTCCTTTCAAACTGCATAACTTCCCTTGTATTTCCTGAAATGCAGGTTTCTTATTGGCATACTCTCTTAATTTCTGTTTATCTGTGAATATTTTGAAATCTCCATCATTTTTTGAATGCTAGTTTTTCTGGATAGAGAATTTGTGGCTGGAAGTTTTTTCTTTTAGTACTTTGACTTTGTCATACCACTGTCTTCTTCCTTCCATGGTTTCAGATGAGAAATCAGCATTTAATCTTATTGTGCTTCCCTTGTATTTGATGGCTCTCTTTTCTCTTGCTGCCTTCAGTATTTTCTCTCTGTCTTGAGCATTGGACATTTTGATAATTATATGTCTTGGAATAGGCCTGTTGACATTTATACTGTTTGGTTTACACTGTGCTTTATGGACATGTACATCCATGTCCCTCAAAAGGGTTGGGAAGTTTTCAGCCATTATTTCCTTCAACACTCCTTCTGTTTCCTTTCTCTTCTTGTCTCACTCTGGGATGTGTACAATGCTTATGTTTGTGTGTTTGTGTTGTCGGTTAAATCTGTAAGTCCCTGATGGATTTTTTCTATCTTTTTTATCTATCTGTTTTACTATCTGTTTGATTTCAGATGTACTGTCTTCCACATCACTAATTCTTTCTTCTGCCTGTTCAAGTCTGCTGTTATGTGAATCCAGTGTCTTTTTGATTTGTTGGATTGTGCCATTCATCACCGTCATATCTGTTTTCTTTTTAAGTATGTTTACAATTTCTTCAGTATGTTCTCCCAGTGTCTTAATATAATAGCTTTAATCTCTTCTTCAGTTCATTAAGTTGGTCCATGATATTTGTTTGGACATTTTGGATTAGTTATTCGATGTTCTGCATCTCTTCCTGGTTTTTAGTTTGTTGATTGGACTGGTCCATGTCTTCCTGCTTCTAAGTATGGTTTGTAATATTTTGTTGCCCTCTGATCATTTTATTTTGATGGGTTTATTCAGTTTATTAGCTTCTCTCTCTGCCCTGAGTTTTATTTCACTAGTGGTTCTATTTGTGTGCTAAGTTTTCTCTTTGACACTTTGTTCTTCTTGTTCTATTTCCTTGCTTTCTTCTATGTTCCCTTGAAGGAAAAAGATTAGGGCTAGAGGAATTGAAAGAGGTAAGAAAGGAAAAAAGGATAATAGTAATATTGATAAAAGTTAGAAGAGGGGCCATATAAGAGTTAGTAAAGTGAATATTTAACTCATGTAGGCAGTGTAGAGTAATAGGGGGAAAAAAAGTGGAGTACCTACAATGGAATGGGAAACCAAATAGAGGAAAATATATAGAATGATTTAAAAGGGCAGAATGATGAGGAGAG
>JAKSZT010054434.1:97834-108289 GCA_026826555.1 Tolypeutes matacus | reverse complement strand
TAGAAGAGGAGGGAACACTCTCTAATTCATTCTACAAGCCAAAATCACCCTCATAGCAAAGACAGATGAGGATACCACAAGAAAAGAAAATTACATACCAGCATTTCTAAAGAATAGAGATGCAAAATACCAGCAAACTGAGTCAAAGAGCACATTAAAAGATTTATAAATCATGATATGGTGGATTTATCACTGATATACAAGAGCAGCTCAATATAAGAAAAGCAATTAATGCAATAAAACACATTAACAGAATGAAGGAAAAAACACATAATCTTCTTAATTTATGCAGGAAAGACATTTGACAAAATCCAGCATCACTTCTTGGTTTTTTAAAAAAACACACACTACTAACACTAAAAATAGAAGGAAACTCCCTCAACATGATAAAGGGCATAAAGAAAAGCCCCCAGCTAACATCCTCCTTAATGGTAAAAGACTGCAATCTTCCCCTCTATGATCAGGAAAAAGACAAGGATGCCCACTATCAACGTTGTTATTCAACATTGTCATTCAACATTGTCCTTGAATTTCTTGTCAGAGCAATTGGGCTAGAAAAAGAAATTAAAAACATGAGAGATGTTTTCTCAACAGTCAGCTGCCCTGTGTTGAAGCAAGATGGCCACTGATCTCTGCTGAGGTTTGAGCTCAGCTGAGGGCAACCAGACATAGGGTTTGTCTCTTTCCAGGTTTCTTATATCATTCTCAGCTGTACTGCTTTCTTCACAAGTTCAGCTGTAAGATATCAGGCATATTAGCAGGGCACATCTCCTCTTGAGCTGCTCCATGGGCCCAGCCTCTTGGGGCTTCATGCTTAAGCGATCTTCTAGTTCTCTCTCACATGCCAGGGTCAAATATGGCAGCTTCCTTTTCCTCTGCCAGTCTCTCTCTGTGTATCCAATTACATCAGACCCAGCAAGAAGGTGGAGTCTCAACCTGACTCATGCCTCACTGACATAGTCCAACCAAAGCCCTAAAGTGATCTTATCAAGTAATCTAATCAAGGGGACTTCAACTGAATTTAATGCAATAAAATGTTATCACACCTACAGGAATAGACCAGTTTAAAACACAATCATTTTGTGATTCATAAAATAATCTCAAACTTTCACAGCCTGTTGAATAATATGATTTCTGTTTGCATATGATGCTAATTCCTCACATCAGTTGTCTTTTGATATGGATCTCTCATAGTTGCCTCATTTATGTAGTGTCCAAAGACAGGGCAATTGCAAATTCAGGAATGTAGTACCTGATATTTATGATTTTTCTTCCATAATGATTCATATTCACCTGATTAAAATTAAGAATATACTTTTAAAATTTTATGTTTTCCAATTTAAATAATAAAAAAAAACTCATATCTTTCTTACAAATATAAAGTCCATACTAATTTTTAATAATCATCTCCCACTTTATGTTTTCTCATATTTACCAGATATTGGCAATCCTAATTCAATTTCTTTGTAAGGTCTCTATTACATTCTATTTTCTAAATAGTTACCTTTTTGTGTCTTTAGTTCTGAAAATTATTTCCACAAAAATTTCCTCCCCTGCATTTGATTTTTTTCAAACATCATGCTTGTAAAGTCTGAGAAATTTATTGTTTTTTAATTATTCATTTTTCTTTGCACTTTGAACGCTCTTCTTTCTTCTCTTTCTTCATTTATATATTCTTCATGCCCCATTCTTAGTTTATTGAATTAAGGTACTTTTAATAGCCTCATTTCCATGAAATTTATTTTTTCATTATTTTGTGAGGTGTAGGTGTTTGCATTTGTGCATACATCATTAAACTAGTGCCTCTAAAAGGTCTTTTCTTGTGCAGGAAAGGACTGTACTTTGCTTATGGGTTTCCTGTGATCTAGGGTTTTAAAAGAATATCATGACTGGAGCAACATTACATTGAAACCTGTAAAATGGCAAATTTGACTTAAGGGAAAGTAGTGAGAAAGCATCTGAAAATTCCATAAATTCTAAGAAAGAAAGAATCATAAATCCCCACTCAAAATAACCCTTAGTATTCTATTTTATTTCTGTTTTCCTTAGGGCAATGTCTTGTGCTCTTGGATTGTGAATGAATGCCTGATTGTCTGATGCCACATGCAGATATAAAGAGTTGTCCTCTAATAACTTTTTCCATAATTCTACATTCATGTTTTGAGTCATTTCAGTCTACGTCTTCTGCCTAGGATCACAGTCTGACCCATATATATTTTTCCCCTTATTTTAAGGATATTTTGTAGCTGAACTGTTTTGTTCATTATAATAGTTGATTGGTAGTACAATAAATAAGAAAAAAATGCATTTATTACTAAAATAAAATTACATATACAGAGAGAAACACACAAACACTACAAGATACAATAGATAGATGGAATAAATTGATAGGAAGAAAGAAAGATAGAGAGATAGATGATAGATAGATAGATTGGTAGATATACGAACGGTAATGTTTTGGTAGGTTGCTTTATACACTTAGAATATTTGGCCTTAAGCTGAGCATGAAGTGAAATTTTATTATTCTAAATGAATGCAATTATTATTTTAAAATCAGTAATACAGCAAATAAGAAAGGAGGACAAATGATAAACATGCAAAAATCTGAAACTCATAGGTAATTTTTATAGCCTATTTTCAAGTTTTTATAAAATTAGAAAGATATATTTAAGGAGGTACAGTTAATTCTGTAACTAATATTTGTGTGATCATTAGGTATATATTTAAATTCATACATACATCCTTTTGTTTCATATTTATTTGCTCATGTCATAATCTCTTCTACTTGAGAAATATTGTCATAGATCTTACTAATCAATTACTGCATACATAGCTGTAGATGACCAGATTACTTTGAAAAGATGAACATTTCTCTGTTATCAAGCCAATGTTGTAGAATATTCTCTTTTCATGTTGAACTTCAAAAAATAGAAGTATTTTCTCAATTTTCTAATATACCTATCTTATATATTTATTGTAAAATTGCATTGTCCAGTATTTTCAAATGATCTTCTTAAGTTATCATTTTGGCAAATGATTATATACTTTTCAAAGAAAATAATTTAATGTGCTTTATTATTGTGGCATTATACAATGCATTCATTTAAATTGATATGTTTTTTAATATAGTTTTTTCTTTTAAAACTGTTGTTCCCCTGGTTCACAATAAGACTGAGGAAAATATTTTAAAATGTCACATATTTCTGAGGGGAAACGTGGCTTTATTCTACCTGTTTTGTTACATAGAATTCTCACTTTGATACTTTAAAGTAGCATCATAAGGAATTTGCTGCTTATCCATTTGAAAATCACAGAAATTATTTTATAAATATGTAGTGCACTTTACATAGTTCTTTAAAATATTACTTATTTTTTACAAATTGTAAATCTTTTCATTTCATTAAACAGTTATACATACAAGAAAGATAAATATATTAATTTGTAACTTAAGCATTGTACTTGAGCATTTTTCTACAATTATTTTATTATATATCATATCACATCATCTATCCATCATGCCTTCCATCAAGGCAATTGTTTGTTTTGCTTTTTTTAAAATTTTTTTGCATATAAAAGTAAGCTGCAAACATGAGTAATCTTCAATATCGCTTCAGGATATATATGTAATAAAATAAAGTTTATTTTTTGAATAGTATACTCTGTATTTGGCATAATTTACAAACTGTTGAAAGCATGATAGTTTAAGTCATATAATTCAATGGTATTTGAAAAATATAAAATCACTGTAACATAAATCATTAGAATTAATGGCATATCTATAGACTATAAATATCTTCAAGTGGTCATGGATTGTTGTCTCGGGTGGGTTGAGAACCACACAATAATGGAAAGAATATAGAATTCCCATCCTGGGAAGCCCTGCTACATTCTCTAATAGAGAGGCAAGAATCCCTAGAGTACCTGGGCAGTGCCTAGCAAAGGTGGACAGACCAATATGCCAGGCCATTAACATTGATTGTACTTAGGAACCTTGTTCTTGTGAAATTGCAACTTAGCTTAGTATTACATATTTTTTAAGAGTTATCTCCAAAAGCTCCTTGTTGTACAAATGTGTCTAAGCCAAATTCAGCATATGAACTCACTACCTCACCCCTGGTGTGGGTCATGATCCCCAGGGATGAGCCTCCCTGGCACTGAAGGATTATTACCAAGTGCCAACTAGTGTTGCATTTGGAAAAAGACCTTGACCAAATGGGGGAAATACTAAAGACACATGAGTTCTTAATCCTAGTTGTCTGCAAGCAGGTTTTCTTCCCTCAGGGACTCTGGGAGGATGAGCCCAAGACATATTACCTGGCTCAGTCTCTCAGACTTCCACATGGCAATTTGGCATTACCATTGATGCACCACAGTATGCACTCAGGTGCTGTCCTGCTCCCTCCCAGAATGGGAGGGCTAGTGGGCTCGAGCCTTTGTTGTGAAGGAGTGAGGGAGGAGCCAGCAAGAGTACCAGGGATTCTTCTAAGGCTTTTGAAGCTGTATTTTCTAATGCAAGGTATATTGGAACTCTGTATTTTATGCATGATTTTCCTGTAAAACAACAACTTCTCTAATAAAGAAATACATACAGGATAATATTCAAAAGGTGGTTAAAATTTAAAAAGTGTTAATAACACCAAAAAAATAAGATTTAGGACAAACTTTAATTGAAGCAAAGATGCTTATTTTTTATTAACAAGGAGACATAATTAAAATATCATATTCTGGGACATTTATGCATTGAATAACTTCATGTCAATAGATATGAAGAATATCTGTTTATTTTCTTTCTATAAAATGATGGGAACACAAGAGAAGTGAGAAACTTTAACTCATATCTTGAAATATCACAACTAAAGTAGCTGGAATATAGATGATATGGTTAATAAAAATGAAAAATATTTATTGAATAGAAAAAAACATATTTACACAGCATTGGTAGAAAGGGAGATTTTGAATGAAAAAGAACATAAAGAAATCTGTTTTAATTGACTACAAATACAGTGAAAAAATTAATTGGACAATGAATACCTCTAATTAATGTATTGAAAGTGGTAAAGGATGATTTTGTGTCTGTATTGTGTTATGAGTAAAATATGTACTCAGACTAAAGAAAGAATACTAGGGGGAGTTCTGTATGTGTATATATACATAATTTATATATAATATAAATTATTATATATAAATAAATATATCTTGCTTTTTATATTTTGGTCTTTGGTGCATTTTGAATTATTTTTTATATAAGGTTTGAGATAAGATTCTTCTTTCTTTTGGTTATGGATATCCAGCTCTCCCAGCACCATTTGTTGAATAGATTGTTCTACCCCAGGTGGGTAGGTTTGATAGGCTTGTCAAAAATCACTTGACCACCCATACTAATGACTTGTTTGAACATCTATGATTAGTTGTCTCAACTAATTTATGTCATCTGGAAGCTTATCTTGTTCCTTTAACTGGGCCAAATATTCCTGTATCTTGGTGTGGATTGTAAATTTTTGCTACATTTCTTTGAAATATATTCCTAATAGTAGATTTGCCTAATCATATGGAGGTTTCCTATTTAGCTTCCTGAGGATCCACCAAACTGTCCGCCAGAGAGGCTGCACCTTTTTACATTCCCACCAACAGTGGAAGAATGTTTCTATTTCTCTATTTTCTCTCCAGCACAAGTAGTTTTCTTTTATTGGTTTTGCTTTTTATTTATTTTTTTAAATAATAGCCATTCAATAAGATATGAAATGATATCTATTTGAATTTTTTTTTTTTTTAGGATGTACTGGGGATTGAACATGGGACCCTTTTATATGGATAACAGGCATCAACCACTGAGCTACACCCTCTACCCTCTCATTAAAGTTTTGATCTGCATTTCCCTAATATCTAGGTATTGTGAACATCTTTTCATGTGTTTTTTTGTTGTTGTTGTTATTGTTGCTATTTTTATTTCCTCTTTGGAAAATATGTCCATTCAGGTCTTTCACCCATTTTTTTTATTGGGTAGCTTTTCTTTTTATCATTGAGATTTATTTAAAAAAAAAAAACTATGTTTATATAACATAAAAATCAAACTCTCATTGGATACGTTGTTTGCAAATATTTTCTCCCATTGAGTAGACTGCTTTTTCACGTTCTTGACAAAGTCATTTGAAAGGCACAATTTCTAATTTGAGGTGACCTCATTTATATAGATTTTACTTTTGTTGTTCATAAATTGGGTGTTATATTTAAGAAAATACCACCTACCACCAGACCTTGAAGATGCTCTCCTATTCTTCTGGGAATTTTATTGATCTAGATTTTATATTTAGCTATTTTACACATTTTGAGTTACTTCTTGTGTAAGGTGTAAGATAGGTGTCCTCTTTCTTTCTTTTGCTTATAGGTATTCAATTCTCCCAACACCATTTGTTGAGTAGACTGTTCGGACCCAGATGGTGGGTTTAACAGCCTTGTCAAAAATCAATTGAGGGATGTTAATGTGGTTCAACCAGTTCGGTGCCCCCCTACCACATAGGAGGGCCCAGGTTCAGGTCCCAGTGCCTCCTAAATAAGACCTGCACCCACCACAATGAACTAGATGCCCCAAAGAGGTAGATGCACTGCTATGAGCTAGATGCCACAGTTTCCTCAATGGGCTAGACACTGCAACTGCTGTGATGAGCATATGCCTAAATGAGCAGATGCCACAAGCCAGCAGATGTCACAACCCACAGGGAGTGGATGTGGCTCAGGCCATTGGTCACTAGCTTATCAATGTGTGAGGTTCTCGGTTTGGTTCACTGTGCCTCCTGGAGAAGGCAAGCAATGAGCAGACAGATGAGAGAACCATCTGAATGAGGGGAAAATAAATTAAAAATAATAAAGTAAATAAACAAATCTTGTAAAAAATCAACTAAACATAGATGTGAGGGTCTATTTCTGAACTCTAAATTAGATTCCATTGGTCAGTCTGTTTATCTTTATGCCACTGTAGCTAAGTAATGTGCTTTAAAATCAGGAAGTGAGTGTCCTCTATCTTTATGCTATTTTTAAAGATATTTTTGGCTATGCAGGAATCTTCCCCTCCCAAATAAACTGGATAATTGGCTTTTCCATTTCTGCAAAAAAGTTGATTGGAAATTTTCTTGAGATTGCATTGAATCTGTAAATCAACTTGAGTAGAATTAACATCTTAAGAATATTTAGTCTTCCAATTGTTGAACTCAGAACATCTTTTAATATATTATGGTCATCTTAGTTTTCTTTTGGCAATGTTATAGCATTTTATGATTACAGGTCCACTATATCCTTTTTTAAGTTTATGCCTAATTTTTAAATTTTTAAACCACTAATTGTAAATGGAATATTTTTCTTGACTTTTCCTCAGATGGCATATTAGTAGTGTACAGAAATGCTACCAATTTTTCAGTATTTATCTTGTATCCTGCCACTTTAATGAACTCCTGTATTAGCTGTAATTGTTTTACTGTGGATTTTATTTCTTCATCTTGCCTAATTGCTCTGGCTTTTCTGACTCAACATTACTGAATAACAATATTGAATAACAATAATGGGAGTGGGCATCCTTGTCTTGCTCCCAGTCTCGCTGTGAAAGCTTTCCGTCTTTCACCATTGAATACGATGTTAGATGTGGGTTTTTTCATATATGCACTTTATCATGTTGAGAAAGTTTCCTCTATTCCTATGTTTTGAAGGGTGTATTATCAAGAAAGGATGCTGGATTTTTGTCACATGTCTTTTTTTCATCATATATGATCATGTGACTTTTCTTCTTCAATTTATTAATGTGCTGTATTACACTGATTGCTTTTCCTATGTTGAACCTCCCTCGCATAGCTAGGAAAAAACCCACTTGAAGATATATAATTTTTAAAAACACTTTTAGATTCGATTGGTGCATTAGGGTTCTCTAGAGAAATAGATATCTTTAAACAGTATGGGATTTTATAAAATTGTCTCACTAGACTTTGGAGATGCCCAAGTCCAAATTCCATAGGGCAGGGTGCAAGGTGAGGATTCCAGTAAGGATGTTTAATGAGTTCCCTAGGAGATGCTGGCTGTCTGAAGTAGACATGCAAATTATTTCTCTGAATGCTTATGTCACTTCTTCTTTTATTGCCTTCAACTGATTGAATGAGATGACATGTAATGCTGACAGCAGTCTTTTCAGTTTATTGTAGATATTATCAGCCATATATGCAATTAAATGACTGGTGATTAAAGTCCAAAGTATTACAGTTACCCCAGTTCTTGCTTTACCAAACAACTGGACACCATTACCTGGACAAGTTGACACATTAGTTTAACCATCACAGTCCATTCCTTGTCAACTTAGCAGCCATACACATCACCTTAAATAATTATTAATCTCTAAATAAAAACAATAACAGACATATGTATCATCTATCATGTAAATGCCTTACCAATAAGCCTAGAGTAGTTGCTAATTCTTGATCACTAGTCCAACTAACATGATATTATCAATATAATGGACCTGTGTGATGTCTTGTGGGATGGAGAGATGATCAAGTACCCTGCAGACAATACTATGACAAAGGGCTGGAGAATTGATATACCCCTGAGGCAGGACACTGAAGGTATATTGCTGTCCTTGCCAACTTAAAGCAAACTATTTCTGGTGGTCCTTTCTTTTTTAAAATGTATTTTTATTTCTTCTAAAAGATACTTAGATTGCATAAAATGTTACATGAAAAATATAAGGAATTCCCATATGCCTCACTACCCATAACTCCCACTTTTCCACATTAGTGTGGTACATTCATTGCAACTGATGAACACATTTTGGAGCATTGCCACTAAGGATAGATTGTAGTTTACATTGTAGTTTATACTCTCTCCCACTTAATTCTGTGGAATTATGGCACATAATTATTCCAATGTCATTCAGGACAATTCTAAATCCCAATGTGCCCCCATATTATACCTCTTTTACCCTCTCCCTGCCTTCAGCAGCTCCACTGGCCACTGTCTCCACATCAATGATATTTCTTCCATTGCAAGAATCACAATAAGTCTATAGTAGAATACCAGTAAGTCCATTCTCATCCATATTTTATACACCTATCTGAGGATTCTGGGATGGTGTTGCCAACTCCACCTCTAATTGAGAGTGGGCTTCAATCCCATACTGCTGATGGATGGGACTCTCTTGCTTGCAATTGTAGACTCTGTTTCTTGGTATGGAGGTTGCCCATCCTTACCTCCTTGTTAGTTGTCCTGGGTGAGCCCAATGAACTGGAGAGTAAGTGATGCAACTCCACTGAGGTCAGGGCCCAGCTGGCACATGGACAATCCAAAGATTCAAGTCTCTTGGGTTATACCTACCACTCCCAGCACCAACTATAGGTTCAAATAGAAGGGACAGAAGAGGTATGTGTAGAGAAGTCACAACTGAGTCCAACTCTGTCACACTTGGGAGCACAAACTCCAAAGTAGGGCCCACTGGCAAGGCACCAAACTCTAGAGCTATCTGCCATGACTGTAGGCCTTGAGTGTCTCCAGACCTGCTGGACTTTTTTAATAGTTATAGAGAAAAAGCATTTTCCAGATCAACAGTTGCATACCAGTTACCACAGAATCTGTTGTTTGATCAAGCAATGATACCACATATTTAGAAGCATCTCCAATTGGAGTCACCACTGGGTTAAGTTTATGATAATCCCCTAAGATCCATCTGTTTTCAAACAGGCCAAATAGGAGAGTTGTATGGATTTTTGGTGTGTATCATCAATCCTGCATCCTTCAAGTCTTTGATTGTGGCAATGATTTCCACAATCCCTACAGGAATCAGCTACTACTTTTTTTCTTTATTTCCTCTTTTTTATATTTTATTGAAATACATCCTTCATACATGAATATATATAAACAATAAGTATATAGTAGAAGCTATGAACTTACAAAGCAAACATGCATAATGTCATGCAAGGTACCCATACATCACCCCACCACCAACGCCTCACATTGTTGTAAGACATTTGTTAAATATTATGAAAAAATATCATCAAAATATTACTACTAACAATCATCCATATCTTTTGATTTACTATTTTGCTGGGCAGAGACTGTTCTAGTGCCTACAGTTTGGTCTTTCCTCCCATAATAGCCCTCACTACACATGTCATGGAACTAATGTGGGGTTCCGCCAGTTGCTGTGTATGTCTTTTCCAATTATGCATTCTGGAACTAGGGAAATAACAACAGAATGGGTCCAGAAACTCACTGGACCCATTGTGAGATGGATCTAAGCTAAAACTCCATCAATCACCTAACCTCCATAAGACCCTACTTTGATTTGGTGGAACACAATGGCATTTTGTCTCCTGGATTTAATATAATTTCTAATAATCCCTGAAATATCTGATCATTTTTCTTTTCCCTAATGCAGTTTCCCTGGTTAAAGGCTATAGGTCTTTTTGGAGAAGGGTGGGAAGA
>JAKSZT010054434.1:41121-70692 GCA_026826555.1 Tolypeutes matacus | reverse complement strand
ACCAAATGGAAGCTATGGATTATAGTTAGTAATATTTTGTTGATGTTCTTTCATTATTTGTAATAAATATTCCACAACCAAGCAAGGTGTTGGTGGTGGAGTGATGTATGGGAACCCAGTATGTTATCCATGATGTTTCTGTAAGTTCACAACTTTTCTAATAATATATATATATAATGAAATGTTGAAGATATAAGACCTCAAAAATCAAATAAATAACTATGAATGTCTTAAGCTCTGAATAACTCCTCCTTTGATGTTTAGAAAAGTAATTATGAGACATTCTGATGTGTAGTACAGTAACATCTCTCTTATTTGTCACTCCCTCAAAACCACAAATTATCTGATATACACTTAAGAATTATAATTAAAAAAATTTTTTTCAATGGGAAGAAAGCCTGTCACAAAGCATTTCTTTTGTTTAAATTATGAGAGGCACCCTAATTAAATCCACTGATATTGTAATACTTACAGAAATGTTGCATAATTGATTCAATGAGCTTGGTTACCTTATATTCTCTGTCAACTTTCAATTTTCCTAATTACTATAGATTCAAAAATTAGAAACCGAAGAAATTACAGAGTTCTAGGAACAGTCGGTTGGAAAAAAAAGCCAGCAAAAACACAATTCCAGAAAATTACTGGTCTGGATACATTTAAAATAGGGGGAAATTATTTATAACTATAATTCTAAATTACCAAGGAAAAAATAAAATATTTTAATATATTTTAAGAAAGCACAAAAGTGCTCCACTTAAAGTAAATCAAGTGTAGTTCATAATGAGTTAAGCTTCAGTTATCTGTAATATTTACTTACAGAATATGATCTCATCCCTTAGAATGCCAGAAAATTAGGAAGCTTGAATAAAATAAAGTCCCCCTAATTTTCATGGAAAGAAAAATATGGAAGAAATACAAATTTGAACTTTCCTCCAACTTTATGCAACATAAAGCATGCTGAGATATAAAGCTTACATATGACTTAACAATAACAATACAGTCTGCTTAAGTTTAATGCACTGATTTAAAGTTATCTGATGTTTATGTGGGATGTTATGTGAGGTGTGGGAAGTGTGGAACATGGAATCCCTGTAATTTTTGTGTAACATTTATGTAATCTAAGCACCTTTTAAAATATAAATCAAATCAAATCAAATAAACAAAAATAAAATAAAGTTATCTGAGACCCAGGAATCTGGTCATATTCAATATAAATATTCTAGAGTTTACTTTCAACATTTGGATTATTGTGACAATGTCCCACAAATCATATTAAAACAGACATTAAAAACCTACTATTGGGAAGCGGATGTGGCTCAAACAACTGGGCTCCCACCTGCCACATGGTAGGTCCTGGGTTTGGTTCCCAGTGCCTCCTGGAAAGGATGGGCAGGATGGCAAGCTGACTTGACAGGCTGGTGCAGTGGGCTGGTGCAGCAAGCTGACATAGCAAGATTACACAACAAGGGATACAGGGAGGAAAACATAATGAGAGACCCAACAAAGCAGGGAGTGGAGGTGGCTAAAGCAATTGGGTGCCTCCTTGCCATATGGGAGGTCCCAAGTTCAGTTCCCAATGCCTCCTAAAAAGAATACCAGCAGACAACAAACAGAAACAGCAAATGCAAACAATGAGGGGGTGGGGAGACAAACAGACACAGCAAATGCAAACAATGAGGGGGAGGAGAGAAATAAATAAAAATAAAAATAAATCTTAAAAAAAAGACCTATTACCTTGGGAAGTGGATGTTGCTCAAGTGATTAAGCTCCCACATACCCAGTTTCAGTTGCCAGTGCCTCTTAAAGAAGACAAGCAAGATAGCAAGCTAATGTGATGGGCTTGTGTGGCGAGCTGACGCAATAAGATGATGTCACAAGAGACACAAGGAGGAAAAATGAGAGCACAGCAAAGCAGGGGACAGAGGTGGCTCAAGTGGTTAGGCACCTCCCTTACATATGGGAGGTCCTGGGTTCAGATCCCAGTGCCTCCTAAAAGAAAGACAAATACAAAACGAACGGACACAGCAAGTGCAAACTATGAGGGGGCGGGGAGAACAAATTAAATTAAATTAAACTTAAAAAGAAACCCTACTATCTTTGTATACTATGTTCTCAATTAAAGGGCAAGAGTCGCTTGAGAACATAGGCAGTGCCTAAGAAAACAGACCTATATGTCAAGCCCTCAATATTAATACATGTAACTATGAACCTTATTCTTCAAAAATTGAAGCATAGTGTTTACCATAGGTTCTGAGGGGAGGGGAAGGGAAGAATAGAATAGATGGAATACAGGGTATTTTCAGGGCATTGGAATTGTTCTGTATTATCTTGCAATGATGGATACAGGCCATTATAAATTTTATCAAAACCTATACGGTACCAAATGTAAATCATAATGTAGACCATTGGCCATGGTTAGTAACAATGCTTTGATATTTGTTCATCAATCGTAACAAATGTACCATACTCATATAAGATGTTATTAATAGGGGAGAGTGTGAGGTATATAGCAATCCCCTATATTTTCTATGTGACTTTTCTGTGACCTAAAGCTTCTTTGAAAATAAAGCGGAAAAAATTAAGATGCTGGGGAATATATGGAAGACATGTTCACTCTACATAAAAGAACTGTTCTTATGGTGATGAAAGACACATAATTTTTTTTATTTTTTAATTTTATATTTTATTTGTTATTTTATTTTTAAATTATTTTTATTTCTTTATTTTTTTGGCTTTGTTTTCGGGGAAGTTTTGGATTGCAAAAGGTTTGCAACAGTGGCAGGGGAGGATAATGGGTGTGGGGTGTTGGTGGTGGGGGGATGTGTGAGGAGGGGTGTGCCTGAGGCATGTCTCTATGCAATATGAGTATATTCAAGTGGTCATGGGGTTTTGTCTTGGTAGGTGGAGACCCACACAATAACTGAAAGAATATTGAATTCCCATCCTGAGAAGTTCTACTACATTCACTAATAGAGCAGCTAGAATACCTAGAGTATACTGGCAGTGCCTAGCAAAGGAGGACAGACCAACATACCAGGCCCTTGATATCGATAGTTGTACTTATGACCCTCATTCTTGTAAAACTGAAACTTAGCCTAGTATTATGCATTGCCTAAGTGTTACCTCCTGAAAGCCTCTTTGTTGCTCACATCTGGACTCTCTCTAAGCCTAACTCAGCATATAAATTCAATTCCCCCCCAGCATGGTTCATGATTCCTGGGGATAAGCCTCCCTGGAACCAATGGATTATTACCAAGAGCCAATAGGAATGCATTTGGGAAAAGACCTAGACCAAAATGGGGAAATATTATATGCAAATAAGTTTTTATAGCTAAGAGATTTCAAAGTGAGTTGGGAGGTCATTCCAGAGGTTACACTTATGCACATCTCAGGAGGATCTCATTGGCTGCCTCAGTAAGCACTGCCTCAAGCAAGAAGCTCCTGAGGGCTCTAGAGAGATCTATACAACAAGCTCAGGAATTTGGCACTCTCTCAGTGGGCCTTACTTTAGAATATATGCTCCCCAATGTACAGATACTCATTTATAATTTCTGTAAACATGTCTCTTCTGCCAACTTTATCTGAAACTGTAATTAGCACTATACTCATTAACTATATGTCCCAGAGACTTAAATTTTCAGTCTTTTCATAAGCTAGTTGCGCCCTGAATCTCAAGTGCAGCACCTACTCTCCAGTTCACTGGACTTGCTCAGGACAAGTAACAAAAGGATAATGATGGACAGCAGTAATCCCCAGAAACAGAAAGTATCTAGAATTGCAAGCCAGACATTTCCACCCGTCTGCCTCATGGGATCTAAGAACCCTCTCAATAAGAAACAGAGTGGGCATCACATCCCCAAATCCTCAGGATTGAGGAATGAAGAAACATAAGGTTGGAATGCAACTATGGACTAAAGTAGACTTATTCTTATTCTAGCAATGGAAGAACTTGTAACATTAATATAAAGGAAGTGACCACTATTGTTTCTGATGGAAGGGAGAGGAAAGAATAGCTGTACCAGGGCATTTTGGTGACATTGGAATTGTCCTGCATGACATTGCAATGATGGATACAGACCATTATATATTTTGTTAAAACCTGTAAAATTGTGTGGTGCAAAGTGTAAAGTGCAATGTAAACTAGAGACCATGGTTAGTAGCAATGCTTCAATTTGTGTCCATCAATTATAACAAATATACCACAATAATGAAAGTTTGTTGTTAATGAGGAAAAGTGCAGGAGGGGCAGGGAGTGGGGTATATGGGAATCCCACTATATTTTTGATGTAACATTTATATAATCTGGAGTTTCTTTCAAAATAAAAATTTAAAAAACTACTAACTAAACTTTGTATGAGTTTATAAAGATATTACACATCTGGACAATTGGGGCAAGATAAATGATTATAAAAGAAAATGGAATTGTTCTTTTTTCACACTGTACCACACAAAACAATTATTTACCTTTAACTGTTTGAAATGTTCAGGTGAAACAAAATGAATCTACAAAAATGAACATTGATTATATAATAAAACCTGCAATCATAAAAAAAAGTTCTGAAAATTAAATACAAATAGGACCTTGACTGTAGATCATTCATTCGTCTTTTTGTGTCAAGCAAACATTCTATGACTGTTTTTGTAAAACTGTTATTTCAAAATTCTACTTTTCTAGATTACTAGTCCGTTTAGTAAAGTTCAAAATCAGAGGGCTTCATTGTCGTATTTTGTACTACGGCTTCAATTTTATTGTGGAAGTGAAATAGCTTAAGTTTAACATTTTAACTAAAGCCATACTTGCTTTATATTACATCATAAAGATGCCTAATGCACCTCAGAAAATGAAGTGTGTGGCATATTTTCATTTCACAAGCACCCACAAACAAACAAAAAAAAAACTATACATCAATTTAAATGAAATCAAATAATGTAAATTAGCCCTATGAAACTGACTTCAGACTTCCGGCTGCCAGAATTAGAAACAATGAATTTGTGTTTCCAACCCAATAAATTAGTAGTAAGTTGTTACAACAATAGGAAACTTATTGTGAGAAAAGTATGCATAAATTGATTTTACACAAATAATCAACTCTGCATCCCAATTCTCACGCTACACCCAGCCCAGATAACAATTCCTATAATGCAAAAATATTCGATGGCTATGCATCACGTTTCTCAAGTCTGTATTTGTGATCTGATTTTGAGATTTATTAAAAATTTAAATACTAGTAATGGGAAGTGTAGATATGATTCAAAATAGATCATAGACGTATTCTCACTTATTTTAGAGTTAAGGAATATAGTGATACATTTATAGTTGCAGAACTCTAGTTTGCAAATGCAGTAGAAATTTTTCTGTCTTCACAGTTTATTTAAATTTGCAGATGGAGGCATTTTATACAGGTTCAGGAGAATTTTTTAATAACATATGAAGATCTTTAATTTAATTTAATGCAATTTAATGTAATTTAATGTCCTTAGCATTAAATAGTATTTGGCTTACAGGTTTTCTCCTCTTGCTCTTCCTCCACCACCACCTCCTCCTCCTCCACCCCCTCCTCCTTCTTCTCTCTGTCTTGTGCTCTCTCTCTGGCTACACTTACTAAATGGCAAATTTTATGCCTATCTCAGAGTTTGTTCTTCTTGGATTCAGAGGGGTCCAGAAAGGCATACAATGTTATTTCTAATCTTTTTGATGCTGTGCATAATAGCAGTGGTTGGGAATTTAACATCATAATAATTATCAGGGCTTATGCTCACCTCCACACTGCCATGTATGCCTTCCTCCAAAGTCTTTCCATGTTGCACATTTGCTAATCTTCCAAAATTGCACCCAGGGCTCTGGTGACCTACCTGAAAGTAGACCACACTGTCTCCTTTGGAGAGTGTGCTACTCAGCTTTTTTTTTTTTTTTTCATGTCTTTTTTTGGTACCACAGAGGCTTTCTTTCTGGCTACTATGGATTAGACCATTTCATTGCTGTATGTAACCCTCTTCTAAACTCCAGGAGCATATCTCACAAGCTCTGTGTACTCAGAGTTGGAAACTACTTGTGGGGTGTAGTGAATGCCATCACTCAAGCAACAGTTATCTTTATGTTGTCCTTCTGTAGTTCAAATGAGATGAGTGATTTTTTTTCTGTGATATCCCACCACCCTTATCCCTCTCATGTTCAGATACCTTTATAAATCTATTGGTTAGTCTTGGCTAATGTGGCTCCTTTATTGTCAGTATATTCTTGATTGCATTTGTTCTCATATTTCTGTATCACCTCAACAATCCTGAGGACAGCTATGGTGCAAAGATGCCAGAAAGCTTTTTCCACCTCTGCCTCCCACCTGATGGGTTTTTTTGTTTTGTTTTGTTTTCTTCATGTGAACAACACAGTGCCACATTCTCCATGGAGAAAAGTAAAGTAGTGTCCATCTTTTACAATATTGTCATCCCATGTTTTTAACAAATCAATTTTATTGATACATATTAATAAGAAAAAATCCATTCAAAGTGTACAATGGTATTTGACATAATCACATAGGTGTACATTCATCACTTCAATCATTATTAGAGCATTTTCATAATTCCAATAGTAATAATAATAAAAAAACTCATCACCTCTCAATCTCTCCATGCTTCTCTTGCTGTACAGGTGCTGCTAATCTGTTTCCAACTCTTTAGTTTATTTGTATTTATATTTTATAAAAACAGTCTTATATAAGCAATATCACCCACATGAGGTCTCACTGTATTATACAGTCCCATGTTATATTTATTAGCTTTTCTTCTGGTAATATACATGACGTTAGAATTTCCCTTTCAACCATTGTCATACTCATATAATAGCTCTGCTAGTTATAAACACTCTGGTATGCTTTTACCATTTCTATTCATCTCCAAAGATTTACAAACAACCTTTTAATCAATTCTGCATGGAATAACCCCCAGCTTTTCATTCTCTACAATCATTGTTTTTTTATCATGACTTATATTCTAATTATTAACTCTATGAGTTTACACAATATATTTAGATCATAATAGGACAATCATACAGTATTTGTCCTTTTGTGTTTGGCTTGCTTCACTCAGCATAATGTACTTTAGGTTCATCAATGTTGTCATATGCTTCATGACTTCATTTACTCCTACAGCTGCAAAATAATCCATAATGTGTATACACCACAAATTGTTTATCCATTCATCGGTTTATAGGAACATGGGTTGTTTCCAAATTTTGTCAATCAAGAATAATACCACTATGTGACCCAACATGTGGTCTAATGTGGAGACATATCCACTGGAACCTATATCCTGCTGTTTGGGGGTGCAGTGTTCTATAAATGCTAGGTCTAGTTCATTTATCATATTATTCAAGCTCTCTGTTTCTTTATTTATCCTCTGTCCAGATGTTCTATCCAATACTGCAAGTGGTGAATTTAAGTCTCCAACTATTGTAATGACATCTTCTGTTTTGCCATAGTGTGCCACATGTATATTGGGGCACCCAGGTTAGTTGCATGAATATTTTTTAAAGATATTTCTTCTTTCTGATTTGTCCATATTATTAATATACAATGATATTCTTCATCTCTTATAAGAGTTTTGCATTTAATGTATTTTGTCTGATATTTTTATTGCTACTCCAGCTCACTTTTTAGTTACTATTTTATATCTGGATATCTGGAATATCTTATTCCAACCTCCACATATAACCTGGTTGTATCCTTACATCTGAGGTGTGTCTCTTGTAGACAGCATATAGATGGCTCATATTTTTTTAATCCATTCTATCAGTCTATGCCTTTTGATTGGTGTGAGTTCACACCATTGATGTTCAATATTATTACTGTAAAAGCATTACTTACTTCATACATTTTGACCTTTAACTTTCTGTTGTCATATTTTCCTATTGTCTGTCTTTTCACTCTTTGATTTACCTTTCTAATATACTTCATTTATCCATTCTTCCCATATCTCTTACCCTTGTTTTTTGTTGTTGTTGTTGTTGTTGTTGTTCCTTTCAGGCTGCAGCACTCCCTTTGGTATCTCTTGTAATTCTGGACTTTGGTAACATACTCTTTCAGTTTTTGTTTATCTGTGGAGATTTTAAACTCATCCTCATTTTTGAAGGCCAGTTGTGCCAGACACAGAATTCTTGGCTGACAGTTTTTCTATTCCAATACCTTAAATACATAGTACCAATTTCTTCTTGCCTCCATGTTTTCTGATGAGAATTGAACACTTTATCTTATTGAGTTTCCCTTGTATGTGTTGGTTTGCTCTTCTCTTGCTGCTTTCAGAATCATCTCTTTATCTCAGATATTTGTCATTCTGAATAGTAGATTTCTCATAGTAGATCTATTTGAATTTATTCTGTTTGTGGTGCATTGTCCTTCTTGGATATTCATATTTATGTCTTTCATAAGGGTTTGGAAGTTTTGGGTCATTATTTCCTTAAATATTATATCTGCCCCTTTTACATTCTCTTTTCCATCTGGGAAACTGAAATAGCATATGCTTGTGTGTTTCACATTTTCATTCAATTTCCTGAGACCTTGTTCATTTTTTTCCATTCTTTTCTCTTTTTGTTTTCCTGTCTTTACCAGTTTGGATGTTCTGTCTTGATATCATTAATTCTGTATTTCACCAATTCAAATCCACTTATATGTGCCTCTAATGTATGTATGTATGTATGTATGTATGTATGTATGTATGTATGTATGTATTGTAAAGACACTTTAGATTATATAAATTTTGCATGAAGAATATAGGGGATTCCCATATGTCTCACTCCCTCCCCCTTTCACACTTTCACACATTAATGTATTTTTAATCTCATCCACTGTATCTTTCACTCCCATAAACTCTGTTACTTTTCTTTTCTACCTTTCAAATTTATCTTTATGCTCATGCAATGTCTTATTTAATATCCTTTTCTTTTTGTCATATTTTCTTTCAATTCTTTGAATTGATTTAGTATATTTGTGTGACTATCATTGATTAGTTGTCTTATCCTGTATGTCTTTTGGATATTTGGCTTGATCCTTCAACTAGGCTATTCCTTCCTGTTTCAGAGCATGGCTTGCAATTTTTTTGCTGATGTCTAGCCATTTGAAAATATTGGTGAATTTACTTTCATTGTAAATTTCTTTTTCTTGCCTAGTGTTTTGTTTTCCCACTGATCTTTGATTTTTATTTCAAGTTTTTATGTCTTCAAAATTTCCCATCTTAAGTTATCAAAATCAGGCCACAGAATCATTAATGGGGTGTAGATTTTTCCCGAAGTAGATTAAGGAGACCTAAAAGTCAATTTTCTCCTTACAATTTGCTGCATGGCCAGAAAATGGCACTCATTGGCCATCCATTCCACAAGGTGTTTCCTTTAAACTCTGCTTTCCAGTGTTTTTGATCTAGCCAGAGCCAAGATTCAAAGTGGGCTCTGCTGGGCAAATTCTCTGAAAGGAAGCCTTCTGACTCACACTCCTTCCTATGTAACAGCCAACAGATAGGATGATGTCTATTACCCTCTTAGTTGACTGCAGTTAGCCAGGAGTGTTATCCAGGCTTATGTCCTGAGATTGGGGGATGGGGGCCCTTCTTTACTGCCAAGGAGGTTGGTAACTCACATTTGTTGTTTCAGGTTCTTTGTCTCTCTATCCCTCATTGTCTTGGGAGATGTGCAGCACTCTCTGGTCTGCTGACTCCCAAAGCAGTGTCCCTTAGACAGCTTTTGGTCCTTTCTCCATTTTTTGTGAGAGTTAAGCCCTGCCTACTTACTCTGATGCCATCTTCCCTTGTCATCCCATTTTGAACACCGTTAAATACAGACTGAAGAACAAAGCTGTAGAGCAAGATCTGAGGAGTTAAAAACAGATGTTCTCATACTAATACTGTGGTCATGGAGCTCATAAATCATCCTCAACTTTGCTCTGATTAACTGTTATTTACTTGGAGTGCATTTTAGGAATACGACATTTTGGGAAGGTTTGTTGTTGAAGTATGTGACCTAGAAGATAGAGTGTATTTCAATTACCTTTATCTGTCCAAAAACAAAGTTAAATTCTAGAACTTGTGCTGAATAATATATGGACTGAAAGGTTGGATGATTGCAGGGATAAATATTGATGGTTATATTAATTCATATTATAGGCCATCTTGTTCCAACTCCATCCGATATCTATGTAAAAATATTTCTATACTTTTCTTTTAAAAGTTCTATAAAATTTGATTATAGTCCACCCAAAACAGAGACAGATACTCCCAAAGGGGGAAACAAAAGAAAGTCTTACAATATTTTACCTAAAAATATTTATAATTATTTAAAGTAGTAATTTATATTCTTCATAATAAAAAAGAAATAATGAATTATACAGATTTTATTAATAAATTCTGATACAAAAGATCATCATTGAACTGCATTTGTCATGAAATATATGCATGTATTTAAATTTTATAATTTCATTTGTCCTGGCATTTATATAACTTGTGAATCTGTCACCATAATCAAGATAATAAACATATCCAGCACATGAACATTTTCTTTAGGCTCCCTTATAATGCTTTCTTCATGTCCTGCCCCATCCTTTTAATCCTCAGGCAACCACTAAACTGCTTTTTATCACAAAAGATTAGTTTGGTTTTCCTCAAGTTTAACATAAATTGGAATATAGAACAATTTATTCCTAGTTTCTTTCATTCAGAATAATTTTTAGAGTCATCTAACTTGTAGTCTATATCAATAGTTGATTCCTTTTTATAGCTGAATAGTAGGGAATTGTTTGGGTATACCACAATTTGTTGAATATTTCACCTCTTGATAGACATGTGGATTGTTTCCAGTGAGGGAAGGACACCCATGTTTCCCAGGCCCCTTGTTTAACTTGTGTACAAGATCCTTTCTTGAGGGGAGCAAGTACAATGGGCTTCCTCCATCAAGATGCCCAACTTACCCCAAAAGTTAATTTCAACTGTACCACCTCCCTGGGGTTTGAGTTACAAACCTCAGTAACCCCAGGGCAGTCTGCCTAATTCCTAATATTCAGATGTTGGAGGCATTTTTAAAAGCCTCACTTTCCCTTGATCCAATCACTGAAGTTTTTGAACCCATTCATTGTCTCAGAGAGAAGTCTTATAGCCATGTGAAACAATTCAGAGAGCTCCTACTTGCTTTCTACTGGAAGCCAGGTGATCTGCTCTGTTAAGAGTAGCCTCCTTTAACTGTTTTTATTTTAATCTTTATATATCCTTATATATATATATATATATTTTTTTTTTTAATTAGAGAAGTTGTAGGTTTACTGAAAAATCATGAAAAACTATAGCATATACCTTTCTATTGTTGACACTTTACATTAGTGTAGTACCTTCATTAAAATTAATGAATGAATTTAAAATTGTAAAATTGTCTATAGTCCATAGTTTACATTAAGTATATTTTTCCACATAAGACTCTGTGCATAAGCATGGCACATTTGTTCTTTTTTTTAAAAAAAAAAAAAAAAAAAAGACTTATTTATTTACTTTTTCCCTTTTTACCCACCCCCACCCCCATTTTTGCTGTTTTTGTGTCCATTCACTGGGCAATTCTCTGTGTCTGTTTCCTGCCCTCTCTTCTCATCTTTCTTCTCCTGTCTTCACCAGGATTTGATCCTCAAAACCTTGGATGTGGGAGAGAGGCATCCTACTACCTGCCCAACTTAGTTTCTGTTTTTTTGGTGCATCTCAACTTGGCTCTCCCTTGTTCACTCTCCTGTAACATCATCATCCTGCTGCATTGGTTGGCGGGGCCTGGAGGCCCACCCACTCATGGGGCCTGGGGTGCTCACCTGCTCATGGGGCCTAGCGGCACACCCATGCACCGGGCCTGGCAGTCCTAATGAATTCTCTCTATATATATATTTTTTATTTTTACCAGTAGGTCCCGGGGATTGAACCCAGGTCCCTCCTTATGGGAGATGGATGCCCAAACATTTGAACTACACCCGCCCCCCTACTATATCTCTCAAGGTTGACCAAAGATACCTGGATTTACAGTCATTTCCCATACAGGATGGTCACATAATAAATCAGGCTTGGTTTATCACCAACATTCTAAAAACCAGACCTAGAGAGAAAAACTAGGTCTGGGGACACATGAATGGTTTCTAATATAGGAAATGTTTAGCCTACACTGATTATCACAAAATCAGGACAGTGACTATATTTGCAGTTTTCTTGAACTTTTATTTATTTATTTTAAAATTATAAATATATATTTTTATTTTTTTAAAGATACTTATATTACAAAAATGTTACATAAAAAATAGAGCGATTCCCATGTGCCCCACTCCCCATACCTCCCATATTTTCCTACATAAACAATGTCTTTCATTAGTGTGGTACATTCATTGCAATTGATAACCACATTTTGGGGCATTGCCACTGTGCTTGGATTATTCTTTTTTTTTTTTATTTAACATTTGCAAAATGATATATAAATATATATGCATATATGTGCATTTGCTTACAAAAATGTTTATATATATATATATATATATTTTAAGAGGTGCTTAGATTACCCAAAATATTACATGGAACCCACTGGGATTCCCATGTTGCCCACCTCCCACACCTCCCACCACATCCCACACAAACATCTCCCACAAGTGTGACCCACCAACCTCAATGGACTTACACATCCTGGGGCCTTGCCACCAACCATAGACCACAGTTCACACCATGGCCCACATTCTCTCCCACACAGTTCTGAGTGGTGTGTGCTGATTTAAAATGGCCTACATCCGTTCCCACAACGGTACTCAGGACAACCTCCAAATCCCAAAGAAGCACCTGTATTTCAACTACTCATCCCCTCCCTGCCCCAAATGTGTCAAGTGGCCACTGGCTCCACCTCATTGATATAATTTCTTCCATTGCTAGAATCACCATATGTGAACAACAGAATACCATCAAGTCCACTCTAGTCCAAAGTTCTTCCCCTAATCCTGAGGGGACTGGGATGGTGATGTCCACTCCAACTCCAAGTGAGAGAGGGCTTATATCCCATGGATATGGTGGGTGGGATGATCCTGCCTGCAGATGCAGGCCCTCTCTATTCCCTGGGATGGCCATTGCCCATTGTTGTCTCCTCGCCAGGTGACTTGGATGAGTCCATTGAGCTGTAGGGTAGGAGTTGCAGCTCCACTGAGATTCCATACACACCTGGCACATAGGTAGGTCAGAGGCTCCAGTCTCTGGAAGTATACCTAAAAACTTCAGCATCACATATAGGTTTGAATTGAAGGGACTGATGAACCATGTGCAGGGAGGACTTACTTGAGTCTAATTCTGTCACTCTCAGGAGCAGAGATTCCAAAATAGAGCCCACTGATAAGGCATCAGTCTCTGCATCTATCCCCACTTATATAGGACCTGGGTGTCTCCAGAGCTCTCAGGAGCCCCTCTGTGCGGGGTGATAGGCATTTAGATATTCTATGAGCTCCTACTGAGGTGTGCGTAAGAGTTACCTCTGGGATGACCTCCTGACTCTCTTTGAAATCTCTTAGCCACTTGAACTCATTTGTCTTTACCTTTTCCTCCTTTAATTCAAGGTCTTTTTCCAGTTGTGTTGCCAGTTGGCACTTGGTATTAATCCCTCGTTGCCAGGGAGGCTCATCCCCGGGAGTCATGTCCCATGTTGGGGGGAAGATAATGCAATCATATGCTGAGTTTGGCTTAGAGAGAGGCCACATTTGAGCAACAAGGAGGCTCTCAGGTGGCAACCCTTAGGCACCCCACAACTGAAGGATAAGTCTCAATTACAAGAGCAAAGACTCACAAGGGTAGTCATCAATAAAAAGAACACATCAGTGGGTCATCCTCTTTTGACAGACACTGTCCCTGCACTCATAGGACTATTGCTGCTCCCTTGGAGACTGTGGCAGAGCTCTCCAGGCTAGGAATTCAGATTCCCTCATTTATTGTGTGATTGTCCACCCATCGTGACCATGCCCCATCTTTTGATCTTTTGAACGATTTTGTATATCTTTCATGTATATTCGGGTGAACTAGTTCCCATGAATCCCCCCTCCCAGATACCCCCCACCAATAATCCCCTGATATACCCATTGTAACCCTTCTGTGATCCAAATCCTCCATGAACATGTAGTCCATAAAATAATCAAATACACTTACTAGGAAAAAGAAACAAGTATGATAAGCTTACATGCAAGAGACAAACATAAGGAAACTCAGGGGAAAAAAAAGAAAAGAAAAGAGAAGGACAAAAAAACAAATAATCAAACAAAAAACAAAAGAAAATAAAATATAATTAGTGGATTGGGACATTCAAAAAATGGGCAAAAAAGCAAAGCAAATGCCTTTAAAATATATATATATTCATTTTTTTTCCTTTCTCTTTTCTTTTCTTTCCTTCCTTTTATCACTGTGTGTTATCAGATATCTGGTGTGCCGTGACACCTTTCCCCTCTCAATCCCCATTGTCTCCCAATTTTTCATTTAATTTTCAAAGAAGTTTTAGGTCACAGCAAAGTCACACACGGAGTGCCGGAGACTCCCAGATACCAAACCACCACCCCTTCCCCACCCCATATTACCCCCCCACACACTTTTTTTTTGGATGTTAGCATTCTAACTTTTATTTTTATACTTGTACTATTAGCACTTGTACTATTAACTATCACCAATATTTTGCAATATGGTTCACTTTTAATTTTTGTTCTAGTTATATATATATATATATATATATATCCTAAAATTTCCCATTTTAATCACATTCACATATCAATACAGTGATGTTAATTACACTCCCAATAATGTGCTGCCAGCACCACCATGCAATTTCCAAAACATTATAATCAACCTAAATAGTAATTCTGTACAAATAAATCTCCATACTCTGTAATCATCCCATCCCATGGTAGGCTAACTCTAAGGGTTTGCTTATTCTAAATATCTCATATCAATGATTTTATACAATATTTGTCCTTTGTGTTTGCCTTATTTCCCTTAGGATATTATCTCCAAGGACATCCATGTTGTCACATGCATCAGAGATTCATTCCTTTCTACAGCCAAAGGATATTCTATTATAAGTATATAGCACATTTTCTTAATTTATTCACTGCCTAATGGACACGGGTTGCTTCCATCTTTTGGCAACTGTAAATAATGCCACTATGAACATTGGCGTGTACATAACTGCTTGACTCTGTGCTTTCAATTCTTTGGGTAAATATCTAGTAGTGCGATTGCCAGTGTAAGTGTTTGATGTTATTCATGAATTCCAAAAAGAAATGTTGGATTATGTTTGTAAACTGGTCTTTTCCTCTGGGCATATTAGAGTGTATTGGATTCAGAGGTTTTACTTTTACTTGATTAAATAATGATTAAGTCTTTGATGGGGCCACATAAGTAGAATGTTGAGTCCCCGACACCTTGGTGGGCAGGGACTCACAGAGAAATTGCACTGCAAAGAAGGAAGTTTGGAGTTTTGGAGCTGGAGCCCCTGGAAGTAAGCACACAGAGGAGCTTGTTCATGAGGAAAGAGAAAAGGCCTTGGGAAGAGAAATAAGCTGTTAACCTGATAGTCTACACCTGGCCTTGTAGAGACAGCAGAGGAGTTGTGCCTGGAGAGAAGCAAGCCCCGGAAAGAAAGGAACCCGAGAAGCCTGAACTCTCACATGTGTCAGCAGCCATTTTTCACCAATACATGGCAATAGACTTTGCTGAGGGAATTAACTAACACTTTATGGCCTGGTAACTGTAAGCTTCTACTCCAAATAAATACCCTTTATAAAAGCCAACAGATTTCTGTTATTTTGCATCAGCACCCCTTTGGCTGACTAATACACTGGGTCATATGGTAATTCTAAACTTCTTTTCTTAGAAGCTGCCAAATTGCCTTCCACAGCAGTTGCAGCATTGTACATCCCCACTAACCATGAATGAGCATTTATATTTCTCCACATCCTCTCCAATACTTGTAATTTAAAAAAAAAATTTAGCAGTCATCATTCTAGTGGGTGTGAAATGGTATCTCAATTCATTTTGGTATGCATTTCCCTGATGGGTAAAGATTTTGAGCATAGAGTGGAGGCAAGATGGCATTGATTTAAGTGGGCACTCACCATCTCTCTCACAAAAGACAGCTGATTGGGGACAGGATCCTGCCCAAGTGAGCTGTTCTGGGAGCCCATGTAGTGAGAGCCTTTGGAACATCAATCTGAAAGGAGCTAGACAGGGAGATAGATTGCTCAAGATAAAACCATGAGTTTTTAGGCCTGAGCTAGAAATCACAGATGAGGATGGCTAAGCCCCACCCTTAAGGCAAAGGGCTAGAGTGAGTCCTCACTCCCACTGGCAACCCAGTGAGAGAGAACATTCTCCAAGAGTGGGAGGGCTCTGGCAAAGGATGGAGAGGGGTTTCCTTTCTGGGGGTGTGGTTGCCTGGACCTGCTTAGAGCTTTGAGGAGCACATCAGCCGGCTTGAAGTGGAACCAGGCTGAGGGGAGAGGTGAATCTTCTGAGGAAGCCTGATTTACCTAACCACCCTGGGAATCAGAGGCTTGGCTTGGGAGAAGGCAGACTCAGCCAATTTTATAGTTCTGCACTGAGGACTATCAGAGTTTCAGCTCCCTTTAGGGAGTCAGGCAGTGGGTAGTGCTTAATAAGTTTCTACAAGCCTGTTTAGGGTCCTCTGGGAGGAGGGGATAGTCTAGAGCAGGCTTGTAAACCATTTCAGTGAGGTGAACTCAGTCATCAGGGTCCCATTTGAATTTCAAAAGGGAACTCAACCTGGCCCGGAGAAGGGAGGGGGTTATCTGCTCATACAGCCTGCTGAATCCTGCTGCCACAGGAAAGTAAAACCTTCGCAAGGGAAAGTGACTAAATAGTTTCTGAAGAGCTAACTGACCATATTAATAAGTTAGCTCAGCAGAGGAATTTTTGCCTTGAATATATGAGGTCCTTAGTTTGATTCCTGGTTCCTCTAAGAGTAGTGATTCACCGGGATATCTAACATCTAGTTGAAACCGTAGGACAGGGAAAACATAGACACTATTGTTGTATTAACTTCTTTTGGGTCCCTTATTTCTCCAAAAAAAAAAAAAAAAAAAAAAAGGGTTACTTAAAAAAATTTTAAATTAGTTTACTCACTAAAATCCACCTCAAAACCTGCAGACAGAAGGATGCAGGGTAATTGATTGATGAACATAGGCAGACTGAGAGGTTCCACAAGGGCCCAAGAAGGAGAGCTGTCCTTCCTTAGCTTGCTTGTGTGTTTGCGTGTTTGTTTGTTTCTTTGTTTCTTGCATTTCTTTCCTTTTCCTCCCCCCACCCCTTTTTTTAAAAATAGGTGCTGCTAGCTTGTTTCTTCTTTGTATACTTCTTCCTTGATTTCCCATTTTCTGTGTATGTTGATATTGTCTACCAACGTTACCTCTTTTCCTTCCTTCATATTTCTATTTTCTGCTTTCTGTCATGGTTCTTACATTCCACCTTTTTCCGTTAGTCCTCAACTTTACTGGTTTTGATTTCTATCTTGTCTATTCTGTTTTCTATTTTATTATTAACTTTTTCCTTTCAGCCTTTCTTTACTCTTTTTCTCGCTCCTCATCATTCTGGCCTTTTAAATCACTCTATGTATTTTTTTCTATTTGCTTTCCCATTCCACTGAAGGTACAACACTTTTTTTCTCTATTACTCTATAATGCTTACATGAGTTAAATATTCATTTTACTAAGTTTTATACATCCCCACTTCTAACTTTTATTATTATTACTATTATCCTTTTTCCTTTCTTACCTTTTTCGATTTCTCTGGCCCTAATCTTTTAACTTCAAGGGAACATAGAAAACAGCAGGGAAATAAAACAAGAAGAACAAGAGTCAAAGAGAAAACTTAACACACACACAGAAACACCAGCTAAATAAAACTCTAAAGCAGAGAGAGAAGCTAAACAACTGAATAAACCCATCAAGATAAAATGACCAGAGGGCAACAACAAATTAAAAACCATATTGAGAAACAGCAAGACATGGACCAGTCCAATGAACAAACTAAGAACCAGGAAGAGATGCAGAACATCAAACAACTAATCAAAGTTGTCCAAATAAATATCATGGACCAACTTAATGAAGTGAAGGAAGAGATTAAGGTTCTTAAGAAGACATGGGGAGAACATACCGAAGAAATTGTAAATATACATAAAAATATAACTGAAATGATGTTGATGAATGACATAATCCAAGAAACCAAAAATACACTGGAATCACATAACAGCAGATTTGAACATGCAGAAGAATTAATTAGTGATGTGGAAGACAGCACATTTGAAATCAAACAGATAGATAAAAAGATAGAAAAAAATCCAACAGTGACTTAGGGATTTAACTGACAACACAAAATGCAGAAACATATGCATTATAGGCATCCCAGAGAGAGAAGAGAAGGGAAAGGGAACAGAAGGAGTATTGAAGGAAATAATGGCTGAAAAATTCCGAATCCTATTGAGGGAGATGGATGTACATGTCCAGGAAGCACAGCGCACCCCAAACAGGCCTACTCCAAGACATATACTTGTCAAAATGTCCAGTGCTCAAGACAAAGAGAAAATACTAAATACAGCAAGAGAAAAGATAGCTATCACATCCAATGGAAGCACAATAAGATTAAGTGCTGATTTCGCATCTGAATCCATGGAGGCAAGAAGGCAGTGCTATGACACAGTCAAGGTACTAAAGAAAAAACTTCCAGCCACAAATTCTCTATCCAGCAAAGCTGGCATTCAAAAATGATGGAGAGTTCAAAATATTCACAGAAAAACAGAAATTAAGAGAATGTGCCAAGAAGACACCTGAATTTCACTTCAAGAAATGCTAAAGGAAGTTCTACAGGTTGAAAGGAAAAAAGAGGAGAGAGAGAGATGGAGGAGAGTGTAAGAACAACTAAAAAGGAAAAAGGAGAAATAAAAACAGCATATGACATACAAAAACCCAAAGAAAACATGGCTGATGTAAGAAATTTCTTGAGAGAATGTTAATGGGTTAAACTTACCAGTCAAGTGACAAAGATTGGCAGAATGGATAAGGAAATATGACCCAGCTATATGTTGTACACAAGAAACCTACCTTAGACCTAGGGATTCAAGGAAGTTGAAAGTGAATGGCTGGAAAACAATTTTTACAAGCAAACAATATCCAAAAAAGGGCATGAGTAGCCATACTAATATCAGACAAAATTAGACTTTAAATGCAAAACTATTGTAAGAGATAAAGATGGACACTATATATTAGTAAAAGGGGTAATATTTCAAGAAGAAAGGATAATCATAAACATTTATGAACCTAATCAGGGTGCCTCAAAATACATGAGGAAAACACTGGAGAAACTAGGTGGAGACATAAATGACTCTACATTTATTGTGGGGGCACTTTAATACACCATTATCACCATTAGACAGAACATCTAGACAGAGAAACAATAAAGAAACAAAGACTCTGAATAATACATTAGAGGAGCTGGACCTAATAGACATATAGAGAGCACTACACACAAATACAGTGGGATATATATTCTTCTCAAGTGCACATGGATCATAATACAAAATAAACCACATGCTAGGCCACAGAACAACTCTCAATGAATTCAGAAAGATTGAGATTATACAAAGTAATTTCTCTGACAACAATGGAATGAAATTGGAAATCAGTAAAGGCTGGAGAATCAGATTAGACACAAAGATATGGAAGCTAAACAAAAAACTTTCACACAAACAGTGGGTCAAGGAGGAAATCTCAAAAGAAAGCAGTAACTACCTTGAAACGAATGAAAACATACAACACAACATACCAAAAACTATCAGATGCAGCTAAAGCTGTACTGAGAGGGAAATTCATAGCCATAAATGCATATCTTGATAAAGAAGAAAGAGGTAAAATTGAAGACCTAACTGCACACCTGGAGGAATTGGAAAAACATTGGCAAACTAACTCCAAAGGAAGTAGAAAGAAGGAAATAATGAAGATTAGAGCTTAACTAAATGAAATAGAAAATAAGAAAGAACTAGAAAATATAAACAAAAGCAAAAGCTGGTTCTTTGATATGATCAATAAATTTGACAAACTCTCAGCCAGACTAACAAAGAAAAAGAGAGAGCAGAAGCAAATACATAAAATAAGGAATGAGGAAGTGGATATCACTACTGAACCCACAGAAATAAAGAGTGTCATAAGAGGAGAGTTGGAAAAATTATATGCCAGAAGGAATGATAATTTAGAGGAAACGGACAAATACTGAGAAATTCACAAACAACCTACAGTGATGAAAGGAGAAATTGATGAACTCAACAGTCCAATTACAGGTAAAGAGATAGACTCATTCATCAAAAACCTCCCAAATAAGAAGAACCCAGGACCAGATAACATCACAGATGAACTCTACCAAACATTCTGGAAAGAGATAACACCAATCCTGCATAAGCTCTTCCAAAAAATAGAAGTAGAAGGAACATTGCCTAACTCATTCTATGATGCCAACATTACCCTAATACCAAAGCCAAATATAGATACCACAGGAAAGGAAAATTACAGGCCAATTTCTCTAATGAACCTAGACAATAAAATCCTCAACAAAATACTTGCTAATCACATTCAACAACATATCAAAAGAATTATACACTATGGCCAAGTGGGTTTCATCCCAGGTATGCAAGGATGGTTCAACATAAGAAAATCAATCAATGTAATACACCACATAAACAGATTGGAAGAAAAAAAAAATCCCACGATCATCATCATAGATGCAGAAAAAGCTTTCGACAAAATACAGCACTCTTTCTAGATAAAAACACTGCAAAAGATAGGAATAGACAGAAACTTTCTGAACATGATAAAGTGTATATATGAAAAACCCAAAGCTAACATCATCTTAAGTGGTTAAATCTTAAAAGCCTTCCCTCTGAGATTGGGAACAGAACAAGGATTCCCACTATCACCACTCCTATTTTAACGTTGTCTTAGAAGTACTTGCTCAAGCACTGAGGCAAGAAAAAGATATAAAAGGCATACAAATTGGAAAGGAAGAAGTAAAATTTCACTATTTCCAGATGACATGATCCTATACATAAAAAGCCCTGAGAAATCAACAACAAAGCTTCTAGAACTTATAAAGGAATTCAGTAAAGTTACAGGCTGTAAGATCAAGGTTCAAAAATCAGTAGCATATCTATACACCAATAACAAGCAATCTGAGGAGGAAATCAAGAAAAAAATACCATTTACATTAGGAACTAAAAGAATCAAATACCTAGGAATAAATTTAACTCAAGATGTAAAGGATTTATATACAGAAAACTACACAACATTGTTAAAGGAAATCAAAGAAGACAAATAAATAGAAGAAGATTCCCTGCTCATGGATAGGAAGACTAAACACCATGAAGATGTATATACTACCCAAACTTATCTACAGATTTAATGGAATCCCAATAAAAATCAACAGAGTATTTTTTAATGAATTTGAAAAACTAACTACAAAATTCATTTGGAAGTTAAGAGTCCCTGAATTGCCTAGACATTTTGAAAGAGAAAAATGAAGTTGGAGGTATCACACTACCTGACTTTAAAACATAATACAAAGCAACAGTGGTCAAAACTGCATGGTATTAGCACAAGGATATTAGCACATACTGACCATTGCAAACGAAAATAGAGTTCTGATGTAGATCCTTGCATACACAGTCTCTGATATTCGAGAAGGCCACCAAGCCACTCAGATGGAAGAGAATGGCCTCTTCAATAAGTGGTGCTTTGAGAAATGGCTATCCATATCCAAAAGAATGAGAGAGGAACACCATCTCACACCTTATACAAAAATCAACTCAGATAGATCAAAGATCTAAATACATGAGCCAAGACAATAAAGACCTTGGAAGATAATGTTCGGAAGCATCTACTGGACCTTGTAATGAGAAATGGTTTCATGAACTTCACAATCAAAGCACAAGGAGAAAAAAAAAAAAAAAAAAAAAAAGTAAATGGGATCCCATAAAAATTAAAAACTTTTGCACCTCAAAGGATGCTCTCTAGATAATAAAAAGGCAGCCTACCCAATGGGAGGAAATAATTTGCAACCATATATCTGATAGGAGCCTGATATCCTGCATATATAAAGAAATCCTACACCTCAAAAGTAAAAAGACAAACAACCCATTTAAAACATGGATAAGTGACCTGAAAAGACACTTCTCCAAGAAAGAAATTCAAATTTCTAAAAATCACATGAAAAAGTGCTCAACATCACTAGCTATTAGGGAAATGCAAATCAAAACTACAATGAGATACCATCTTAAACCCATTAGAATGGCAGCTATTAAAAAAAAAAAAAGCAGACTATATGTGTTGGAGAGGATGTGGAGGAATGGGAGCTCTCATCCACTGCTGGTGGGATTGTGAATGGTACATCCACTGTGGAAGACAGTTTGGCAGTTCCTCAAAAAGCTGAATATATAACTGCCATATGATCCAGCAATTCTACTGCTGGGTATATACCCAAAAGAATTGAAAGCAAAGACACAAACAGATATATATGCACACCAATGTTCATAGCCAAATTGTTCACTGTTGCCAAAAGTTGTAATCAACCTGGGTGCCCATCAACAGATGAATTGATAAACAAAATGTGGTACATATATAGAATTTAATGTTACTCAGCTGTAAGAAGGAATAAAGTACTAACACACGGGATAACACGGATGAAGCTTGAAGACCTTATGTTGGGTAAAGCAAGCCAGGAATTGAAGGATGAACACTTCATGACCTCATTGATATGAATTAAGGAAATTGAGCAGTCTCAGAGAGCTATTGTCTGAAAGATAGGTTTATAAGAAAGAGAAAGAGAAGAGAAGGTTGTGAGCCATTACCTATATGGATGTAATCTATGGTAAAGTGATAGAGTGTTGTAGTGTATTGAAGGGATAGAACAGGTTGATAGTGATATTATTTGGTTTGGTGGTGCAGGGTAGACAGATGGGTAGTAGGGAAGGATGGATTAGAATACCCAGGATACTGGAGGGAGAGATGGGAGAGGTACCAGGTGAACACTTGGGAATTGTGGGTATGAGGTTGAAAGTACAGAGTTGGGAATGCTCTTATGGCAATGTGACAAGGAAGGACCACTGGTTTAGGGTGTTAGTTGAAGGGGCTTTTGGGACAGGGTGCATCTGGAGCAGGCTTCTAGGGAATGTGAGAGTGTTTATCCTGTCATAATGCGTAGTGTTAGTGGCTGGAGACCCACATAAAGAGCGGGAAGCAGTTAGACTCCCATCTTTGGGAGGACTGATTCATTCAGAAATAGACAGGCGGGGGTCACTCAAGAGCAAGGGCGGTTCCTAATAGGGAAGGACAAATAGTGTGTCAAGACCTCTTGTTGCATATAACTATGAATCTTGTCATCCAATGAGTCAAGCCAGGGGTCGTCATGGGCCCCAGGGGGTTGGGGAGGAAGGAACAGAATACATCAAACAGTGGGTATTTAGCAGTCAGTGGAAATGTTCTTCCTTACCTTACAGCGATGGACACAGGACATGGGAAATATCATCAAAATTTATAAAAGTGTATGGTCTAAAATGTAAACCATAGTATAAACCATTGACAATGTTTAGTAGCTATGTTTCACTATTTTTGTATCACTTATAACAATGCTACCATCCACATATGAAAAGGTTTTAACATGGGGTGAGGAAAGGGGGAGGAGGTTGGGTATATGAGAATCTCTTGTATTTTGTGTGTGACTTTCCTGTGACCTAAAACTTCTTTGAAAACAAAATGAAAAATAGTGAAATACTGGGGAATGAGAGAGGGAAGGTGCCATGGTACAGACTGGGCATGAGATATTGTAGTGATAAAAGGCAAAATGTCAAAAAAATTTTATTTATTTTTATTTTTTTTATTTTTCATTTTTTAAATATCCCAATCTTTTAATTTTATTTTATTTTTAGTTTTTTTTTTAAGTTTTCATGTATTTTATCTCTTACATTTAAACTTATCATTATTTCATTTTCCTATTAATTGTATTTGGCTATTGTATTGGCTTCATCTTTAAAGATGCTTTGGATCACAGAAGGGTTACAATTGGGGTGGGAAAGGATTGTTGGTGGGGTGTGTCAGGGATGGGGGTTGCATGGGAGTAAGTTCACCTGAACATACATACAAGTATATAAAATTTTTCAAATGTTTATGGGGCATTTTCACAGTGGGTGGATAATCACTCAATAAATGAGAGAATACTGAATTCCCACACTGGAGAGTGCTGCCACATTCTCCAAGGAAGCATCAACAGTCCCCACAAGTGAAGGGGCAGTGTCTGGCAAAAGAGAATGATCCACTGATGGGTTCTTGTTATTGATGACTAGCTTTACGAGTCTTTGCTCTTGGAATTGAAACTTAGCCTTATTGTTATGGGGTTCCTAAGGGTTGCCTCCTGAGAGCCTTCTTTTTGCTCAAATGTGGCATCTCTCTAAGACAAACTCAGCATATGAATGCATTACCTTCCTCCCAGTGTGGGACATGACTCCTGGGGATGAGCCTCCTTGGCACCAAGGGATTACTACCAAGTGCCAACTGGAAATGTGACTGGAAAATGATCTCAACAGGGGAAAAGGAAAAAGAGAAATGAGTTCATATGGCTAAGAGACTTCAAAGTTAGTAGGGAGGTCATCCCAGAGGTACACTCACACACATGTCAGTAGGACTTCATGGACTTCCAAAGTAGATATCACCCCAAATAGACAGCTTCTGAGCCCTCTGGAGATGCCCAGGTTCTATGCCAGGGTGGATAGCTCTGGAGTTTTGTGTCTTGCCAGTGGGCCCTACTTTGGAATTTGTGCTCCTGAGAGTGACAGAGTTGGACTCAAATATGTCTTCCCTGCACATCTTCATCTGTCCCTTCTATTCAAACCTATATGTGGTGCTGGAGTTTGTAGGTGTACTTCCAGAGACCAGAGTCTTTGGACTGTCCATGTAACAGCTGGGTCGGGAATCTCAATGAAGCTGCAACTCCTACTCTACAGCTCAATGGACTCATCCAGGACACCTGGCTGGGAGATGATGATGGACAACGGCCATCCCAGGGAATGGAGAATTTCTGCAGCTGGCAGGATAATCCGATCCATCTTATCCATGGAATATAAGCCCTCTCTCAATTGGAGGTGGGGTCGTCATCACCATCCCAGACTCCTCAGGACTGGGGGAAGAGCTATGAACTAGAGTGTACTTACTTTTATTCTATTATAGACATATTGTGATTCAAGCAATGGAGGAAATTACAACATTAATATGAAGCCAGTGGCCACTGGATGCTCTGGGGGCAGGGATAGGGAAAAGCAGGGGTTTTTTCGGGACTTGGGAATTGTCCCGAGTGTCGTTCCAATGAAAGATATAGGCCTTTTCATATCACCATATAACATGCAGAACTCTGTGGTAGAGAGTGTGTCCTACAATGTGAACTATGGTCCATGCTTAATTAGAAAGCCCCAGGATGTGTATATCCATTGCAGGTGATGTGTCTCACTAATGAAAGTTGTTTATGTGGGAGGTTCTGGGAAGTGTGGGAGGTGGGGCTTGTGGTATCCCTATTTTTTGTGTGTAACCTTTAGGTAATCTAAGTATCTTAAAAACTTTTTTTTTTTAATTTATATTTAAAAAAAATATGTTGAGCGTATTTTCATATGCTTTCTGGCTATTTGCATATCTTGTTTGACTAGAAGTCTGTTCAAGTCTTTCACCCATTGTTTTCTTAACAAATCAATTTTACTGATACGTATGAATAAAACAAAAATCCATCCAAATGTTCAATCAGGGTATTCGGTGTAATAACATGTTGGGCATTCATCTTTTCATTCATTCTTACAGCACTTTCATTATTCCAACAACAAAAATAATAAGCAAAAAGCAAACAACCAAAATACATTCCCCTGCCATACAAAACTGCTATTCTTTTTCCTTCTTTCTAGTATATTTAAATTAAATACACTTTCTAGTGTATTTAAATTTTGTAAAAACAGTTTTATATATGTAAAATTGACTATATACATGTTTTACATGAGGTTTTACTATCTTATAGTATCCAATGTTACAGTTTTTAGCTTTCCTTTTAGTAACATACATAATGGTAGACTTTCTCTTTCAACCACTGTCATTTTCATATAATAGTTCAGCTAGTTAAAAACACCATGATATGCTTTTTTAACAAATCAATTTTATTGATATACATTAATAAGCACACAGTTCATCCAAAGTGTACAATCAATGGTATTTGCTATAATCACATAGTTGTGCATTTATCACTTCAATCATTATTAGAGCATTTTCATTATTTAAATAATACTAATAATAAACAAAAAAACAGACAAACAAATAAGAAAATTTCTCATCTCTCAATCTCTCTATGCTTCTTCCACTATATATATAGCTGTTGTTTCTGGCTATTCTATTCAGAAACTTGTGGCTTTTAGTATAATCACAATGTTGTACATTCATCATCTCAAAATTTTTAGAACAATTTCATTACTCCAAAAAGAAAGACTTCACACCTCTTAGGATTCCTTCCTCAGACCTACATAACCATTAATATCCTTTCATCTTTATAAATTGATTTATATTTACATTTTATATAAATGGAATCATACAATATGTAGTACACTGTGTCTGGTCTCCTTCACTTAGTATAATGGTGTGGTTTTTTTGTCTGATATTAACATTTTGTACTGTTAACTTTCATTTGTTCAGCTTCAAAGAAAAACAGTCATATATGCGATTCTACCTATATTCATATTTCACATAATATATTTATATTTCACATAATATATTTAGTTCATAATAGGACAGTCATACACTATTTGTCATTTTTTGCCTGACTTGCTTCACTCAACATAATGTCCTCCATGTTTACCCATGTTATCATGTTTCATGACCTCATCTCTTCTTACCACTGCATAATCATGCGTATACTACACTATTTGTTTATTCATTCATCAGTTGGACACATGGGTTGTTTCCAACTTTTGTCTTTCATGAATAACACTGCTATGAACATCAGTATGCAGTTGTTTATTTGTGTCTTTGTTCTCAGTTCTTCTGGGTATATACCTAGAAATGGTGTTGCTGGGTCCCATGGCAAGTCTATATTCAACTTCCTTAGGAACTGCCAAACAGTCCTCCACAGCGGCTGTAACATTGCACATTCTCACCAACAGTGAATAAGCATTCCTCTATCTCAAACTCCTCTCCAACATTTACAGTTCTCTGACTATTTAACAGCAACCAGTATAATAAATGTGGAGTGATGTCTCATTATAGTTTTGATTTGTATTTCCCTAATCACTAGTGATGTTGAACATTTTTTCATGCACTTATTTGCCATTTGTAGTTCTTCTTTGGACAGTTGTATTTTCAAGTCTTTTGCCCATTTTTGTCTTTGTACTGATGAATTGATGATCTTATAAATCATGTATATTAAACACTTATCAGCTATGTGATTGCCAAATATTTGCTGTCATTGAAATATGATGAGAAAAGTCCTTTGAGGTACAAAAGTGTTGAATTTTGAGGAGGTCCCATTTATCTATTTTTTCTTTTGTTGCTTGTGCTTTGGACATAAGGTTTAAGAAACTACCACCTATGACAAGATCTTGAAGATGTTTTCCTATATTTTCTTTAGGAGTTTTATGGTTGTTGTTTTTATATTTAAATCCTTGATCCATTTTGAGTTAATTTTTATATAAGATGTGAGATAGGGACCTTCTTTCTTTCTTTTGGATATGGTTATCCGGTTCTTCCAGCACCATTTGTTGAATAGACTTTTCTGGTCTAGCTGTGAGGGCTTAACAGCCTTGTCAAAAATCACTTGAATGTAGATATGACGATATTCTGAGTTCTCTAATCTGTTCCATTGTCAATGTGTTTGTCTTTATGCCAGTACCACACTGTTTTTACCACTGTATCTAAGTAATATGCTTGAACCTCCAGAAGTGAACGTCCTCCACTTCATTCTTCCTTTTTAAGAACTTTTTGGCTATTCAGGATCCCTTACCATTCCAAATAAATTTGATAATTTATTTTTCCACTTCTACAAAAATGGTTGTTGGAATTTTTATTGGGATTACATTGAATCTGTAAATCAGTTTGGGTAAAATTGAAATCTTAGCTATATTTACTTTTCCAATCCATGAACATGAATGTCCTTCCATATATTTAAGTCTTCTTCAGTTTCTTTTAGCAATGTTTTGTAGTTTTCTGCATACAAGTCCTTTATGTCCTAAACATCTGATTCTTTCAGTTGCTATTATAAATGGATTTTTTTCTTATTTACTCCTCAGACTGATCATCAATAATGTATAGAAATATTATTGATTTTTGTGTATTAATCTTGTATTCCTGGCACTTTGCTGAACTCATATACTAATTCTTTTAGCTTTTTTGTGGATTTTTCAGGAGATTCTTGATATAAGATCATAACATCAGTGAATAGTGAAGGTTTTACTTCATCCTTTCCTATTTAGGTGACTTTTATTTATTTATCTAGCTTAATTGCTCTAGCTAGAACCTCTAGCACAATAATGAATACGAATGGTGACAGTGGGCACCTTTTTTTCTTCCTGATCTCAGCAGGAAAGCTTTCAGTCTTTTACCATTGAGTACTATGCTAGCTGTAGGTTTCTCATGAATGCAATTTACCAGATTGAGTAAGCTTCCTTCTATAACTATCTTTTGGAGTGTTTATATAAAGAAAGAATGTTGTATTTTGTCAAATGCCTTTTCTCCATCAATTGAAAGGAGCATGTGATTTTCTACTTCAATTTATCAATATGGTTTATTATAATCATTGATTTTCTTGTGTTGAATTGACCTTGCATACCTGGGATAAAAGCTACTTGATCATGGTATATAATTCTTTTAATTTGCTTTTGGATTCCATTTGCAAGTATTTTATTGAGGATTTTTTCATCTATATTAATTTGAGGTATTGGTCTGTAATTTTCCTTTTTTTGGAGTATCTTTATCTGGTTTTGGTATTAGGGTGATGTTGGCTTCAGAGAATGAGTTGGGTAGCATTCTTTCCTGTTCAATTTTTTGGAAGAGCTTGAGCAAGATTGGTGTTAGATCGTCTTTGAATGATTGGTAGAATTCACCTGTGAAACCGTCTGGTCCCAGACTTTTCATTTTTGGGAGGTTTTTGATGACTGCTTCACTCTCTTCACTTGTGCTTGGTTTGTTGAGGTCTTCTATTTCTTTTAGGGTCAGTGGAGGTAGTTTGTGTGTGCCCATCTCCTCTACATTGTCTAGTTTTTTTGGCAGACAGTTTTTCATAGTATGCTCTTATGATCTCTCTTATTTCTACAGTGTCAGTGGTAATGTCCCCATTCTCATTTCTGACTTTTTTATTTACTTCTTCCCCCATTTTTTCTTCATCAGTCTAGCCAAGGTTTGTTTATTTTGTTGAAGTTCTCAGAGAACCAAATTTTGGTTTTGGTGATTCTCTCTATTGTTTTTTGTTCTTGATTTTATTTATTTCTACTGTGAT